>VZTQ01005647.1:122524-274465 GCA_013400755.1 Pelecanoides urinatrix
TCGTGGCCACGCTCCCTCCCAGCCCCCTGCGCACCTGGCAGGGCATGGGAAGACAAAAAGTCCTTGACTAGCGTAAACGTTACCTAGCAACAACCAAAACATCAGTGTGTCATCAACACCATTCCCACACTACATCCAAACCACAGCACTATACCAGTTAATAGGAAGAAAATCAACTCCATCCCAGCCGAAACCAGGACATCTTCCAAGGCTCAGTTATAACGGAGCCTTAGGGCGCCCTGAGGGGAATAGGCTCTTGTTCCTCTGATGTAGAGGCATAATTTAAGGGGGCCTCTCTCAGGGTTCAAGGCCTTCTGGTGACCTGCTTTACTGTGAAGAGATGCTATCATGACATGGACAAGCAGAAGTTGGTCCAAGGCTATGACCAAGTATGCCTTGCTGTAGTTTGACATGTGTTATGACAGGTGAGTATGCAGGTGAGCAGAGAAGAGGGTCAGAGTAGCTAGAAGAGCTTCTCCTGGATCTAGTAGCCAAACAACCATTGTCCTAATCAGCACTTTATGGGAATGGCTTGCGGAGAGAAGAATGAAACAAACACTGGCTCAGCAACCTGCTTGCTAGTGTGCACCCAAGTGTCTTGAAAATGTATTTCTTTAAGATGTATTACACCTATGCAGAGCATTTCATGTCTGAGATAAATTGGTCTGTAGCTGTACCTTGGTTATCATAAGACTTTTTGCAGGATATGTCTATCACAGTAATATAAATCATCCATCCATCTAGTGATAAAAATCCCTGCTAATTATTCTTGGAAACTTGCTTTTGAATTGTCAGAGTGTGAACTCTCTGGTGGGCTAAGCAGCAAGTCTGAAGTGCATGGTGCTAGCTCCATCCCTGCTCAGTGCAGTACGTGCAAGGGAGCCCGGATGGAGCCCTGGGGTTCAGGAGCTGTTGCTGGAAGCCTGGCTGCCTGCTGCTTGTGTCTTCTCAGCTCTGTGAAGTTTTATGCTTGAAAGCGAATGTTCTTTCTCAGTAATTGGTCCAGGGGCTTGGAAGAAGGAGGTGTGCAGCACCATATTCTGCTGTAGAGCTGCTTGTAGGGGAGCAGAGAGTCATGTTGCTGGTATTTCGAGAGCAGTCCTTAAGGCCCGTTGTTCTTAAGTACGCTGTGACTGGCTCTGATTGAGGGCTTGCAGCGTGGCACTGTCAGTAGTTTGCAAAGCGCTTTCCTCGTGGCTTTATCAATCACAGCTTTAAAAATAAACTTGGAATTATTGGCTGTGTGCAGGCTTGCAATGGCAGGATATGCTGTTAGTTCATCTTTGAGATAGAGGTGTGGGTCAGCTGCTGGCTGACAGAAATCTCTAACGTAGGTGCTGTGTGGCCAGCAAAGCCCAAAGAACTTGCTGGGAGGCGGTTTGCTATAGTTCTACAAAGCACAGCTCTGCCAGTATAGCAGGATAGATACTGGGAATGCTCTGGGGATAGTTTTTTACTTAACTGCTATGGAGTGAATCCATGAACTTCAGAGCATAAATGCCATGAACTAGAGCCCAGCTAGGTCAGTGGAACAAGTCCCTTTGGGTTGGAGGACTCTAGGCTGGGCCTCGTATTGCCATTTCTCTTCTCTTTCCCAACTTATGATGTGAAAGAAGCGTGTGTTTTTTCCACTCCTATCCTTTTTTTTTTATGTAGCTAGTTTTAATCCACAGTATTGTCTTATCCCATCACCTGTGATTCTTCAAAATTGTAAATTAGCAAGAGACTTGATTAAAGCTTAGCAATATATTAAAATCTTTCTTGGTATTCCAGGAGCTTTTACAATAAGAACAACAAGATTTCTAGAACCTAAAAGTCTTGTCCTCGTTTGTTTAGCTTTTCCTTTTAATAGCTGTATCCAGTGATCTTTTCCATGCAGTTCACCTGGTGTGGAGGTAAGACTTGCTGTTCTGAACTTTTCAGAATCACTCTTGCCCACCTGCCTCCTAAAGGCTCCGTACTCGGTACCCACTGTTGCAGCACCTGGTTAGAATAAACTAATGTGGCACATGAGGAAGGATGGACTGGGGAAGTAGGGGAGAAAACTTGTATCTGAAACTGCAAAGGCATAGCTAGCTTCCTTTCTTATAGCTAGTAGCTTGCTTTGCTTACTAGTTCACTAATTTATTCCTTCATTTTCCTGTGTGTCAGACTTTGAAATACTGCTAGAAAAGGATAGCCATAGATGCAGTTTCCTCTGTCCTGAAGTGTAACAGAGAGGGATCATTAGCTTCTCTGTAACTAACTTATCTTCCTTAACTACTGCTTTTTGTTCCTGGGTTTTCCAGAAGATCTTGCTGACTTGCATTAAAAGAGGAAGTCTGCAGTGCTGTAAATAACTGGGTGGCTCTGTCTGATTTTTTCCATCCAACATTTTACCAGCCAGAGTTAAAATTCCTTTTTATTGGCAGCAGTCGTCCTGAGCTAGAGGTAGACTTTCTCTCAGCACATAACGTATCAAGTTTCATTATGGAGAAACGTGGGATTTAAGGGAGAGTGGGGTTGGTCTTGCCTTGCCCTTCTGTTGTATTTTGGCAATATTCCCCACAAAGGTACAGTATGTGAAGACACTGCTGAATGTCAGAGCATCCTTGGACTCAAGCTGAAGGTTACTGTCTGTCTTAACCTGACTGTAGGAAAAGAAGACTTAGTTCAGCAGCCTCTGAGGAGGAGCGCACCAGATGGACACAGAGGATTTTGGTTTCCTAGTGAAGTTCTGCTGCTGAATTAACTCAATCATACCAATATAAACATGGAGCAGCCTCCTTCCACTGCAAGAGTGGACATAGTGTGGTGTGACTACTTTTTCACTGATAATAACTGCTCAGTTAACTTGCTCTCATCTTCCATATCTATACAGAGATTTGGGTTATATCATGACTGTCCCTGCTTGGGGTAGCAGCTGTAGGTGGGCTAACTGTACTCTGCAGTGAGATTCTTGGATAGAAGGACTTCAGGAACTCCTTTTGATAGCTCAGGTATATGGGTATCATCCTCCTGCTATGTTCTTCTAGTAGTTTGTTTTAAGTAAAGCTTAAGCTGTGTAGCACAACTCTGGCTACAGATCTGCAGAGACGCAGGGTTCTGACTTACGCTTTGTCTACACTAAAAAGCTTTTCCTTTATGAGCTGAGCTAGGGTGTGAATTTAACCTGCTGTAGTTAGGGCTGTATAACCCTTACGGAGGAACTCCAGTCAGTTGTGAATAGCTTGCTTTCCCCATCCTTTCTTCTCCTTCTCAATGGGGTCTTTTATTTAGAAAGGGGTTTTGTGAAACCTTAAATAATATTTGGGAAGCTGTAGACTTTCCTAGGTAGGCAAGGCATCTCACATTCTACTAGACACCACTCTGAGGCTGTGAGGCCAAGGACACCTTCCTTTTGTCCTGCTGGAGTGAATGGTTTCTGCTCTTGCTTTGCGCCCTCAGGCCAGGAACCATTTTATGGAGATCTCCGATATCAAGGTCCCTGGAAAGGCTTGTGTCTTAAGCAAAAGGGACAAAGCTAGCAAGAGACTTGCCCAGGTAACTGGCCTGACACTGGTGTCTGCTCCCATTAGCACTGGAACTGGATGTGCAAGTGCTGTTGGTGTCTACACTGGGAAAGTTATGAAATAATTGAGGGTGTGACTGCAAAGCACAGTAGCTCTCCTGCAGAACTCCACTTTTTTTTTTTTTTCCCCCTTCCTCAGAAGGGGCATTTTTGTAGTTGTCTGCTGTGGACGTTTTTCTTCAGCAAGCACGGTGATCTGCCTGTGTTGGTAAGCTATTAATACTGGGAGGTTCATTTTTTGGATGTGATGGATGGGAGTCTCCTATGGCCACCATTACCTCCAGGAGGTAACTTGAATTGACTTTCTGTGGTCTTCTCACTTTGAAGTGCACGGTGGTAAAAATTCCCCCAAGGTCTGTCTTATCCTGGCTCATGCATGTGCAGCAATTCTTTCTGCCACGGAGCCTGGAACACTGTCCTGATAATGGCCTTTAGACTTTCTAGTCCCCTGCATGTATGTCTGCAAAGTGCCGAGTATTGCCACGAGTTGAAGGCAGGAGGAGATCGAGGCACTGAAGTAAAATGTCTTGCCTCTGCTCCAGGGAATAAAACGTGGTTTGCCACATAGCATCCCTGTTCCACATTCAGTCACTTTCTGTGGTAGTCAAAAATAAATCCATTTTCATACAGCTTTTTCTTCAGAACTGCGGTGCCTAAGCATTCCAGCAGCCGATCTAAGCTTTTGTTGTAACAGTGTTTGAGAGGAGAAAACATGGGGCCTCTGGCTGCAAAGCAGCTTAGCAGAGTAAGGTCTTCATGAATCAGTAATGAAATGCAGGGAGTCCCATTCCAAGGACGAGATCTTTTAGGTCTATGAGAAGAAAATAATTCCCTCAGGTTTTTTGTTTATTTTAATAAATGAATAAGATGGTTTTATGGGTGTCTTATGGGTGAACTCTGGGGTCAAAGTCAGAAGGTCAGACTAACACAGATCCTCATAACCAGAAGTAAATGATACCTGGGACTGGTTCATGGATGATAGCGTTGTGTTTCATGAAGGCCAGATAGTTCTCTAGGGCAAGATTCAGTACATGAAACAACACTTAATCTCTATGGAAAGATCATGCATGTGATGTACTAAACATAAGAACTTCATAGGGAAAAAGAGTAAGTCATTAGCTCTCAGAATCCACTTTCCTCTCCCCAAGTCCAGCGTGGAAAAATCAGAAGGGATATTCTTGAGATATATTTAGGATTAAAAGTGAAAAGCTTTAAATGGAGATGACTGCTACACTTAAGTTATTCAGAATGTTTTCTGTCACTAATGAATTCAAGTATCTTTGTTTCATTTAAAAAAATAAAATCGGTATATATGAATTTAATTAGTGATAACATGGGATCAGATTTATTTTTTGTCCTTGCTGTTTCCATGTCACAATGAAGGACACTTTTATGTAGACTGGGATGTTGTACTTGTTTCTTTACGTTTGCATTATGACACTAGGTATTTATTTACGTACCATTTCAGAGCCCTCAGGATATATAACCTTCTGTTTGAGTTAACAATATTGATACTTTCTATATCTGACACTTTTCTTCCCTTTTTTGTCTCATTTTAGAGATACACCAACTGGCAACAAATACACTTATTACCGTAGCACGCTGTGATGTTCTAGTCTCACTTCTGAATGGTGATAAATTTACCTTGTATTGAAGAGCTTTATTTGAAAGCATACCTGTTGGAAATTTATGGGCTAACTCAATTAGGCATGATGCGTTTCTCATTCCTAGATGAGCAAATGAAGTTCCAAGTTCCTACAGCTGACTTCTTCAAAAACTTCTGGGAAAGGGCAGGTGGAAAGCAAAGAGAACTAGTTTTAGAATCATAGAATCATAGAATCATTAAGGTTGGAAAAGACCTCTAAGGTCATCGAGTCCAACCGTCAACCCAACACCCCCTATGCCCACTAAACCATGTCCTTGAGCACCTCATCTACACGTCTTTTAAATACCTCCAGGGACGGTGATTCCACCACTTCCCTGGGCAGCCTGTTCCAAGGCCTGACCACTCTTTCTGTAAAGAATTTTTTCCTAACATCCAGCCTAAACCTCCCTTGGCGCCACTTGAGGCCATTTCCTCTCGTCCTATCGCCGGTTACTTGGGAGAAGAGACCAACCCCCACCTCACTACAACCTCCCTTCAGATAGTTGTAGAGCGCGATGAGGTCTCCCTGTGTTTCAAAACTTCAGGAAACATTACACTTCTGGGTGATGCATGAGGTGAACAAGACTGGTCATCTTTACGTTAGGATGTAACAAGACAGGACAGTGTCTAACCCGTGAGAACATGCAGCATGGCATGGACCTTTCCCTCTCTCCTCTGTATGCGTGCCTTGCTCTACCAGGATTTAGGTGGCTGGGGAAGTTCCCTTTCTAATTCACTAGTGTTATTTTTAGTGACAGTGTTGAGAATGATACTATTGTAGATGGCCTTGAGATCACCGAAACAAAGAAACAGGAGGAACAAGGGAAACTCACTATATTTTTTGAACAACAGCAGAAGTGGTAGGGTTGTGTGATGGTTTCAAGTGAGTTTTCTAGAGAAGAGCCAAGGGAGCCAGGGAAGAAAATGTTAATATAGCTAAATGGCAAACCCAGGGATGATAATTGCTGCTTCTATTAAAAAAAAAAAGGATTTTTTTTTTTTTTCCCTTGTGGCATGGTTTCTAGTGGCCAAAATTGATGGTTCTGTAGGAACAGCAGAGGAAGGGCTTCCGAAAGCAGAAAAATCTGCTTTCCTAGCGGTGTTGGTAGAATGTCCTTGGCCCATACATTTGAATTGAAACCTCTGTTCAGGAAGATGCCAGTATCACAGGGTAAAGTTGGACATGACCAATCCTAAACTTGATGAGGGAAGAACAACTGATCACCTAGCAAGTATGCATGCAGCTTGTGGGGGGGATCTACTCTTCTGTATCCTTCTGTCAGGAGATGGCTGTAAGAGACAAATGCATACATTTTGTTTCTGCGTACCATAGCCTAGTGTGTTCCCTGTCCCTTTTGTCTCTCCCCTGCTCCTACAGGGGAAGTTCCCGCAGGTGGTGCAGTAGAGCAAAGGCATGGTGCCCTTGCTTTACGTGAAGCGTTACTGCAGGGTAGCTGAGCCTGCTGGCCTGTGACCTTCAGTTTTAGGAATTGAGAAGCAACCTAGGCACTCATTGTGAAAGCTTTAGCTTTCCAGTAGCGTCACCCCAGCAAAGTGGGACTTGGAAGAAAAAGGTGTAGTTATTCTGTTCTTGTAGATGACTGGGTGGGATCTTCAGAAGGGCTTTGCTCGTGGTTAGGATGTGGAGGAGGGAGGTTGCATCACCAGCCAGTGTCAGATGGAAACAAGTTTTCCAGCCTTACTGACTCTGCACAAAAAGAACTATGCAAGGGCAGTAAGCCAGAGATGTGGAAACTGTGGTGCTCTGGTGTCATCTTTCCTAGAAATTGCTGCCGAGTTCTCTACTGGAGATAGCACAGATATTTAAACAAACTGCACAGAGGGAGTGCTGTTTTCTTGGTGTATTGCTATAGTCAAGGGTGCAAGGATTCACAAATAGATAGAGCCCAGGCATCTTATTAGGCATAGCTTAATTATTACTCCTTTTTCTTGTGCAGGAATAACTTAAAACCTGCTCTCCCAGCGCCTGTGCTGGTTTCATGTGACTCTTCTATATACTGACTGGGCAGTTGCGTAAGGGGGTCCTGAGGTTGTGGGGGGACATGCCAGGGCTCTGGGACCCATTGTTGAACTGCTCTTGGACTGATAGTCTTTTGATGAACCTGTTCATACTTGTGGCTGAACTGTTGTTTTCTATAAGAGGGGGAAAACAGAGGCTTTTGGAGGGAACTCTGTTTGCAAGTTTAGACCAAACTCAGCAGCAACAGGCATCTGAACTCCCCTGCATGCAAATTGATGCCTCTGGTTCAGGACAGCACCAGATGCAAGGGGATCATCTTGTTCTGCAAGCTTGGAACAGCTGACAATGGATCTGGAACACTGCTATGAGAAAGTGGTCTTTTAAGGAGTTTTGTAAGCAGCTTCCTTCTTTTCTCTGTGGAGGCACAGAAACAAGTAAAGCCATGCAGTCAGCAGCTTGGCAGTCTGAAGTACTGTGCAAAACATGGCTACAGGTCTAAGACTGATGTTGTTAGGATGGTGTTGCTGGAGGCCATGTGAGTTGATCTAGCATGTGGTTTACCAGTCTGGACACAATGTTGGTACCTGTGATAATCATGACCTTGAGGAAATGAACATCCCAAATTTCTTGGGGCTCGTCAGGGATGTTTTTGTCTCCCTGCCTTGTGCCAAGGTCTTGCAAGCATTGCTGGTGTTCAGGCCTTGCTGGAGCAGAAGAGCTGGTGTTTGTAGCTTATGCTGGATATACCAGAAAAAATACCTGGGTGCAAAGATCTAGCATCCAGTTGTTGAGAAAGCCTGGGCCATGTTCCTGCTGAATGACAGGTTTTGAAGATGGGGTTTGTCTGGGTCTTCAGGGAGTCCCAATTCCCTACTTCTGTGTCCACATGTTGTGACTGCTCCTGCAGGAAGCTCCCACAGCTGTTGCAGGATGGTGGAGAGCTGCCTGCAGAGGTGTGGGAGGGTGAGCATGTCCCAGTGCGGCAGCTGGATGCCCTCACACAGGGCTCTGCAAGTGGAGACATAGGAAGTGTTGACAAGAGTGAGCTTGGAGTCTTGCTTGCATTTGGACCCAGTACAGACAGCCAGCACCTTCTCTGGGCATCGCTCGGGCAGGATCTTAGGAACAAATAGAATAATATGTTCTTGTCGCTCTGCATAGCTGCAGAAATCTGCCATAGGAGAAAAGCTTCAGTCATCTTGTTCAGTGAAGCTGGTTTACTCTTGAGTTTGTGTTGTGTTGTTTTGTTTTACTTTATTTTATTTTTTTAACTGGAGCTTGGTATCTTGTACAGGCTGTGGATTCTTCCTCCTTTGCTGTTGTACATTCAGGCTAGGTATTAATAAACAGAATTATACCAAGAATCACTGCCAGCATCATGACTATCTGACTACAAATAGTTTTATCGTTAGAAAGTTGGACCAATTGGAGCATGCTTTAAAGGGAGCTGAGGCTCTCAGCCATGTCCCTGGCTTAATGTGTGCAAAGCTTTTGCTGAGGGGCTGTGTGCATGCAAGGAGGGGGAGGTGAAGCTGAGCGATTTTCTGGGATGGGAGGAGGAGTAGAAGAGAGAAGTCTGTGGAGTCGACTTACCCTGAATTATTTTGACACTTATTCTTTCCCTTCAACATAGATATAACTGGACTCATACCAATTTGTATTTGTGTGGTGGCACAGAGCAGAAGACTCAAGACTCTCAAATGCACAGGGTGAAATCAGTGTTGGGGCAGTACCTACAGCTCCCAGCTGCAGATCAGAGCTCAGCTGCACTAAGAATAGTGGTTATTAGTCCCTGTTTCATGGTCCCTGTCTTGTAGTCTATCCTTTAAGGTAACAAACTGTTATTGAAATAGCAGCCTATGAAAATCCAGATGTCAGGGGAAATGGTCGTCTTTCAGTATATGCAATAACTTGTGCTGGGAAAGTTACGGAGAAAGTGCAGGCCAGGATAGAAATGAAGAAGACACGCAGCTTTTCTGCTGAGGAAGATGCAAGTGTCTCAAATGCTTGGCAAGCCCCTCGCTAAGGGTAAATAGTGCGGGTTCCCTGGCCTGCCTTGCCTTGTAGTTTTCTTTGACAGTCTGCTTTCCTCTCTGGTGCCAGCGTGTCTCAGCTTTTCTGTGCTCCAGCCCACATATGCACCTGTAAGGCTGTTGTATTCTCCAAGATGCTCTGCACAGATTTTTCCTTTGAAGGCCCAGCAGCCTTAGCATGGTTTAGCTTCTTAGTCTGTAATAACTTGGCTCTTCTAAATACTGTCCCTCCCCTGAGGCTCTCTGTCCTCTTTATGTCCCTGTGTGTTTTGTTTCCTTTGCTGCCTTGTTCTTGTTGCTGCTCTTTTTTTTTTTTCCTCTTTCTTTTTTTACCCTCCTGTATGGATGTGTGTAAGCCCCATTAAGCACTTTTCTCCAAGCTGGGGAGCTAAGGTTTGGATTTGAAGTGACCTGGTGACAGAACAAGAAGCTGCATTGGGTCACTGATACTCAGAAGGTGATAGTGTGGAGTCGGTGCTCCAGAGTGGCCAGGGTGGTAGCCCTGGATGTAGGAGGACAGGGACGATTGCTTAATGCCTCCTTACGTGGCTGGGGAGCAATATGGTGTTCTGCGGAGACCCGCTGGTTGCTTTTAAGGAGTTATCCAGTGATCACTGGGTAAAGAAAATGAGCTTGGCAGCCACGTTTTGAATTTGTCCAGTGCAGTGTGGGGCAACATAATTTGATGTGCAAGGAGGCACAGCTGTATTCCTATCAAATAGCTGTTGGGGGCTGGCCACTGGATTTTTTCCATTATATAATGTGTGGGAAGGGAAAACGAGACCTCTGGGCTCTTAACACAGGCAGGGACACTCTGGCTGCTTTCACTATGTTGATGGGTTTTGGAAGGAAAGGAGAGAGGGGATGTTTTGCCCTAAGCATGAATTATGTCTAAAAGGGATTTTTTTCTTTCTTTTTTTTTAAATTGGAGAAAATGGAAGAATTTTCAGCCTCAATAAAGAGGCATTTAAGTGCTGAATAGGATCTTGGTCCTCAGATTGGAAAGACTAATGGCCCTGAACACAGTAAAATTAAGTTAATTTTGTATCCGTGTATCTGTGTGTGAGGAGGACCGTGCCGCGGCATGTGCGGTGCAAGGGACGTGCTACAGGGCAGGTAAGTGCTGTGCAAACCGCCTTCCTCTGCCTTGCTGGGGAGCGTCTCCTCCTTCCCCTCCTGGGGCAGTGCCAAGCCGGGTTCCTCCCTCAGCTCTCTACCAAACCACACTCTTCTCCTTCCAGCAGGGTCTTGGCTCCTCCGTTTATCTATGCTGCCAGGCTGGCATTCGGCTGGCTTCTCCTTATCTGCTTAGCCTCACCGTCCCCTTTGTGCTCGCTTCCTTGTGGCTATGGCGGGAGAATAAGGCTTGGTCTCCCCTTCCCCCGTCTCCTGGCTGCCGAGGCTTTCCCAGCCCTCTCCCTTCTGTCTCCTGCTGCCTCTCGGCTCTTTGTGCGAGCTCCGCTCCTGACGCTCGCCACGTGGTGGTTGCGTTTTAGAGAGCTTGTAAGGCCTTGTGCCTGCAAACTTCTGTCCTCTTTGTTAAACAAGGTGGGGAAAGGGATTGTGCTTTAGACGTGGATAGGTTGTAGCCGGTTTGCTTTTCCCTGAAGCATCTAAGCAGAGCAGAAAGCTGCGTCCGTTTCTGCAGGGTGCCCCAAGCACTATGGGCCTTCTTTCTGTGTTCACCTTCGTGCTTATGTCCTGATTGATTTCTTTGTAAATATGCTGTGGTATGCAAATGCCAGCACTGCAGAAGGAGTGTTCATAATCCCAAAGTGGAGGCAGCTCAGGAAAATCCAACATCTTTGCAGGGCTGTGCCCCTGGTTTGTTCCTCTGGGCTGCAAGTGTACTTGCTGCTGCTTATTGCTGAGAGCCTGTCCCTCCAGGGTTTGGTTCACTGTTACTTGGCACGTTTTACAATCAGTTACGTTAGCATAAAGTGGGAGTATGGGCAGACCAGCAGTGCAGAATGAGTGCAAGGCAGTGCTTGGTGTGGAGCAATGATGAATTAAGTGTTTAGCCTCTCTCGTAGTTATCATACTGCTTTCTTGCTCTGAAATTTTATTAATGTAGATGCAAGACAAACTAGTTCTGAGACTCTTTTGAAGGTGGGAGAATGAGAGGAACCAGATAACTTGGTTTGGATGGTCTTTTACTAAAAGTTGAATGTTAAAAACAAAATTCTAAGATTCACTATGATTGTTAGCTACATTTTAAATATAGTTCTTACTGTGCCTCTGAGTTTGGCAAAAATGGGAAAAAACAAACTGACTTGTGAAATCTGTTGGAAAAATGTGATCCAGGAGCTGCCTGCATTTCAAGGGCATGTTAAGTCTGACTTTGTGTTTTTGGATATGAATATTATCCTTATAGCACCCTGTTGAGCCAGGCCCCGTGCAGACAGAAGGAGAGGGACTGTCTGTGTGCCTTGGGGAGCTTGTGAGCTAATGAATACAACAGTCAGCTCCAAGGAGAGTTGGAAGCAGACTGAGTTTTCAAGATCTGATTTGAAATATTACAAATGTTATTTATGGACTCCTATTTGATTTCAGCATTTCTGAGAGTGGGATGATGGGGAAGGATGACCCACAATTGGGGCTCTAACACGGGGCCCAGGAAACCTGGCTGAACTCCTGTGAGCCTGGCACTTGGCGCTTTGCGTGTGTGTGTGTGTGTGTTTTGATAAAACCTCTCATGTGCTGGTAGGGGTGCTGTGAGGATAAGGACCTGGAAGACTGTCATGGATGGGGGTGAGAGAAGGATATGCAACTGTCGCAGACGTTTAAAAGTCGGATTTGTGTGGGTTAAACTGGGCATGCTCGCAGCCTGTTGATTGCAGTTGCACACCACATCGGTGCATGACTCAGTGCTGGGTGGGATTTGATATATAAGCTTCTCATATGCTCACGTTGGCCTGAGGACAGGTGTCTGCTTCTAGAGATGGCTGCGTCAGGAGAGGAAGCTGTGCCCCCTTTTCAGCTTGCTATCTGCTGCTCTGTCAGCCAGGCCACTCGTGTAACCTCTACGAAACCAGCTTCAGGTAGAAGTGGCTGGGTAACTTTAGGTGGCTTCAGCACAGAGGTGAGGCCTCTCCTGGGCATGCTGGCAGGGCCTGATTCTGCTGCTTTTGGGGAGGGCACTACCTCCAGCAGTGAGGTGCAGTGGTGGTACCTTCCTGGATGTCCAGCCTCTCCACAGCACCCAGCTGGGTTTGGAAGATATGTGTCTGCCACTGTACGTGATGGGCTTGTCTGCTTATGGCCTTGAAAAGTGTTGGTGTTTGACTCAGGTTTTAAAGAATAATAATAATGTGAGAAATCTTTTCTGTCTTTGAGAGCTGACTGTGCTTAGCTGTTGCTGATTGATTCAGTCTACTGTGTAAAATGATTTGGTACTGCAAGAGTACAGTAACATGGAATTTCTCTCTCATTTGACCTTTCGAGTGGACTCCTGTCTGGATGGAGACACCAGTGTGACCTATCTGCATGCCCTTCACAGTCTTGCCAGGCAGTTACATGTTCACCCAGCAGCCTTAGTTCATAAGCCATTGAGCATAGCTGGTTGTGATTATTTTTTTTTTTTTCCCCCTCTGAACTCCTGAGATGTAGGGTGAGGAGGAGAAGTGCCCACATCCCATACTCTTTGGACACTGGGTTCCAGTTAGTCAGATCTGTTCCTGACTATCTCTTGGCAAGGGTTTTTGAAGTGTGGTGGAAAAAAGAAACCAGTTACTTTAGGTTAACCAAGAATCTATGTTTCATATCACTGGTGCTTTCTAGGCACTCGTTACTTCCACTAATCAGTGTAAGCTATCTCAAAAGGATGCTGTCACATGCATTTTGGATGGGTGGGAAGGAAAGAGGTGTTGCTAAAAATATCAAAAACTAATCTCTCTGCTTTGTGAACACTTGACACTGAGGTTTTAGGTTTTTCCTTTTTTTTTTTTTTTTTTTCCCCCCCTTCTTGCATTGGGCAATAGGAACAGACCAGCTGGTCCTTAGTGTGTGGGAAAGATGAGTAAAATGCTGCTTGTTTGGGTTGCCAGTGCTTGTGCAGGCCTAGGAAAGCCAAGTTTGAAGCTTTGCAGGGGAAACCAGGTCTGCTCTGTGAGTAAGGAGGTTCAGTGCTTTCTGAAGCTGGGGTGGTGGGAGTGTCTCTTCTGAGCAGAGGCAAAAGCACTGGTCCCTCTCCCCTGTTTTCTGTTCCTCTCCTCATTCCCCAAATGGGGAAATGGGAAAGGGTGGCTGGAGCCGGGAAGTGGGGAGTACTTGGGGCAGTGGTCTAACAGCATTGCCATTTAATGGGAAAGGGAATGGGGGGAGCCACAAGGTCTGAGAAAACCCTCCATTGGCTTCTTGCTCCTTATGTCACGTCACCTGGGGAAAGAAGCCTTGGGAGGTCAGAGGTCCTGGAACTTGGGGTTGGAGAGGAGCCACTGTGCACTTCTCACTCTCCAAATAAAGTGACACTTGTGTATTCTCCATGTCAAATTACATATGTTGTTATTTTTGTTTCTCGCTTTTTATTTTTACTAACAGCTGGATTGTCCTTTTGTCAGTGTGTAAAGACAGTATGTGAACAGGACAAAGGGGTGGCAGGAGGAGTGTGGATATCTGCTGAATGGGGAGAATGGGCAACCTGTTCAGTCTTGTGACAGTATGGCTGTAAAAATGACAGGTGACACTTGTTGTTATGTGCTAAGTAATATTCGGGGAGGGGGGTAGGGTAGGGTGGAACAGCCCTTAACATGGTAGTGGTCTCTAAATTAGCTGGTGCCTTTCCAGATAAAGATCTTAGGAGTCATAGTGGTTTTTTTCATCAACTCAATGGTAATAGTGAAAAGGCAAGTGTATTGTTAAAAGCTGTTATGAAAGCATCTGCGAACAAAACAGAACCTCATTATGGCATGTTTTATAAATCCTGTGGTGTACCCTCTTCTTGAACACTGTGTACAGTTCTGATTGTGCCCTGTTTCCATCCCTCCCCCATGCATACATGCTTCTCAGAGCTGTAAGATAATGAGATAAAGTACAGGAATTGTTCTTGTTTCCTATCTCTGTACGAGGGAGAAGCAGAAAAGCCCAGACTGTCTCGCTTGGAAAACAGATGACCGAGAGGAGTGTGGTAGAGGGTCTGTAAAAGAGCAAGAGACACAGAGGAGGTGAACAGGGCGCAGTTACTCTCTGCTTCTCATAAGGCCGGAAACGGGGCCACCAAATGAAATGACTGGGTAGCAGCTTCAGAGCCGAGAAGGGGGAGTGTGCATGGGCTTTCTTTGTTCTCCTTCAAACAACAAACATATAATTAAATTGTAGCACTCTGCCACAGGATGTTGTAGATGCCAAAATTACAAATGAGTTCAAAAAGGATGAGACGATTTGATGGACTTCCCCCCTCCCCCCCCCACCCCACCCTCGTCTTCATGGAGGGCCATTAAATCCAATGATGCAGATAGACTTCCTGAGCCTGGCACTGTACCTGCTGGGTCCTGGTCTTGTTATTCCTAAGTGCTGCCTGTGAATAATGGGCAGGACTGGGCCCAAACAGTTCGTCTTGCTAGGGGTAAGGGAACACAACAGAGGACCCTGTTCAATGGGTGGAAAGAGCTGAGGGCTGGCTTAATAAAGAAATGGAAGACCATATGAATGCGGAGCTGTGTGTGTAGGAGTTGCTGACTGTCAAGGAACAGGGGAGGCAGCAGAGTCAAGATCTGTAATGGAAAGAGGAAGATGTGTTTGCCTTATCTTTGCTTCCTCATCAGTAGACTGTTTGGCTTCAAATAGATTTGGCAGCACCTTGATATTTGTCAGCAGCACAAGACCTGGCATTTGAGGTAACTGTGCTATGTTATTGTTGTTCCTTTTCTGTATATGAAATTATATATGTGGATCTTATTTGCATAGGCATGCCTGTGTGACTTCTTGGTCACCTGAATGAAAGTGGAAGGGGAAATAGTGTGGAGGGAAGTAAGGAAGGAAATCTCTTCTTGTTGGGGCAGTGTTCAGGGAGATTGAACAGAAACCAACAGTAGTTGGCTCATTGTTGCTTGGCTCAGCTTGTAGCTTGGCTCTCAGGACTAATTGCGTGCATGCATTTACCTATTTTTAACTAACTTTAAAATGGTTCACTGTGTGGCTCTGTGGAGGTCCTGCATTGATGTTTTTTTGTAGGGCTGTGAGTGTGCAGGGGTTCCCAGGGTTGGTGCCAACCTGGCATGTGGGACCCAGTGTGGCAGCCATGGGTTGTGGGGTGGTAGCCATAGGGTGTGTGGGGCCCCTGAGCCCCCACGTGTGGTGCTTGCTTTTGTTGCTACTGACTGGCAGGGCAGCACGGGTCCAGTCCCATCCCAGTCCTCCTGATGGAGTGTTGGAGCTGCTGCGGCTCTGAACCACAGCCTGGGGAGGCCGGGGATGCTCTTGGTGATGTTGGGGGGGGGTGGAAGTGCGCTTGGGAGGGCAGGTGGGCCTTGTAGCTCCAACTCGATGCGTGTGCTGCAGGCTTTTGCTTTGTTCTGGTTGCCTGTTTTTTCTTGTGTGTGCAGGATTGCTGTAGTATAGTTACTAGTTCTCCTCTTTTAAAAAAAAAAAGTGGATGGTGCACATTTTCACATTCTTAAAAATGCTTGCAAGAGATTTATGGTAAAATCTTAATCAAATGTGCATTTTCTCCTCTTAATTTTATACTTGATTCTGTCTTTAAATAAACTGTAACCCTTTCACGTTTCAGTACTAAACCCTGGCCATGTTTAGACAAAAACCTGTTGTGATTAGCAGGGGTGTGCTTTTCAATACTCTGTGTGTGTGTGTGTGTGTGTATATTCATGCTTCTGATGTTCTGTTAATTTATTTCCTGCTCCTGTATGGGTTGCAGGGCTTGTGTATGCAGAACTCGCTGCAGAGCTCAGATTGGAATTGCATGCATGTAGAAAAAATAATTTTACACACTGAGAGTGTATATTGAAAAGCTGTTTGCTTGTATAGTTATTCAGTCCTCATCTGTGGCTGCACATTGGTGCCACCTGCTTGCAGGAAAGAATGAGTGGACTCCTATTATTCAGGAAAAAAAAAAAACCCAACAACAAGGCGAGGCCTCAACATCTGTTCTGCGTTCATTGTTAGGTTTGGTCTGGGCTGTGGGCAAAATGTAGGCCACAGCTTTTGCTTTACTACTAGCTCTTAAACTGGATAGGCATCTTGGATCAGATATGTTCTTAGAAAAGTTTAAAATAAAATAAAAACATACAAAGAAGTGAAGTTCAGACTTAGTATGGGTTGAACTTGATTACTTTAAAGAAAAGGAAACTGTATTGCTATCCATGGTTTTTTCTCGTTTTCTCTTCCAGTGCTTCTAATGGTAATAATTTTTATCACTGCAAAGTGACCTTTGTAATCATTGCTGGATGATTAATCTTTAACTGGGTAATTTTTAAAGCACTATTTTTCACACTGTTGTAATGTGTGATACCGTGGGTTTTTGTAGCACAGCACCTACAGTTATTCTGAGGCAATAAGGCCCTTCAGCCTGCATTTCCAGTGCTGCTACTCTGTATAGAAACCCAAATAGTTGCCTTTGTTTCCTTAGGCAGATACAAAAATGCCCTCAGAACTTTATTTGCATATAGATTATAGTGCCAGCTGGGTGTAGTCATGTATAGGAAGAGCTAACCGCTGCTTAATTTATAAGGTTTTAATTAAAAAATGTTCCTCAACTTGCAGGATTCCAGTCTAAAATGTTCTGCTGCATTTCATGCTGCTACAGTGTGTACAAAGATGTGTTTCTATGAGGTACCAGCTACTATAAGCAGTCCTCAGAAAACACGAATGAAAGGGCATCACAAGCATTATCTGCTGACTCGGGGAGAAGTCACATGCAGAAGGAAGTGGAGATGGGCAGCAAAGTTCTTCAGATGTCTTTGAGTTGCTGCTGAGACACCAATGCCAGCAGCAGGGGAGGAAGGCAGAAAAAGCTTTTCTTCTATTTTGTTTGAATTCTCCTGTGCCACATAGGTATTTTGTTGTTGTATCGCAGTTGTGCATTTACAATTACACTGTGAGCCTGAGTAATATCAATGAACCAGTGAGAGAGAGTTTTTTTAAACTGCAGGACCCAGTGCCTCCCTTGTCTTATTTTGTTTAATAATCATCATGGGTCCTGTTAACAGGGGATTTTACCCTATGCAATAAATATAAGGTCCGTATTGATAAAGAAAATGCAGGGTTGGGAATGGAAGCACTTGTTTAATCTCACTTCATTAGAAGTAAATACATTTAGACTTGGTCCACAACTGCTTTAAGCAGCATTCAACAGCTAAGTTATTATATGTCAGCTCCAGCTCTTCCCCAAACAATAAAAACATCTATTCACCTTTGGGTATTATACAATGCATGTTTTATATATAATGCTGAGGGTTACATATTAAAAGGAAAAGGTGTTTCTTAGTCTTTCTTTTTAAACCTGCAATATGTGATTTAAAAATGAGTTAGCACCAGTTATTGGGGGATCAATAAGTGCTGTTAGTAATGCAGTAGCCTTTGTAGGTGGGAGTCTTGCCATCCTTTTCCTTGGAGATTTCAGTTGTTGTTGTGTAAACTTTAATAACTTCATGAAATACGTTGTTTAGATCTGGAAATCTTTTCTTACCTGTTGCCTTGAGAAGATCAGTACCTGAAGAATTCCCTGTACTTCTGTGGCAAGTGCTTTTTAAATTTTTATTTGCCCATGTTTGCCTTCCAGAGAAGGTACAGAAGTGTTTATCTGTATCGAACACCTGACAGTGGACGTGCTTTTCTGAGTTACCTTTTGCTGTTTCTAAATAACGGAGGAACTGACTAGCAGCAGATTCCCACTCTTCATGGTGTGTGTTGCAGCGCTCTCACATAGTCATGTGTTAATGTGTTTTGCATTGAAACTTGGAGGGCTTCAATAGCTCTGAAATGCTTTGTGCAAACAGCAACAGCAAAAACTCACATCAGAGAGGGTTATGGAGAAGGAAGAATGGGGGGGCCTCCTGGCAGAGCTTCACCCTGACTTGGGCAGGATGGAACTGGGAGCAAAGTGTGTCTTGGCATCTGCAGCAGATGAGGATCATCTCTCTGAGGGGTCAGTACAGGTGCCAAAAGCAAAGCGCTCTTGAATGGCTCACAGCCGCAGCTGGAACATGCGGCATCCTTGGGGAGAACTGCAAGACAGAGCAGCTCCCTAAAGTGCAGGAACTCAAGTGGGAGCTGGCACAGCTGCCTTGCACAGAAGCAAAATAATAGGCAACAGAGTGATTGGTGGCTCTTTGAGAGGCCTCGGCTCCCATTGAGTTTATTCTGGCATGTTTCTTCTCTAACTTGGAGAAGAAAAATAAAATGGGATGTGTCAGGCTGGAGCTGTGCAGCGCTGGGCTTCTGCTCGCTGGCAGGCTCTGCCTTCCTGCCTGCTCCTCATGTATGCTGTCATTTTACTAGTGGTCCTTAAGACAGCCTAAACTGGTGCTGTGATTGACAGAGGTGTCCTACCTGTCCCTGCTTCCTCATTCCCCTTCCTTGTTTCTTAGGACGTCCGGTAGAAAACTATGAATTGCTATGAGTTAAAGCTAACTGGTTTTTTGTTGGGTTACTTGTATTTTTTTTAAGCTCAGGTAGATTCCCTGCTTTGGTTTGTCAAGTAGGTGTTGGTGTTGGTGGAAGGGGCAACAGCCTCTCTCCCTCTCTTCTGCAGTGGTGCTGCTGAACCATTGCGTTGGGGTGAAGCTCTGCAGGGTGAAGGCAGAGAGGCCCCTGTCCATGTGGGCCTGCCGCTCCCTGTGCACCCGCTTGGCTGTTTGTCTCATCTTGCAGCCAGCTGATTTGATTTAATAACAGGGGAAAATGCTGTTTGCCTTCTATTTTGCCAAGTTACTTTTAGCGAATGTGCTTGGCTTGGAGGGATAAATACCAGAGTCAACACAGGATGGTGGGGGAGAGGCAAGGAGTGTGTGTCAGGAGAGCAGAGCAACGCTGGCTGAGCAGGACCTCCTCTCCCTTCAGAAGAGGTGTTGGATGGATTGAAGCTGTGAAGTGCAAGCTTCACCCTTTGGCCTTTTGACACAGCTCTTCAGAGGCTCTTACTTAGTTCATCTCATCAAAAAGAGATTCAGGTGGGATGAAGGGAGTGGTATTACTGTCAGGCACAACTTTTCTTGTGTATTGGTGCCAGCTGCTCCATAGCTAACTTGAAATTGGGGAGGGGTCAGAAGGATGGGGAAGGTACTCTCTGACTTCTAGCAGGGACTTTATGTGTGTGGTACAGTGGCCTTTGGTAGTTTCTGTTTGGAGATGTGCCCATTTCCCTTTCCCTGTCAGTTGTCCTGACTTCACAGCACCCTGGTAGAGGTGGGGAGAGAAGCACTCTTGCTGCTTTCAGCCCCACTTTGTTTTCCATTTGCAGCAACTCTGCTGAGCATGGTGGCTGAGGAGCCTGCAGGGCACGTGCACATGTCTTGGCTCTCTTGCAACGTTCTGGAGAGAGCCTGAACAAAGATCTGTGGTTTCATGTCAACACAAATGTATTCATGATGACAAACTCTGCAGTACGTTCAACACTGAGCTTATTCATACAGTCCTGATTCCAGCACCAGTAATATTTCGGTTTGCCTAAGAGAAAATGCAAAGTTACAATATCTGCAGATCCCCTCAGATGTGAGATACTTGTGTATTTCTTGGTATAGGGAGGGGGTGTAGACCCACGGTTTAAGGTAATAGACACATCAGAGGGCTCGCAAGGGTATTTAGGGCTTGGTGTCCTTTAAGAAGTTCCTTGCAAGTAACTTGCAAGTTCCACCTTTCTCCTCTGTTTCTGCAGAGGGTCATGGCAGGGTTGACCCTCTGCTCTCTGACTTGGAGTAAGTGCAGTAGAGGAATGTGGCTCTGGGAGGAAGGGAGTGGGTTTTAAGAGTTTTGGTTTGTTTTGCTCTCACTTTACTCTTTGTTCTCCTTCTCCTTTGTGAGCTGGGATCACTCAGGTTTGGGGTCTGAGGTGGATTTACCCCTGAGACTTTGAACTTTGTGGGTGGTAGTGGGAGAGCAGGACTGACATCTTTCTGTATGCAAGTGAAAATTGGACAGACAGATGCTTGGGAGTGAGGCTGTCCCATGTAGTAACGTTCAGAGCAGGGGAAAGACACGCTTTAAAGAACTCAGTCAAGATTTTTTTTTCTTTTCTTTTTTTTTTTTTTAAATCTGCCTAATGCCTCTTGGAGTCTGAACTGACTGCTGCTACTGGTTGAAACCTCTCTCTTGTTTTTCTATGGGGCAGTCTTGCAACAGATTTCCAAAAGTTGGGGAAGAGCTGTAGCTGCCGCAGGTCGGGGTTTCACGTCCTTGCAATACGCTGCTCTTGTGTGCGCCAGGCTGGTGCTGTAGCATAGGCAGCCCCCAGGGTTGGAGAGCCTCAGCCTATGGACAGAAGTGATAGGAACTCTGATGGCAGTGTTGTCTCGCTGCTGTGCAAATTGATATATTCCTATACACCATGTAGTCAACTGCATGCTGGTGTTGAGATGTATCCTCACAGCTCCGGGGGGAAAAAAAAAGCCCCCACAACTTTTTAGAGTAATGTTGATACATGGGTATTCTGCCCTGCCTCATCGCCTCCCTCGTACAGTTGAACTATTTGGGCTTGTGTAGTAAACCACACCTGTAAATGGGACCAAGTTTAAAAATAACATTTTCTTCACAAAGTGAGTTTTAACCTGGATCAGTTCCCTCCCGTGTTTCAGCATATAGTCTATGGGGTAGGGGTACTTTTGGGGAATGAGGGAAGAGAGAGGGATGGGAACTGCTGTGGAAAAAGCAACGCAATATTGTGTTTGGGGCTGTACATCTCTGCTTGGGTAAAGGCAATGGGAGCTTGCATCCCCTGTGAATTCTGGCAGTGGAACAAAATTTAGGGGGTGCTGCTTGTAGTAGAAGGTCTTCCTCTTGCGGACGGAGCAAGCATCCATGATTCCTCCCAGACTTGGGACAAATGGGAAAGCCAGCAGTGGGAAACTGATTAGTGTTTGCTCCCACAACAGCTGTGATAAGGAATTAATGGCTATGGCAGAGACTTTACAAATACCTGATGGGTAGCCTATATGAAAGTGCAGGATTAACTGAAATGTCACATGATCTCGCCTGCCAATATACAGCTTTTCTAAACACAGGTTGCACTGGTTTAACTGCAGTTGCTTAAATAAGCAAACCCCATTGATCCTAAATTGATCTGTTCCCCTAAAAAAGAGTAACCCTTGCCCTCCTTACGTGGCTATTTTTATACGAAGTATATAATGGATTAAATTGAATTAGCTTTTTAGCTTTGTCACTGAAGTGTAGCATGTTTGAATTCACCCTGGTATCCTTTGTCCAGCAGCAGGGGAAGGGGGAAGGAATTCCCTCGTGTTGGTGGGCCTTGCAGCTGTGCTTGGAAAAATGCAGGAAAAGGGTGTAATAACTGCTCTGCTCTAAGCCCCCTCTTCTCTTCTGGTGGCTGTTGCTCTGAAATAACCATTTCAACACGCTTCCAAGTTCTGAGCAAGCTCTTAAGCTCCTCCTTGCTACATCATGTAGCAAGAGTACTTGTGCTGCATGTATTTATGATGGGGTCGACACTGGTCAACCGAAGAATGCCTGACATGTCTGCCTTGTGTGCGGGGGTAAACATGGGGGCTGTGGGCTTGAGAAGGGGTGATGGGGAGGATGTGGTGCTGGAAAGTGAAGGAGCTGGGAGGCAGGCTAAGTCACCTCTGATATTAGGGAGGGAGTCTTGGCCTCTGTGGATGTTTGAGGAACACACCACCACCACCTCCCCCCCCCCCCCGCCCTTCTATGTGTGTTGGCATTTAGGTGCTTCTGTCCTTTGCAGAGAAGCATGAGTTTTAACTTAAACCTACTGTGTGCCTTGCACTGGCCTCTACCTCTGTCAAGGAACGAGGGCTGAGGGTGGACAGGTGTGGGCTTGGGTGGAGAGGCAGGGCGGGAGAGATGTTTTGGGAATACCAGAGGTGCTGCTTCACACCCGTTTACAAGTGCAGTGTAACTTGGCTGGTTGTTGCTACCGAGAGGCTGGAGGGAGGCAGAGGGGAGGAAGCTGGGTTGTGGGAACTGGGCAGAAGGGGGTCCTGAGGATTGCGTGAAATGCAGCATCTGCAGGGGGTTCTTGTTCTGGGTGCAAGGCCCCGGGAGTGGTTTACCCCTGGCTCATAGGGAGGGGATGTGGGGCTGAAAGGAGGTAGCTCCTAGCCCAAGGCACTCCCTTTGCAAAGGGAGGTCCTGGGTTCCTGAGGGAGGATGAGGAACACATTTCACCAACCTTGCTTGGGTGCCATGAGGTCCTGCAGTACCTCCCTGCACTGGTTGTTGCCTCCCAGGGCTAGCTGCAGTACACAGCCAGGAAGGCTGCGGTGCTCCCTCTGCAATGCCCCAAAGCGTAACTTGGGGTTTTAACCGTGGCAGGTGAAACTTCACCCACCTTACTGTGGGTGAGCTGAGCTAGCGGCACTCTGCTCCTGAAAGGGACAGCTGGGCTGGGACGTGTACCTGGCATGTCAGGGAGGAGGTTCAGCCTGCCAAACTAGGAGAAAATTTACCTCTTCCTGAGTTAGGTGGGTTTTGCTAGTTCAGTGGGTGAGACTGTGGTAAAGCTAGGCTGACAGTTGGCCTTGTGTTAAGCCTGGCAGAATTTGGACATCAGGCTCCTGAACTGGGAGTGCGTCGGGATTTGGGTAGAAAGTATTTAACTTCCCGGAAACCTGACTGATGATTTCTATCTTTGAGTATTTTTATGGGATGAGAACGTGCTTTTCAGTGTAGTGCAAAGTGAGGAGAGAGACTTTTTCCATAACGCGTTTTGAACCCTATGCTAGACTTAGTAGGACAGACTGTCCTGGATAGGGAGAGTGAGGAGCAAAATTTGATAAAGGGGAGGCTTAAGGTTCCTTCTTTCTTTGCATTCCTGACCTAGACTTGAAATGAGGGAGAAAGTAAAATTTAATCCCCAATGTTTCAAAACTTTTTTTTGTGAAGTTGTAATTTTAAATTCAGTATTGTAACTTTAAATTCGGACACCCTTTGTTTTGTGTATAGACCTGGTGTCTACCCCCCATCTCTCGCCACCAGAGGCTGTTGTTGTCTCTTCTCACTCCTGTTTTTCTGCCTAGTGTAGAAAGCAATGAACATGTACGGTGCACAGAATGTCTTGTATGTGCAGTTGCTAACCTTACTTAAAAAAAAAACAAACTCTGTGAAAGATAATCATTGTGTTTGTCATGAAAAAAATTGTTAGTTCAATGTAAATATGTTGCTGGCAACTGGTTATTTTTAATACATGCTATTTGTGCTTTAAATTTAATGTTAAAATACTTTTGTCATCTAAACCCTGACTATTCTTAGCTGAGCAGATTTCATGTTAAAAACAGTAATCAAACCATGAGTGTTCATACCATTGTAATTACTAAACTTTCTGATGTGTTCAGATTAGCAGGAGCTGGATGCGGCAGGCCTCTTTCTGCTGCAGCGGAGACGTGAGCAGATAATGTTCTGATTTCATACCCTGTGCCATGAGACAGTGTCATAGCATTGCATCGTTCGTGTTACTAGATCTTTTCTGACCTGTTTGTTTAATGCCTCATGAAGTGGTGGTTATATGTCTAATTGCACAGCGCACAGAAAATAGCGTTGTGTTGAAATATTGCATAAAACTTCAGCGTTATGTGACGTTTTGTAGTGGAAGCAGTACTGTAGGCACTCGTTCATAACAAGACCTGCAAGTTTCTCTCGGCTAGGGTGGGTAGTTGAGCTGGCTGTGTGTGTGCTGACTCAACAGAGCAAGTTTCTTTCTCTTCTCATCCTGCTCTTCTTTTGACTGCTTGTGACCGAACAACAGCAGATTCACAAGAACTCACTGTTGAAATGTACCTTAGCTTGAGGTTGCTCTTTAAAACTATGTGCAGCTGTGGTTCTTCACTTGAGACTTTCAGAGCTCTCATGCCAGTCAAGTGTTAAGTTGGTTAAAAATGGACTTGCTTTCTGAGAGTGGGTGCGTGTATGCAATGTGGGTTTGAATGCACAAGAATTTCTCTGGAGTGTTGAACAGAGGACCTGACTCTGACCTGGGGGACCCATTCCTGTCTGTGTGGGGGATGGAGGCATAGAAGGGCTGCTGAGGCAGGGGAGGAGGTGCTCAGAAGTGAAATCCGGGAGGTTCATGCATGTGTCTACCCTGAAGTGTTAATCTAGCTGCACAGTACAGTCTCATGCTGGGAGCCTGCTGCCTGAGCCTAGCTCCTCCCTTTTTCATTTAATGATGGTTGGAAGAAAAATAATCAAGTATGCTGGAAGAGAAACATTAATTAACTTTTAATTTAGATCCAACGTATGCTTCTTAGAGTACTGCGTGAAAGAGTGAGTGTGCGGTATCTGTCATGTTATACAGGGGATGATGCATTGAAGAAACAAGGAAAAGCCTCAGGTCGAATGGGAAGATGGGGTTTTAACTCTGTGGATGGGTTTTGTATCTTGATTAAAAGCTGCAGATGTGTGATAAGTCACTTTTGTATCCATTTTGCATCTGAAATTACTTTCTCTGTAACTTGGTTTATATCTGTTTTCTCTTAAGCCAAACTTGCAAGGCGAAGTCAGGAGAGAGAGAATCTCGGCATGCTGGTCTGGTCACCTAACCAGAATCTGTCTGAAGCAAAATGTAAGTGTCTTCAAATACTTTTATTTCCTGCTTCCCTTATATGTGTCACTTCAAGAATGCAAGTTGCCACTTTCAGTAGAGAGGTTATGTCTGTGACCTTTCCATTATGATTTGAAATTAATTTGAAAAAAGAAAAGCCTACAAAGCAATCTCCCAGAAGAGCTTTGTTCCCCACTGGGCAGCTGCTCAGAGCGTCAAATCCACAGAGGCAGGGAAAGCAGGAGAAATGTGATGCACTTTCTTCCTGGGTATGAATTCTTTAAGGTACTTATCCATGGGCCTACATGATCTGCTTTTTTGCTGCTGGTGCTGTAGAAGACGACAGAAATAACTGGGGAGAGCAAAATGAAAAGTATTAGGCGGCAGGGAATATATGGTAATTAGTAGTACCTTTTTCCCCACAAAGACACAAATAAAATCCACATCTGGAGCCCATGGAGGTTTAAATGCCAGAACAATTGCAGTGCCTTGGAATTCCACGTGAGGGCAATTACTGTGTGTGTCTGGGAACAAGCCTCAGTGCTGCTGCCAGATGGCAGAACTAGTGTTTGAAAGGTTTGTCTAGCTGCAGTTCTCCTCATGAATAAGTAGAACCCTTTGATTAAAGGGCTGCTGTTTGAATGCAGTAAGTAAACCTAAGTGCTTTTGGGGGAGGGAGGTGAAAGGAGCTATTTTTGATTTTGTGCTTGTACCCTTTTTTCCTCCTTTCTGATTCTGGGACCAAGAATAAGAAACTTGCATTCCTGTTCCTCTGCAGTTGTTTGTGGTGGCACTATTAAGTTGATATCTGGTTTTCCCCTAGACCCAAGGACTAAGATGCATCACAAGACAATTGTGAGGATGTAGTGGCATTTGCAAATTAAGGCAGCAGAGATTGTGCGCAAACTGGCTCTGTCATGAAAGGGCTGGGCTCTGCCCTGGGGCATTTGTTCCACTGAGCAAGTTGCCCCTTAAATTACAGAAGGATGATGGTACTGTGGTCTACAGATAAAAAGGGCTTTGCAAGGATCATGTCTGCCTTCTCTCCTACCAAAGGTGTCTTGCCTGCTCCCTGCTGGCTATTGGATGCTGAACTAAATAAGACTGATGAGGAGAGGGATATATTTGGCTGTTATCTACAGCTAGAAACTTCTAAAAGGTGTAAAAGCAAGAAACTGTTGCTTTCACCAAAAGGATGGGTCGTCTGTGGCACAGAGGATTCCTGTAGCTGCCTCTCAAGTCTGAGAGTCTTTTGAATCTCAGCTCAGCTTTGGAACATTTAACTCCTGCCTGATAGGAAACAGGTTTCTTGGAGAGGGAAGAGAGAATGGAGGAGGAAAAGGAGTGAAGATATGTGGAATTGAGTAAAATAATCTGTGACTGAATATTCTGTGACAATTTGCACAAAAATATGCAAGGCTATTATAGAGCATAAAAAGGATATAATATCTGCTAAGAAGATGTCATGAACCTAAGAGGTAACTAAAAATTTAGTATGACATTGATAAATAAAAACTAGGTGGCAGTTGGCTGTTGCTGCTACAATAAAAAAGTTGGTGAAAACAATATGAATATAAGAAGAGGGCAAGAAGAAATTTCTCAAGAGACTCAAAATTTTAATAAGAGTGTAGGCTCATCAGTGATTTCACCTTCCAAAAAAGATACAGAAAAAAATTAATAATTATTTCATATAGTGTTTCGGGGAGAGAAGTATGATGCTCTTGCACATGACACACAAAGTATCTCCCAGGCACCTAATATAGAGGAATGGAGTTGTGAAATTCAGCATCTAGTAGTAGTAAAAAAAATAAAGGAGCTTTGGGAGAGGTGGCTGAGGGGACCTTGGGGTGCCAGGAAAACTCCAGCAGATGGGGAGAGGGCAGTTGTGCAGGGAATGAGAGGACAGGGTAAGAGTGGACTGGTTGGTCATTGCTTTGTCTTGTATTAATTTGAGTTGACACTATCAAAAGGTATCATTCCTGTCTCTACCTGGCATTACTTAAAAATGCACTGTGAAAAACAAACCCTGCTGAAGGTAGCTGCTTTTGTTCTTTTTGGGACTAGAAATGGATTGATTGGTAGAAATAACTTCACAGCTCTAATGTATTCAGCTAGCTGTTAGGCATTGATTTGCTACTGCATGAGATTCTGATTCAATCCCCCTTCCTTTCAAAAGACGGGAACTTCCTCCAAACCACCAGTGCTCTGCAATGGCTATAGAGCATTTACTAAATGTATTACAAGCAGAGTCCTCTGGTCTGTTTTATAGTTTATGAAGAAAGAACATCAGGGGACAGGATTCAGCTACTCTCCAGTTCACTGACGAGTCTTGGCATTGTTGATAGTGAATCCTGATTAAATGGGGTCCGTGGGGATGTGTGAGAAGACTGATGATGATCAACGTTTCCATCAGTGATATGGGAATTGATACAGAATTGCTGCGGAGAGAAATTGAGGATGAGCCATAGCCTGACAGGATGGTAAATGAAATGAATGCTACTGATAGTCTTGTAGAGTGCTTTGGGTCTTTTCCTAACTTGAACTGATGCCAATGCAATGGACTTTTAATGACCCAACTGCAGGGTTATGAATCTCAGTACTGAAAGCTCTGGCCTTATCTTCTGCATCAAGGCTGATGTTTGGAAAGAAGTGGCTTGGAGAGCAATTTTGGGGACAGAGTGGGCAGGTAATTTGACAAAGCTTCCCAGTGTCCTGTTTGACCCAATGGATGAATGTGGGTGTAAAGAGAGTGAAGTAGTCACTGGAACAGTTTGCTGCCTCTGCATCCAGCAGCATTCAGGAAAATGAACCTCAGAATAGTGACTTTAATGTTGAAAAACTGAGAAAAGGATGGAGATGGGAGCTAGTGAAACGCTTTGGAAAATGAAGACGAAGAAAACTCCATTTGTTTAACTTACTGAAAAGAGACTGAAAGGGGACTAATGTCAATTATTTTCTCAAAGGGAAATTTTGACATAGTAAGAGATGTGCATAATACAAATAAATGGCTACAAAATAAGTCTACATGGACTGGAATGAAATGCCTGACTGTGTGTGGGGTTTTTTGTGATTGATTATTGGAAGTTATCCAGGGAAGTGATGGATTCTCTATTTCTTGATGCCTTTTTTTAAATCATGGGGTTTTGTGATGTGTGTGTTGTCCTTGGTGGGAGGCATCATTGGCAGTCTGAAACAGCAAGTGGAAGGAGCTGTGGTGTCCAGGAGGTTGGTGTAGCCACTTGGGCTGTAAGAACTATGAATCCTAGCTAGCACATCCATTCTTAATTTTGCTGTTCAGGTTGAAGCATGGGTGAACAAATCCTTCCAATCAGCAGCATGTTGATACCTGGTCTAGTTACTTTCATTTGTACTCCAAAGCCTTTAATCCATTGTGTGCCTGTTCTTGTGGTAAACTCTTTAAAAGTCATAGGTCTCTTCTCTGTTCCTGTGGCTGGGGCTCAATGTGAAGATGGAAGTTAGTGCAGCACGTTAGCTGTCAGCTTGGAGTGAACTGGTACCTCTCGTGAGCAGGACAGTTCTGTGCAATCAGTGAAACTCTTGGAAGCCGCCTCCAGTAAAGGTGAATCTGTGCTGCAAAACACTGTGAGCAGATCTGTGACAATGCTCAGAGCAACGCACACTAACAGGTTTGGCAGACGACTGGCCAAACTGGCAGAGGTTATGGGAGGGTCTTCTGTGAGCTGCTGAAATGAATCCTGGAAAGACCAGTGTTTCAGCCAAGACCTGCTGTATATCTGCATGCCTGATGCTCCAGGCTCATACAATGAATTAAAGCTTGTTTGGGTCCCATGCATCCTATATGCTGGAGCAACGTTTTAATCATTTTGCCTGGAGAAACCTTTTGCCTGGATACCATGAAATGATGGTTATGGTAGAGAAGATTAAAACAAACAAAAGTATGTATTGGCACATTGATTACTTTTTTTATCCGGTGCCTTGTTAACCATTAAACCTGGGTACAAACCACTTACTGCCTTGCCCATGTTAATACCAAAGTGGAATGGTGCCAGCATGTTCCGTATCTACTGCCAGACTTCTGCCTTTGAGGGGTCACTTGCATAGCAGTTGCCACCATTAGTGAGTAGTTCACAAAGTTAGCCCAAAGCTAGAAGTCTGTCCTGTCTCTTTTGAGGAAGAAAGAAAGAATTGTCATTGTGCAGTAACTGAACATTTGGACTTAAATTAACCGTGCTCCCCTTCCAGCTCTGCTCCAAATACCCCGTGTGCTGTGGCTGGTGTTGCATCTCTTACAAGGACCTTGCTCTTAAAATGAGACTCATGAGAGGCTTTCTGAGGACTTGGTGCCATGGAGGGCAACTGTTCTGGCTGTGCTGGGACACTGTCATAGAGGGCGGGGAAGGAGACAGGGAGAGAGGAGGAGGAGCGAGGCCCTGAGCAAGGTGACATTGAGGAGCAGGAACAGCTAGGTGGAAGACAGGCATCTGCTCTTTGAGTGGCATGTGGGGAAGGAGGGGGGAAATAGTGAAAAATGCATTGTAATGATGCTGTGGAAATCTTGCACAGGATAGAGCTGGGCCAGCATGAAGCTATTAATAAAACAGCAGTGTCTCTCTCTGTGCCAAGTACGCCAATAGGTGGAACCATAAAAATGACATTGGGTTGGTTTAGGAATGAGCAAGTGCTGGCATGCTGCAGCTGCCCAGGAGCAAGGGATGGAAACCAGGCAGGAGGATGGGATGTGATGATTGCTTTTATGCATCTGCAGTTCAGAGGTGAACTACAAGAGGAGAAAGATGTATTGTTTTGCTTGTGATAAGCTCTGTTTTGAAAGTAATTTTTCTGCTCTCTTCTGACAGAATACGTGTGCCGCTAGATGGGAGTTTTGGTTTCTCACTGATGTCTTGGTGGGTGTCTCCAGTGGATTTATGGGGTGTCACTGAGGCAGGCGCTGTCCCTAATACCCATGGGACAGTGGGTCGTGGACGGCAGCTGAGTCCCCTGGTCTTGCAGTGCTGCTTCTGTTTGACCTGATGGATGATTGGCCTGCCAGCTTCGGGCACTCGCCAGTCCCTCCCTTCCTTACCCTGTGGCATCTCTTCCTGCGAGACTGCAGCTGGCTCCCTGCTTTACATTATGCCTGCCTTGGTGCACTTGGAGAGAATTTAGACAGCCTCCTTTCCCCCCTGCGGAGGGGAGGCAGAAGTGCCCAGGGGACAGGGGGACAGAGGAATGCCAGAATTAGGTGAAGCAGCGAGTGCTCCAACATCCTTATGATGTGCTTGGCCAAACCCCATGGTTAGGGGGAAAGGGAGGGGTCCCTAAATGTGCTGCAAAACCTGATGCTGGGAAGGCAGCAATGTGCCAGCTGAGGCTCTGATGGAGGAAGAAGTGCTGGTTGCTATGGTTACTAAGGATATTAACCCTGTGGTGTCTGGATGGGCAAGGTTTAGTTAACTGTGCCACAGGCTGGGTAACGGTTTGGGAGTGTGGAGCAGCGGTGCTCCACCCTAAGAAGCTATGAGCTGGCATTCAGGATCTTAAAAGCCTGTGTCCCAACCAAGTCTGTAAGCATGTCCTGGTCATTAGTGTGTCAACAGCCTTCTTTGGGTGAGAGTGAGTTTTGGTTGCTGTCCTCTGTTGTGAAGGTGACATGAATCCCAAAATTTCTAAGGGCAGGTTGCAGGTTTAAGTGGCCAGAGTCTGTCTCTAGCTGTAGTTCAAGAGGTAATCTTTGCATAGAACAGGCTATGATTATTCTTCAGTTTCTCTTTTAAAGGGGATGTTAAACAAGCTTGGAAATCACCTTTGTCTGAATTTTCGAACTTAAAATGACTGGCAGAGTAGAGGAAAATCTTTGTCTTCTCAGGTTGCTGAGTGTGTCTGATTATGTTTTGTGTGGCAAGTTTTCAGTGTGTAGATGAGCCATAGCTGTTTTAAGAAGGACTTCTGCTTGAACATATCCTTTCCCCCTCAGCTCACTTATTTTGGCCTATGAATTCTGTGGACATACAGGCCCATCAACTATCGTCATCAGTTCTCAGTTTCCTTGGGGTGTAGGGTGCCCTAGCAATAAATAAATGTGAGTGGAAAACCACAAATGCGAGAGAGTAGACTGGGGAAAGTGTTGATCTTAAAATCTCCCTTTTAAAAAATGAAGCCCCTATTTAACAGGATGCATTTAAAATGGAAGGGATTAATGCTTCGGAGGTACCCAACAGCCACCCCCTCACTGGTGCTCAGGCACTCCTGCCCTGGGCAGAGCAGTGAGGGAGAGGATGTAGTCGGGTGTGTATTCAGCATCAGCAAAGCTGCTTTTTAAGTCCCTCCTCTCCATCATGCTGTAAACAGGATCCTTGAAACAGTTGGAATTGTGGTTTTATTTTTGGTCCTCTCTCCCCTCCAACCCCTATAGTTTCTGTGACCTGGTTTATAACACAACCCCACGAAAGGTTGCGTTGGCACTCAGTGAGAGTGCAGCCACCTTGGTCAGGGATAGGAGAGAGTGGGAGCTGCTTAGGCTTTGCCACCCAAGAGAAAAGTATTGTTGAACTCTTAGCTGAGCTTATACTTTTTTTTTTTTTTTGTGCTGGCTAAGTGCTGTGGGAGGTTTTGAAAGGAGGAGTGTGTATATTGTGCTTTTCTTGTTTGGGGTTTTTCTGCTTGTTTGTGTCTGAGGATTTTGTTGAGATGGGTTTTTTGGTTTTGGTAGTAGAAGTGTTGGCTTTAAAAAATAGCTGCCAGGTAGAGCCAAGACTTCCAGGTCTCTGAGGAGTGGACTTCAGGGATTATAACTCTCACCTGAAGCTAGGTGCTTACCTTTTGTCACTCAAGTGAAGACAGCAAAAAAACCAAACTTATGATTTTGCTGTTTGTATGTGCTCCTTCCCTAGAAATATCAGTTTGTTGGCTGTCCCAGTGAAAGCAAAAAAGATTAATGGAAAAGCAGGATTGGGTTTGTTTATCCCTAATCCAAATTTCCAAATCCAAATATTATGCAGTAAACCTGGCAACCGTGAAGCTTGGATGCCAATACAGTAGCTGAAGAATACAACTCCATGAATTTAGAAATGAGAGAACTGGTGTTTAATTTAAGATTCTGCTTGAGTTTAGCTGTAGAAATAATAGTCATGGCCACTTCTCCCAGCAGCTGCAGTTGCTGCACTTCAGAAAATGCTCAAAAGATGAAGGTGAAGGGATCAGTTTTTTATTTTAGCTGAGGCAACTTTTGATGCTTATAGTAGCAATATTGTGAACAACAAAAAGAAGATACCAGGCTTTCAAAGGCTATGGGTGTATCCCAGAAATGGCTGAGTTGCTTCAAACTTAGCTGCAGTTTCCCCTTTGTTCATCATCCGCTGTGCTAGTTGCTGTTGCAATGCTGTGTGGAAATCTCAGAGCAACTCTTTCATCATTATTGCTGCAGGTTGATATTTCTGGATCCTGAATGCATATTTAAATTAAGATGAGGTTTTAACCCTTTCAGCAGTGGTTTGTATTGCAGCCAGGAAAGCAATTTAGTTTGAAAGGACTAGGGTGTGTGTTTGGGATGGATTTCACAAAGTACAGTGGATTGTTTTGGTTTTGTGTTTTTTTTTTTCTTTTTTAAACAAAAACAAAATAACAACAAAACCCAACCAAACAAAATAACAACCAAAACAACCCACAAACAAAAAACCTGAAGAAGAGAAAGTTTGGAGAGTATCCAGGAAAAGGATGTCTTATCTAAGGTAGCTGTGTTATCCTGGAGGAATTTTTGCTGCTGTGCTGGGAGCGGGGGCAGTCACCAGTTTCTTCATGTGCCTTGTTCTCTCCTGCCACCTGTTTGTTCCTCTTTCTTACTGCAGTGTGAAACAGGCCTTCTCTGAACCTGTCGAGATGACCCAGTTTGAAAATGCCGGCTGCCACTACTGTTGCTGCTGCAGGGATTGAACTAGTGCTGGCGCTAGGAAGAAGCTTTTTTCCTAAGAGAAGTTTAGAGACAAGATGACGTGGATGTAATGGAGTGATGATAGCCGTGTTAAGAGTTACCCTGGCAGCGCGCCTTGATCTGAAATACGTTTGGGAGCATTCCTAACCAGCCTGATAGGCGCTGTGTGAGTTGTAGGACCAGTATGACAAGAACTAGCAGGCTGCAGCTACATCATGCTGCTTGGACCCAGCCCTGGGATGGGCTGAGTGCGCTCCTGTCTCGCTGGTCCTGGTGGGAATGGCAGGCTCAGAGCATTTCAGAGGATTAGGTCTTTTTTCCTCACCTCTTATGTCTTACTGTAGCTGTGAGGGAAGAATAAGGGTCAGGGAACTGGAAGGTAGTTATAATTTTTTTTCCTTCCCCCCTGCCCAAGCAGGTTAGTCAGCAAATGCACCAAGTGCATGTTTATAGTGATATGATGGGAGCTGTGCACAGGCAGGGAGGAGCTCATGGGGGCTGTGTCCTCCACTGAGGAATGCTGGAAGAGGTCATGGTCATAACAGCTTGCTGTGATGAGTTCATGTGCTGCTGAGTGTGACCTTTATAGAGGTGCTAGTACAGGAGGCAGAGCAGCAAGGCTTTCGCAAGGACATGTGCCAGAGCTTCCCTCACCATAATGTGTTTGCTGTGGCATTATTTGCTCTAATTAGGAACCACTCCCACTAGTTATTTTTCCTGTACTCTTATTTTTGCACTCCATGTTAAGTTACTTTCTTGATCATGTGCTTCTCATGCAGATTCATATTATGGTAAGGTAGTAGTGAATTTTCTAGCACTGCAAGGATTAGTACTACATAATAACTTCTCAGTAAGGACTGGGCTTCTAAATCCTGGCTAGAAGCTATGACCACCTACCACTGATACTCCAGGATCTAGTTAGTGACATTGGTTTTATTGTAGGCTTTTCTGCTCAGTCTCTTAGGAGCAGCCTTGAAGGCTGAGGGCCTGTATATAATCCATGTTTCAGCATGTGCTGTGTGGATCTGTAACTTAACTTTTTCTGAATTGACTTAATTTTATATATTTTTGAATTCTTTAATATCTGTTAACATAACACTAATACTTTGGTTTAGAGACTACTATAAAAATTATGTTGCCCAAGATCTGGCGGTTTAAGCTTGCTGTCTTTCTGCATGGACTTCTTGGAGGGGTCAAAACCATTTCTTTCCATCTCTTTCATTTCAGACCTGTAGGAATAAACGAGTGCAAGAATGGATGTATTGAGCGTTAGTGTCTCTCGAAGGCTGGCCTGCCTACAGTAGGGCAATCTATATCAGTTTGTCCATAAGTAGCTTCTGATCTCTGGTGGAGAATGGGCTCTTCACCTAAACCTCTGTTTCTTGCCCAGGTTCTCATGTCGTGTGGGGTAAGGTACCAGGAATTTCATGAACCACTGCACCTTAACCTGCAGTAGGCTTGTTTATGTTGCCTTAGTTTGTGGCCTGCCGTATTAAGTGATTAAGCAGCCAAACTGTTCTTGCAGGAAGCAGGAATAGGAACTTTCAGGAGAGGGATGGGGCAGACAGCTGGGGGGAAGAGCCACGACTGCTCTCAAGATAAGCTGTTCCCTTCAGGTTGTGGAGCACTCTGTGCATTGGAAGTGTTTGTCTTGTCTCCGTTGTTCTGCTTCCTGTTAAGTTGCTCATATCCAGCTGATATGAAAGTGAGGAAAATGGAGTCTTTCAAAGCAAGTTTGAGACTTAATTTTTTCATTCTTAGCATCCAGGTGCAGTAGTGCAATGAGCAGAGTTGTGGGAAGGCCCTTGCCTTCTCAAAGGGGGCAGCCCCAAACATCTGAAAATAGATTTTTAACCCTAGATGTACAGGGAACAAAAGCATCTCAGTAATACTTCAGAAAATACAACTGAAGGATTAGTTCCCCTCCAACATCAAGCTGCCTTCACTTATTCCCTATCATTCTTCATCTCATTTTGCTGGAAGCAAGTTTCATGCAACTTGTTCACGAGAGCAGAGGCCTCCTGAGTTGCTAACACCATTATGTTACTCATATAGCTGAGCTTGGAAGTGAGGGGGTCGACTGGCAAAAATAACTAAAATAGTAAGTGGTGCTTTTGTGACCTGACCACTACCATTCAGGATCACGGGCTTCTCCTGTTCCAGCTGCTGAGGAGCTGGGTGTGGGCAATTACAGCTGGAGGCTCTCTCCCCTCTGCTAGCAGCTCCTGGCTCTCGGCACACCTGCTGAGGGTAGCTCCTCTGTGTGAGTCCGACTCATCTCCTTCCTTTTTCTGCCTGCTTGCTTGCCCAATGCTTCCTTTCTACCCAAATGACATCCTTCCATCTGCACGAGGGAGGTTTCTTCTAATCCAAGTTACCATCTCCTGCAGTGAACCATCTGATCATAATTTTTTTAATGTTCTACCCCTTGTCTCAACTGTATTGATAGTGTTACTACTTGCATTGCTTGGGCATGTTGCTGCCTGTAGTTGAAGTATATAATCCGAGACTATAACTTCTCAGTAGAGTTAACTCAAAACACGCTTTGACAGTAGAATAAATCTGGCTTTAGGGCTCCTCGGACTGAATTGAGAGCACTGTGCTGAATAATGCAAAGAGCCGTTCTACTATAAACTCACTTTGTTGTTCGGGCACGTGCTCTGTGCATTTATCCTGCCTGTATCTTCCTGTCTATGTCTTGGAAAGTCATACGTGGGAACGAGTATTCCCTCCCTGCCAGAAGCTACTGTGTGCTGGTTTTATGTTCATACATGGGCTTCAAACCCAACATCAAGTGCTAATTACATTTAATACAGTCCAGTGCCTCTGTCTGATTTAGGATCAGGTTTGCACTGCTGAATGATCCAGCCATGCTCAGATCCTGTATGGTCACAGATTAGGTCCCCGGTGATCTGATGTGACTCTGTCTATTCTGTGCTAGGTCCCAGAGGTAGCGTTTCCTCTTTGCTACTGCCCTGTCAGATCTCCCTCATCCCCTTCTCTTCTGTGGTACATCTGGAGACATCTGAGCTCATGGTACCCAGGGCTCTGTAGATACTGAAAGCTATGCCACTCCTCCAGTAAAGTGGCATTCAGTGCAATGGCGGAGCAAACTTCTGGCTGAAGGTTAAATGCGATGGATGTGTAAGAAGCAGTCTTTCTTCCCAGTGGGTCCTCCATGGATATCCTTAAAATGGGCATCCACATGATCTTAAGGAGAACAGCATCAGAGAGCAAGAGAGCATCAGACGGCTGGCTTTCCTTATGCTAATCCTCATTAATAGAATCATAGAATCATTAAGGTTGGAAAAGCTCTCTAAGATCATCGAATCCAACCATCAACCCAACACCACCATGCCCACTAAACCATGTCCCTAAGCACCTCATCTACACGTCTTTTAAATACCTCCAGGGATGGTGACTCCACCACTTCCCTGGGCAGCCTGTTCCAAGGCCTGACCACTCTTTCAGTAAAGAATTTTTTCCTAACGTCCAGCCTAAACCTCCCTTGGCGCAACTTGAGGCCATTTCCTCTCGTCCTATCGCTGGTTACTTGGGAGAAGAGACCAACCCCCACCTCACTACAACCTCCCTTCAGGTAGTTGTAGAGCGCGATGAGGTCTCCCCTCAGCCTCCTCTTCTCCAGACTAAACAATCCCAGCTCCCTCAGCCGCTCCTCATAAGACTTGTGCTCCAGGCCCTTCACCAGCTTCGTTGCCCTTCTCTGGACACGCTCCAGCACCTCAATGTCCTTCTTGTAGTGAGGGGCCCAAAACTGACACACTACTCAAGGTGCGGCCTCACCAGCGCCGAGTACAGGGGCACGATCACCTCCCTGCTCCTGCTGGCCACACTATTCCTCATACAGGGCAGGATGCCATTGGCCTTCTTGGCCACCTGGGCACACTGCCGGCTCATGTTCAGCCGGCTGTCAACCAGCACCCCCAGGTCCTTTTCCTCTGGGCACTTTCCAGCCACTCTTCCCCAAGCCTGTAGCGTTGCCTGGGGTTGTTGTGGCCGAAGTGCAGGACCCGGCACTTGGCCTTGTTAAACCTCGTATACCTCATACACCACCCTACGCATATACGCACTGTGTTGAGCCTTTTTTCTTCAGTGTCAGCTGAGGGTGCAACTTTAGGAATGAGCGTATGTTGGTAAAAGCTGTAAAAGTAACACATGTTTACTAGCAAAAGGCCTTTCCTGGTAAACAGTTGAAAATAATTTTGGCAAGCTACGAAAACTATGCTAGATTTGTCAGTACACCTGTGTCTGCAGTACAGCCTTCTTGCTGGTATAGCAAAATCTAAAGGCAGATGAGTCAGGGCTTTAACCATCACTGGATTTTCAACTTTGGACTTGCTCTTAGATGCAGGCCATGCAAAGAACAGAATTAAAAATAATAATAATCAAAAAAAAGGGGGAAATGGGGTGTTTCTTTTCTAGCTTATTAGTGTGCACTGCTTCCGTGGGGACTGGTTGCCTTTGTGTGAGAAAGGAAGCTTTTGGTAGGTATCAGGGCTTTTAAAGGGATAAATCTCCCAGCAATGGGGCACTCTATTTAATTCCTTATTTTCTGCTCTCTGAGGCTGCAGTTTCCTGGCTCCAGGTGTGGTTCCATGAGCAACTCTTTCCTCACCAGTGCTTCTTTACATAGCCATGCCTGTTCCTGCCTGTCTGCTCATCCCTGCCACTGTGCTGTGCCGGGATGAGGAATGAGTCGCACTTTTGGCTGAGCCAGTGTCATTGCTCACTGGAACTAGGAGGGTTCATCCCTTTGCTGGTAACCTCCCAGCAAAGTGATTTTTATATGGTATACAACCATATAAAAAGTGTAAAACTGTTTTATGAATAGCATGCCGCTTTGGTGGTGGTCAGCTGTTCAGTGTCTTGGGTGGCTCCAGAGCTAGTGCAAGAGAAGGGGGCAGCCTGCACAGCTAGGTCTGGCAATAGGAGAGCCTGGGACTGCCCCTCCTGGCAGGTGAGAGCATCTCCATACTTTCAACCACCACCAGTGAGTGCTTGTAGGACTTCACTGCTGCTTGCGTGAGGGAACTAATGCAGCAGGGAGGGTTGGTTTTTTTCAGGTGGAAGAGTTTCCCAGCCCAGTTCCCTGGGGGTCCAGGCAAATGTTTGTGCTCCCAGGTGGGAAGAGGTGGCTAGAGGCTAGGGGTGCTTAACCCGGCCCTGCTGCCAAAGGAGACTTCTAATGCAGTGGCACCCTATGGTCCTTCGTACGTGCACAAGAGATGGTGTACAAGTAAGATTTGAGCTACAGGGAGGTAAGTGGGTGGGAGGTTGAAATACACTGCGGAGTCCCGTGACTCAAGGTACACCACCCCGCTGCAGGGTATTTTCTCTTGCTCCTATTCAAGTAAGCTTCTCCAGGTAAGGTTGGTTTTCCTTTGCCTTGCGGTTGCATCCAGACTTTTCCTTCACCTGCTGTAGGTGCAATGGAGTTGAGGCCTAAATACTCTTGTGCCTTCAGTTTCATGAAGTGATTTTTAAGTAGCCTTTGTGTCTGTGTAACTAGTGCTCTCTATTCCTAGAAACAGTGTTAAAGGGGTCTGTATGCCTGCCCAGGTGGGTGCAGCATGGGGCATAAAACATGGCTGTGCTCTCGCTCTCTGCTCCTCTCCTGCCTGTGACACACATCACATCTTGCCAAGAAGAGGAAATAGCTTTTCGAAGGCAGAAGACCCTTTTAAATAGGCAGGTTTTATTTTCTTTTAAGTGATTCTGCCCAGAAAAAGTGGTCAAACCACCTTGCTTTGATCTCTGCCTGCTCCCCCCAGCCTCCTGTTGCAGCTGGCTTTAGTGAGACACTTGTCCAAACTCTTGTGCTTTTTGCGACTTCCTCTCCTGTGCTGGGACCACGAGGTGGCAGGATTGTTCCACCAATGCTGCGAGGGCGGCGGGACGGCAATGCAGCTGCTCATTTTTATAGCCAAGGCAAAAACTGTGCTTAGTTGTTTGTGTACTATCGTAATTGTGTTTTGAAATTCAGAAGAATTTCACATATATGTGTCTAATCCATGCTCCTTATTTTCTTTATATAACATTGATTTGTTCTGGGTCTTGACTTTTTTTTTCCTATTCTCAAGGGAGATGGAGGGGAGGGGGAGATGTACAGCAACATCCAGAATTCCTCACAGGTTCCGGCATTGATCAAACCCTGTGAAGCACATTACTGAGGCTGTGAAGGCTGCTGCTTTTGTCCTCATTTCACCCCGTTCTGTCAGGGTATTGCATCACGTAATATGCAAAGTGCTCAGAGCTCCTGCAGTACCCCAGTGATAGGGGTGAATTGAGGTTGCAGCAACAGCTCTACCTCTGCATTCCTGTTGCTTTCTATAGGCTTTAGCACACTTGCTTCTGCTGCAAACCCTCCTTGGGGTCACTGACTCCACTAAACATGATGCGATGCTTGTGGGGTCATTAAGAAGCAATTTGGGTAGGGGGGAGAAATTCTCTGGAAAGACCCACTCAGGGAGATCATTTAATTGATCAAATGGTGATGAGGGGAGTCATTGCTTTTGGGCATTTCTCTTTTCAGAGTTCTCCCACCCCCCTGAAATTAATGCTTCTGTTTTACATCTCTCAATTCACTGTTCTAGGATACGGAACTGAAAATCAGCAATGCAGTTGTTTGCTCTTGTCTCTCCTTCCCTCTGTCAGCCAAGAGGGTCCCCTTTCTCTTGCCTCGAGTGAGGAATTCTTGCAGGAAGATGGTTAGCAGAAGAAAAGGGAGTATGAGACAGCTGGAAACAAGACCACAAAATTCAGGGGGTTAACAGCACCATTGTGGTCAGAAACTCTCTTCTCTAGATGGCGGGGGGGGGAGCATCTTTCTCTGCTTCCTTTCCCACTCCCTTCCATTCTCCTTGTCTCTTTAGCTGTGTTAGTGCTACACCCGGGGTCCTTTGGTCATCTCATTGTAGACCTCACTTCTTGTATTAGGGCGAGATGTTTTTTAGCATCTGAACACTCTGTGTTCCTCTTTGCTGGTGACAATGTGTATGTGGGGCTCTGTTCCCTTTGTGTCCCTGCCTTTTGTGCTACTTCTGCCTTCCTGAGCATGACTGGCTGTAAGAAGGGGCTTTTTGGGCCAGTGCTCGCTCTGTTTTGGGTGTGGGGTGGACAGAGGGGTCCTGCTCATTCCTACACAGCTAAAATGCATGCAAGAGAAGAAATGTAGCCAAATAGCCAATAAAGAAATACCAGTTTATGATTCTCTTCTCCACCCCTCCCCCCATCTGGTTTCTAGTAGCAACAAAAGCCTTCACAGGAGCAATGCATCTCCTGTGTTACAGGACTGTCTCTATTCAAGTATCATTGTCTTCTTGGCCTGGCCTGTGCCGAAATATCTTTCTGGCATAGAGAAGTGAGTTAGATGGGAGGGGAGGATGTTCTTGTCTGCCCTGTTCAGGAAAAGTTATGCTGGTAGAAAGCTGATGGTGTAGTTTGTGCTGGGGGAAATGGGATGGGATTGCTTTGCTGCTCTTGCTTATTCTCTTCTGGAAAGCGGCTAAGAGCCATGTTGGCAAACTGTCTCTTTTGGTGTAAGCAGGGCTCTGCCCCAGGCTCCTCTGGCTCCAAACTCTGATGTCTAAACAGATTTCTGGGTTACGCGTTGAGCGTGACTGAATGCCAATGAAACTCAGTGGAGCAGAATTTCACGTGCCCGCTGCCCTGGGCTTGCTAGAGGTGCTTGGGGAAGGCAGAGAGGGAAGAGGACACTTATTTATCTGGTGTGGCATGTGAAGCATTAAGCTTGTGGCAATTCCATGCTCTACTGGTATGGGAGACTAAAGGGATCCTGTGACTCAGCTGGTGCCATGCTCTTTCTTGCTCACTTCATAGAGGGGTTGGTAAAGAAAGCAGTCAGAAGGATTGCTCAAGGGACCGTCATACTTCTCAGATGGTGCAAGCATCAAAGCAAGTGAGCCCACAATTAGCCAAGAAATGACAAGCGGAACAGGCTAGATTGTCAGTAAGCAGGCAGGGAACAAGCTAAGAGTAGAGTACGATGGTGTACTCCTTGTCCTTATTTCATCTACAAATACTCTTTTAGTGTATAGAAGGAACATTGCTGTGTGTTCATGGTCGGTTTACTGCCTTATTGCCTTTTTCTTATTTTTCTTTTTTCTTCCTCCACTGTAACAATGAGGTGTAACACTGGGGTGTTACATACCCCACCATGACAAGAAAGACATCCTGCCTCCTTTCATGGTATCCAATCTCTCATAGTATACTCTTTGGCCCTGTGGTGTATTGACTTGATTCAAGAGAAATCCTGTTGATATCGAAATGGGGGGACCTTGCTAATGTTCTTGCTCAGTTAGGAGAGAAAATGCTGTAATGATTTTTTGGGGAGTGATGAGCAAGGGGGAGGAAGTATGTTTTCATTCCTTATAGCATCTGGCATAAGAAAGGTAATATGCTGAAAAGGAGAACGACTTCGTCTCTTCTCTGTATAAATTAAAAGATAAGATGCTGAAGTCAAATCAGGAACTGTAGATCTTTCCACAGTGAAAGTGAGCTAGTTAATGCAGCAGTACTTAGCATTCAAGAGCTTAATTCAGCCTTGGACTTCATAGAATTCAACTCCTTTCCCTCCCTCTTCCTTCACCTCTCTTAAACAAAATATATAACACTGCATGTGCAATACCTGTCCTAAGGAAGCCAAGAGCATTTAGCTGAAGTACTGGGAAATGCTCACTTAAGGTTTCCTGGCAGCCTTCGTTTTTGGTGTGGTTGTAAAGTCTGGAAGCATCTGAAATCACTCTTCTGCCCACATCCTACTGATGTTCCCTGCCCTGTTTGGCGTGTGGAGGGAAGGGATGGTGTGTAGGGAGGAGGCAGTTCCCTTCTCTGTCCCCATTTCCCCTGTGTGGTCCTCCTGGATCATGTTCTCCCTTTGCAGTGTGGTTTTGCAAGTTGGTGTTTTTCCCTTTTTTCTAAGTCTTTCAGGGTACTAGCATATTGGGGATCCTACAAAAAAACCAATGCTTCCAGCATCTTCCACTCTATTAGGTGAAGTCTTACCTTTTAGCTTGTATTTTTTTTCCCAAGGGTGTTATTAAATGCACTGTAATGATAATAATGACCAAACACAAGGGCACAGACTTCAGAACACCACCACTGGTACGGACTTCGATCCAGTCCTCTCAAATGGGTGCTGTTGGATATAATGTAAGCTCAGTCTCTCATACTGAAAGAGACATTTGGGTTTTAGTCCCATCTATACAAAATATAACTCCTCAGGGCATCTTCACATTGTAAGGTTAAAAGCTCATGGGGGCCTAATAATACATAGAGGTGGGGTTCGGTCCAAGATGAAAATTGCTGAGCCATAAGAGCTAAAAAATTTGCCAAGCTATCGTCAGTGGTTGTGCAATACCAGGAATCTGGCAGTATTGGAACATATGGATTGTGTCTAGGGATTTTTGTTCTTAAGAAAACAACTGCTTTGGAGGATTTAAAAAAAAAAAAGTAGCTGAGACACTTATGTCTATAGTTCTGGTGAACAAGTTCTGAAATACTATATGCTGTGTTTCAGAAGTGCTGGAACTGCATTGGATATCATGCATCATTTAGGCTTGTTAAGGAAAATATGTAGTAGTTTGTCTGGTGACTATTGTTTTTCTTTTGTTTCCTTCCTTTCCCAAATTGTTGGAAACAGCAGCTATTCATGAGAGTTCTCTGTGGAGGGTGCAATGACCATGACTGAAGTCAGAGCTGCAGGACTGGGTTTTAGACTGGAAAGGGGAAGGGAAGAGGAGATGACATCATTATATGAAATGCTCTTATGTCTTCTCTGTGTTTTTCAGTGGACGAATATATTGCCATTGCTAAAGAGAAGCATGGATACAATATGGAACAGGTAACAACCCTTTGAATACTTACTTTATTTTAAAATCTTTTTCAGCAGGTATTAAAGCATGACTTAAAGTGACTGCCTAGAACTGCTTCTTCCCTTCTGTACCATCTGTGTTTTCTCTTCTCCTACTTCTCCCAGAACTAACTGTTCCTAATAGTAACCTGTGCTCTGGTGTATGGAGTTCACCCCTAGTTTTACATCAAGAGTCAAAAGAAGAAAACCAAAACCATTGTAATTTCTAATGGAGTTTGGCCATGAGTATTATGCTTCCTGTGGTGACTACCTCTTGAACACTTTCAGAACCCCTAAACAACATTAAAAAGATTGGCTTGTCTTTGGACAGCTGCCTGATTGCATTGCAGTTTCCAGTTGACTGCTCCATCTCTGCTTCATGGATGTCTCGGCAGTTATTAATGAGCTATTGAGCCATCATAATATGCTTTTCTGAGGCAAACCAATATCCATGGTACCTTAAAATTGTGCTGCAAATAATTTTGCATTTCATAGATGAGCATCTCAGATGTCAGTGCAGTAGCAGTGGATAACTTCACCAGCTGTCCCTGAGGTTAGCCAGTGCCTTTAGCCTAGGAATGGAAATCCTGGTCCGAGGAGCAGACCTTTCCTTTACTACACGTGGTCTGAGATTGTGTACTAATCTTCCCTGTTTTAACTAACATCAATTTCAACACTCATCTGGGAAGATGAGTAGACCTGTGCTGGGAAGCTTTTCTGAATTCTGTGGAGTTTCCTTATGCACTAGTACTTGTCCGGAAAGGGAAGGTGGGGAATCTCATGACTTACTGTATTGGCAAATTATGTACTGTCTCTACAAAGGAATTCTATGAAAACTTGAAAGTTTATGAAATTGTTCAGGCAAAAGCCATGAACATAGAAACCAACGATTTGGATGGGCAAGGGTTTCTATTTAAATGACTCTGCTGTCATCTTTGAGTCAGACTTTCAGTGTTTGGTACTCATGCTCAAAAACACTTCTAGTGGAACAAGAACATTGAAGTTGAGACAGCCAGCAAAATTTCCAGCAAACCCAGGAATTATCACACTTGATATTTATAATTTCTAAGAGCAGAAAACAGGAAAAAAAAAAAAAAAAAAAAGAAACAGGAAGGCATCAAAAGCCTGAGAACCTGAATTAAAATAAGGATGGTAGCTCACTTCAGTTGAGATGGGTATATCCTAGTATTGGATATTGTGGATAATATTTGCCAAAAGAGATTTTTGCATGGTAATAAAAATGACTTTCAGGATTTTAGTGGAGAAGTGTTGTTTAGGGAGTATAGACTGATCAGAATGAAGCTTGTGATTTTAAAAAAAAAATTCTCGTGTTTTGAAAAACTTAGATTTGGCTAACAGAGATTAGCATTCATTTTAATGTTGGAATTAGACCTCCCACTCATTCCTCGAAGACTTTCTCCCCATTTTTCTCCCCTCTGTGTACAGAAGTAGAAGTTATGGGAGTCACCACACCAGGATGTAAAGTGTAAAGCAACTTGTAAAAATGTCCCTCCTTCTGAAAATTTTCTTATTCCTTCCCTAGCACTGTCACATAATACTCTGGAGTTAAACATGTTTCCCAGGTCCTTTGGGATTTCCTAGACAGCTAAGCTAGGCACTTCCGGGAAATAACTGGAGAGGACCTATCTTCTATCACGCTGGAAGGCACGTACTCATTTTGTATTATAGGGATAAGTGTCAGGGCTTTCAAATCAGGATGATTTGTTGTGTCACCGATGGACGCCCTCTCTTCAGCAGGTCTCATCAGAATTGCTGTTGGCTGGGTAACTGTGGACAAGCTGATATGGACTCCAAGCCAGTCAGAGCTCACTGTAGCATTTGGCCACCGTCTCTGGGCTTTGCTGGCCAAGGCAGTCCTTTCCCATGCGTGCATCCCCCCAACAGCCAGCCTTTTTGGACCCCTGTGCAGGTGGCTTCGCTGACAGTCATCGCACAGAGATTCCCATTCTTCCATCTGTGCCCTCTGCCCAAAACCTACTTTTGCAGATGAAGATGTGCCAGTTTGTTAAAGGGAGAGGTGAGCTGTCTGGCAGGGCAGCTGGGACGCATGCTGGCACTCCTCTGCCCAGCGGCTTTCCCATCTGTGCCGTGCGTGGCTCCCGTATCTCTGTCCCTTCTCTCTCCTTGTGGCCGAGTGCCCCATTGTTGGCTCTGCTGCTATGGGATGATGGCTGGAGGGTGGGAGTGCTGTGCTGCTGGTGGGAGTCCCTGCAGCCTCGCCAGCTCGAGGGCAGGCAACGGGCAGTCTCCGGCAGGCAAGAGAGCTCTGGCAGGGCACTTTAGCTAGTGTTTAGCTAGTTTACCAAACTGCAGTAGGTGGTTGTGCGAAGCCGTAGCAGTCACAGGCTTCTGGGAGCACTACAGCAAGTCTGGAGGTGAGCTGTGCTCTCCTGCCAGCCTGTGTCAGATGCCCTGGGACAAAGGAGGCTGGAAAAGCTGTGTACGTGCCTGTGTATGAGTGCAGAGCTCTCCTAGGGCAGCATGGGGTGGAGAAGGAATACTGCTCTCCTGTTAAACAAGCCTATAAGGAAAACCTTTTTGTTTTCCTTTTGCTTTGTGTAAGCAGCTGTCCCCTCAGCCCTCCTTAGCACCTTAGTGGTATTTGACACCACCCTGCCCTCCCAAATGTCTCCCTCCTTCTTTTTCCCTTGCTTTCTTGCAGGGACATTTGGTACAGCTCATATCTGAAGCTGAAAGGGATGGCAGGGGAGAGAAAACTCGGTCCTTCGTGACTGCAGAATAATTTCTTTGGCCCCATGCTTGCCAGAGAGGATGGAGATAAGTGGCTGTGTGGCTCCTGTGACCTCTCGAGTGACTCTGCTGCAACCAAGACTACTTCTTGTTCTGCATGGTGGCGAAAAGGAGGAGAGGGTGCCTGAGCAGCACTGAGAGGCCAGTAGGGTCAGGACAAGATCTTGGATAACACTAATACTTATACGCATACTCTCTGCAGAATCTCAGGGGAGCAAGATCCCATAAAGGAACTGCTTTTTGCATAGCAAAGCATAATGGGGAAACCCCGAATTTGGAGGGATTTTGTAGCTCTGAGCAGCCAGGGTGAAACTACTAGATGAGGGCAACTGTGTCTGTGAAACCCGAGCTGAGTTTGCATATGATGAGCAGGTTACTCTGATGTTTTACTCAGCATGTTAGGGATTGTTTTCACTTTACAGCCGTTGCGAAAGGTTGGTTTCTAGCTCTGCAGAGTTAGGCCTTCCCAAAATGACTTGCAGTGGTCGCTGGCATGCCAAATGTAGTGATGTGTCATAACACGCAGGGGCTGCGCACCCTTGGGAGAGAGGTGGCTGTGAGCGAGCGTCTCAGATGGCGGGAAGAGAACGGTTTGCAGGTGGTGAAGCGCAGCGCATGCACTTTATCTGTGGAACTGAGAACTAGAGAATGCAACAGTGAAACGAGGTGTCTCTGAAGGGAACAGAGGTCAGATTCCAGGTTTCTTGCACACAGAAAAGTGCCTGATGTAGCTGAGAATTAATATTCTGTCTAACGTGTTGCCTGAGAAAAATACTGTAGCTCTCCCTTTGCATGCATATAATAATGTTTCTTGTTATTACAATTGTCCCCTTGGTGTCCTTATTATTTCTAGGCCCTTGGGATGCTGTTTTGGCACAAGCACAACATTGAGAAGTCTTTGGCAGATCTGCCAAACTTTACTCCATTCCCAGATGAGTGGACAGTGGAAGACAAGGTCTTGTTTGAACAGGCCTTCAGTTTCCATGGGAAAACCTTTCACAGGATCCAGCAGATGGTAAGTGGTGTCAGAGGAATGGAAAGGCAGAAGAGGAGGTTGGATTGTCGTCTTCAGTGCTGATTGTGCTGAAATCCTGTTTAATGCTCTTGGGAGAGAACAAGCCAAAGGGGATGTTAGAGGAAAAATATTACCATGAATAGAAAGAAACAACATTGTTTCCAGAGTCTCTGTAGAAGTGTTTTCCTGAAGTGCTTTACTGGTTCAGGATAAACTTTGACTGCTTTTTTTTTTGGTTGGAAATTACAGTTTTTAGTCCCCTGTGTGCTATGGTAGTGTTTATGTCTCAGCTGGAGTTCAGGCATGGTCTGTACATACGTACCCACCCACACACAGAGTAAAGATCATCTCTGTGCAAAGCTGATTTCCTTTCTTACAGTCTGCTTTTTAGGAATTCATTTTATTTGACTATGAAGTCTGTGCTTAATGTGATTTGGGACTGTCAGTGGATGCTGTGGTGGATGTTTATACATCATTGCAAGCATTCAGTCCTTTGTTTTTGGTTGGTAATGATATTTTTTTTAAACTGTGATTGAAAACCTCAAGGGTAGGTTTCTGCCTGAAAGGGAAGTGCTGGGGTGTGTGCAATTTTCTCTCAAAAGAGGGAGAGGATGGGGTGTAAACATTTTTTTAGTTTTATCTTGAGAGTTTCTTCAAGTGGGTCGTCACCTGGGTGGGAACCAGACTTTGTTCTTTGCTCTCCTTCAGTAAAGTGCCTCTCAAGAGTTCCAGCAGGACCTGGTTATGTTTGTTGTGACCCTTTGAAGTGAGCCTAGGCTGTTGCAGTCCGTTCAGCCTCTTTAAAGCACATGTGAAGGTCTGTGTTGCTGATGATGCTGAAAAGTGAAAGGCAACTTACCTCCCAAGTATGAAGGAAAACTGCCAGGTCCCTCTTCAAAAAGGTGGCAGGAAGAGTCTCGTCCTCCTCATGTCCTCCTTGAGCGTTCCTTCACTGGCATTTGTTTCCACATGTTCTTGGAGTCCTAAGGTCTCCCACTCCCTTGGGTCAGATGGCGGGGCTTGCATGTACTATGGACAGCTGATACAGACAGTCTGGAGAGTGGTGGACTCCTGAAGGGTGAAGCTGTTTTCTTCTTTATTCCTCTGTTCTTACACAGGGGGGGAAAAAAAGGGGAAGGGAATGTCCTGGGGAAAAAAGAGAACATAAAACCCGTCCTGTTGCTTGATTAAATGCCAGAGCAAGAAATTCTCAATTTGGTTTATGTGCAGAAGCATGAATCTGTCCCTGAGTGAAGTGCATTCCAATACAGGGATGCCAAGCTCATGCACTGTTCCCTAGGTAATGATTTTTTTTTTTACTGTTGCTCCCAGAAAAGCTACCCTGCATTAAAGGAATTAAATGGCATGAATCTTTGTGTTTAGCAGGGGACGGGAATCAATGGCTCGGGAGCACGTTAGTTGTTAGTTTGTATTGCTGCTGCCCCATTAACACCAGTGCAGCTTGGAACTGAGGGGAAAAAATCATGGAAGCCAGAGAATGAAAAGTGAGTTATGTTATTTACCAGAGCTGGTTCTGACATTTTGGCACTCTTAGCATGTGTTTGTAGTCAAGTGGATGTTTGTCACGAATAGCCTTGTCCCTGAGTTTGTTCTGTGGAAATCTTTAATTCTAGTGTACCAGCCTGCTGCATGGCTGTTGGTGACACAACATCGACATAGCACCTGTGCTTTGCCAGCGCAGATGGATTTATGCCTGTGTGCAGCTGTGGGCCAGGGTGGTAGTTCTAGCACGATCCATTATTAGGACCTAAAGTCAACCTGCAATCTGAGAACCAGGCTTATCTCAAGTGAAGACTTAAACTGCCGTATCTGAATAAAAGAGATCTGGCTCTTGCTCACAGTTTTGTTTTCCTTCCTACCAATCCTGCCCTCCAAGCTGAATCAGACACTTGTCTAAAACATGTTTTATTCAGCAAGAAAGGCTGGACTTTTACCTTGTAGAAGTCCTCTGTAGGAACATCCATGCAGAGTACCTCAGAAGTAGAGAATTAGTCCTATTGTAGTTTTATGCTTTCTGGAGGCAGCCTTTTCATTCACAGCTACAGGGCAATGACATTAGTGTAAGAGGACAAAAAAATAAAAATTGAGACTTGTGTTTTCCTATGTCCTCAATTCACCATACAGTAATGTTTCACCTTTTGAAAACATCTTTTGTTGAGACCTTTGAATAGACTTCATGTGAATGGTGTGAGTAAGTCTTTTTAACCAAACATCAAATATGTGCTTGGGATGTAGCCTGCAATTCAGCAGTTCCTGCGGTTGCTTACACATGCCTGTGTTGGCTTTCAAAACTGTTATCTCAGTTTCAAGGCCCCATTTTGGATTTGCTCTTGCTATGTTCCTCTATTCTGAAGGGAACCAGCTACCTGGCTGGTGAGTGGAGGCTTGCTGAGATGCTCTTTAGAGATTTGATGTCCTAAACAGTAGGCACTAACCTGAAACACTCCCCCATAGATAATTTTTGGAAAGGCTGCAGAACTGCCTTGCCTTGAGTCTTTGAGTGAATCCAACGTAGAGAGATCAGATGTTCCTTGACGAAAACAGACTGATTGTATGTGAACTCCTGGGGATACTTTACATATAAACATATAAAAGGATACATGTTTAATTTACAGCTTCCTGACAAATCAATAGCCAGCCTGGTGAAATTTTACTACTCCTGGAAGAAGACAAGGACTAAAACTAGCGTGATGGACCGTCATGCTCGTAAACAAAAAAGGGAACGTGAGGAAAGGTAGGTTTGCAAGCAGAAAGGCTGTATATTGACGCAAATTGATTTCTTCAGACTATCTCAGAGACTACTGTTAGCTTATAAGAAACTAGATGTAGGATTTTCCCAAAAATGTTTCCTGGTATTACACCTTTCCCCATCCCTCTTCTCTGCTGTGCATGTTTTGCTTTGCTAAAAGACAAAAGGAATCTGTCGGCAATTAGGTGTGCTCCCTTTTTTAACACTGTGCAATTCCTGATTGCCATCTAGTGCAGTGGTCACCGTACCATCACTCTACAAGCTTCTTCTCTGGTGCTGCTTGAGGGTGCAGAAAATGAAATTAAAACTGTTTACAAGCTGATTGGCACTGTTGTCAGCAGAGCCAGAAAAGCTGATAAGCAGGACAGTAAAAGGAAGTAATAAAGGAGCTATAAATCTGCCTTTATTTCCTCCATGTGATGCTCAGTAGAGTGAGAACATGCACCTGATGGGGAACAGGCTCCAGTGCAGCACCCCTCAGCCTGTGTGTATGCACACACAGGCCTTCCCCTGCCTTTTACTTAGAAAACTCTGTTTTTAAGTGACTGAGAAGAGGGTAGCACAGGGGAACTTAGGATGAGTTCTCTGGCAGAGGTGTCCCAAGGAGTGCTGGGTGCATTAGGATTTGGATGAGGTTGGTGATGTTCGGGAGGTCACTAGCTACTGAGCACATGAGCTTGACTCCTGCTTGTGCAGCTTTGTCTGCAAGTTCGCCCTCCTGGATACCCATGCAAACCCTTGAATGTAGGTCAGCCCATGGCCATGTGTGTATTGCTAGAAGTATCTGTACAGTTAGAACTGCCACTTGGTCACTTTGCCTAGTTCTGGAGCTGACAGGGCCTCAGAAATATGGTGGCCTGAGGTGTGTGTGGGGGAGAGGGGGGACGGACCTCTGAACAGCAGCAACTCCATCTACTTGATGCAGGTGCCTTCTCAACCCGCTTTAAAATGCAGTTAATGTCTTTGCCAACTAAACTTGAGGTGTGCCTGGCTTTGGAAGACTCCTAGTGTAATTGGGCAAAATTCTGCAAAAACTTTTCCCTCAAAGGAGTTGCTGCTCTAGCACTTCCCAGGGAGCTGTTCGCTGGCTCCTGTGTGTAAAAGCGAGCCCTGTTTGGGAAGGCGGAAGAAATGTGTTTCCAGGGTTGAGCTGTACTACACCAATGACTCACTCAATCTCTCCCATCTCTCCACTAGATCAACAGTGCTTGCTTAACAGGCAGGGCTAGGGAGAATACTACTAGCCAGCTTGTCCAGTGTTTGGTTGGCTTTCTCTGACCTGAGTCTCTTTTTCCATTCTGTTCTTTTCCCTTCTCTGCAAAGGCTGTCTTGATTGTTCTTCTCCCCATCCTGCTTTTTAAAAAATTTTCCTATTAATTTATGAGAGGGGAAAAAAATCTCTTACAAGGAGTATGTGTTTGTCTTGTACTATGTAGTTTAGGATCTCTTAATACTACCTCTCTATTTTTGTTCTGTGCTCATAAATGAAATTACTGCAATTTGGAAGTACTCCTCTCTGGTACCTATGCCTGTTTGCTGGGAAAAGCAGCACCTCAGACCATCTGGTGATTGGGAAAGAACTGTATGGGCTGCCATGTGCTGTAATTTTGTAACCTTTGAGGAAGGCAGCTGGATTGGAAATGCATCGTTTGGTTTACATATGCAGCAAGCTAAGCACCAGGCCATCAGCTTGAGGCTGGATTTCCTTTCTTCCCCGCCATTATGTAAAATAGTCAAACCCCTACACCCTGAAGGATTTGTCAGTGCAGCCATGCGGGGTGTGGAAGCAAAGCTGGGTGGGTTTGGGGTGCCCAGATTTTGAGGTTGTACTGTGCCATTGTGTGTTGGCAAAACTTCAAAAATGTTATTCAGTTAATAGTGATCAATGTCTAAAAATGCAGAAATGAGTAGGTGAGTTTTGATCTCGCTCATGTCTAGGGAACTTGCTGGAATAGACGAGCAAACTATGAGCACAGCGAAGCCCATGGGGGTTTGGCCTTTGCAGAAGGGCTGAAATCTGAACCTAGGTGAGAACACAAGGAAGCTCTTTTGGAGATGGGGTTAAGAGAAGAGGCAGTCTGAGGCATCTCACTCGAATACTGCTATATCTCTTCTGTGGCTAGGCAGGGAAATTTCCCAACCCCTCAGATTGTCACTAAAATAGCTCCCAGTGCATTTGGGACCAGATTTTCAGTAGCTGTTCTTAGTTGTATGCAGGGGGCTTTGTGTTTGCAGCTCTAGGAGGGGGTGCTTGTGAATTTGTTCCCTGGAATTGTGATTACACAAACTAAATATCTTATGAATCAGCTGGTGAGCCAGGCAGCTTGGGAGAGCAGGAATGGCTTGTACAAGTGACTGCTTTTGTGGAGACAGATGCCAGCTCAAGCCACCTGGCAGTACGTTCGTCCTTAGGCTATGTCTGCACAGGACGTCGCTGCATCAGGGAGACAGCCGTGAGCGAGTGCCGGTACCGCAGCCATGCTCACTAGCACCCACCGTGCGCTGCCTGCTGTCCCCTGCTCCTGTGTGGACGCACCCCAGCTGGCTACAGCACAGCGGGCAGCGTAGCACAGCTTCTGCTGGGGTTTCTCTGCACAAAACTGCCTTGCACTGGCGCTGTGACATACCTGCACCAGCTGAAGTTCCTCGTCCCAGGCTATAAAGTTTGACATGACAAAATAGGTTTATTTTTTGATTTAAAAAAAAAAAAAAAAAGAATAAAAGGAAAAAAAGCTGTGATTAGGTCAGCTTATTTCTTCTGTTTCTGGGCATCATCCCAAATGGTGCAGTTAACTTTAGTTGTGTACTGTACAAAAATTCTAAATGGTGAAAATATATTTGATTTAATGTCTGATTAAAATTCCAATGAAGCCAAACTGGCCAGGTGTGCCAAGGTCACTTTGAGTATGGCCCCAGTTTCATGCCTATTATTATTCTGTAACTGATAACCTCTTTTTCTTTTCCAGGGGAGAATGAAATGTGAGGTTGTCACTGGGGGGGGAAACCAAAAAACAAAAAACATCAAACAAAAAACCACACCCCAACAAACAAACAAAACAACACCCCAAACATTTCTTTATGCTTGTTCTTGAGGGAGTTCATCTTGTGCATGACTATTGCTAAATGTTAAGGAGTTGAATGAAATCCATGCTTTAGCTACTTGCTCTAATTCTAAGTCTTTCTTTTTGTCTCAATTTGCCTAAAGTTAAAATGCTCAGTGTCCCATGTTCTTTAAAAGATAACTTGTGTAATCATTTTCATGTATCTTGCCTTCATGTGAGCAGACTTATTTTGCCTAAGTACGCTACTGAGAAGTATTTCTTTACAAGATATAGTCCCTAGTATTTTTACAATTAAGAATTTCTTGACTTAAACCAAAAACAAATGAACAAAAAACCCAAAACAAAAAAACCTACCCCAAGCACCTAAAAAACCACCCTGTGAATAAAACTAAGGAAAGCTGTTGCATTTGCTATTGCATCCATGCATTTCTTTTAGCATGCTATTTATAGAAAAAGAGAGCCTCACAAACTAATACAGTACTGTTTGCTTTTGTCTTCCAGTGAGGATGAAATGGAGGAAGCAAATGGAAATAACCCTATTGATATTGAAGTTGAACAAAACAAGGAGAGCAAAAAGGAGGTATAATTCTTTTCTCACTACTGCACAAATGAAAGTGTTTACTTACTAGCTACTGCATGTAGAAGCTGACAGTATCTAATTTTCTTTATTTGTGCTTTGTATAGTTGTCATACAAGAAAAGAAGAATTGTCTTCAGAATTATTCTTAGATCAAGACAAGTATAGACAAATAAGTTATTATGGATGGAGCTGGGAAAATTGAAGACTTTACCATCCCATGACAATGTACTATCTGAATGTTTCTTGTCTCTGTGATTGGCTATGTTAGCTTGAACCACCTTCAGTGATGGTTTAAATGAACCTAACTGCATGGAGATGCAGTAGAAGCAGTTATGTCCCCACTAAGATGGCTTAGTGGAGGGGAAATATGTCCTTTAAACTGTTCTAGGTAGACTAGCAAGAGTGTGTTTATCTACACTTTAGACTCTAAAGTAAATTCCTGATGTACTGAAATCCTCAGCAATAGTTCTGAGGATTTTAGTGGCACCAGGATTGCAACAACGGTGGCGAACAGTAGAGGAGAAAGCTTTTTGTGTGGCCAGTTCATTTTGTCTGGCAGAGGGACCTTAACCTGTTGTTATGCACAGAATATTTTGTCCTTGCACTCACTTCAAATTTTAAGTGGGCATACAGTTCTAGATGAAAATAGTCACAAATACAACAGTTTTGAAAACCTAGTCTGTGATCCTTAACAGGAAAGTGTATACTTTATTTTCATGTGCATAACCTGCTGGTTATCCGTTGCTGAACAAAAAAGCCTTGCCACTCAGCATCAGCGTGGCTTGTATATGTGAGTGAGTGCTACAGAAAGATGTTTACCCTAAAGCCTTCTCTCCTTGAAGTAGCTCCCTTTCCTGATTTCTTGTAGCCTGATTTCTCTCCCATAGTCATTCTCTTTCAGTTTTTAAAATTATTTTTAAAAGGGTATATGCAGGAAAAAAAACACTAGAATTATTTAAAAACATGATGGCACACAGGCAAAAACAAGAGCCTAGAGCAGCTGCTCTGTCAGTCACTGTCGGTGAGATTAATTCCTCTAATAAATTATTTTGAATGGAAATAACTGAAAAATCACAACATTCTAATCTGTTCTTCACCCATGCCAGGGTGCTCTCTAGACTTTCCAGAAAAGCCTAGCTGTTGCTTCCACCAAAGGAACCAGCATCCCTGATGACTTCCTAGGAGCAGAGTGGATGTGAAACCATTCATGTTCACCCTTACAAGAAGCTGAGTTCTCAAAAGCCTCAGCAACATGCAAACTGGAAGGGTTCTCACTTGGCTAAGTTGCAGCTGCATACTGTAGCTCTCCAGTGTGTCTTGTAAACAATTAATACTATGGGCTCATTTCCCATTATTTTAATAAATTTTCAAGTTTAGATTTTTCTGTAAGCTCTTTGAAAGCTTGCATCTATGAGAGAGCTCCCTTCAATCCCCTTTATTATTGTTTCCTTCCCTACCATGCTGACATGCTCTGAACTTGCTGCAGAAGAGGGAAAGGTAGTTCTTCGCCAACATGACTGCCTCTGTTTTAAGGCCAAACCAGAGCAGATGGCTGATAGCTACCATCAAGACATTTTTGTAGAAAGTCTTGTATGGGAGGAGGCTGTCTGCCCTCCCTGTCACGCTAATACAGCGCACGAACTGATCCGAAAGAGATCACCAGAACTCATGGAGCATGTGCAGTCTGGCTGTGTATGTAATGGCTGGCAGCCTTGTGAGGGCTTTTCTGGACAGGGAATGTACTAGTGGGTAAAATGAAGCTGACAACCTGCATAGCCTGTTCAGAGTTAATTTGATTTGATTTTGCAATACCTGAGCCTGGGGCTGATTGAAAATGCCTTGAGAGAGGGCAAGAATCCAGGAGGGGGATATGTTCTTTCTTGATCATATGTTTCTTTTAATGATGTGGTCAAAAGTGCAGGGGTGGTGATGTACCACTAGCGCAGGACTCTTACTGTAAAGAACCTCCCTGTCCCAACCCCACAGAGATGGTTTTTCCAGCTCTGAGAAATGTCGGTTACTGTATGACTTGCCGAGTAATACTGGGATTTCCCAGGGTATCTGAAATCTCTCTTCTGTTTCTTCTTTTGGGGGTCATTGGAGGGGGAATCTTCCCTTTGTTTCAGTATTGTCAGTGTTAGTGCAACTGTTCAGGTTTCCTCAGATAGTGACTCCATAATACTGAGGTCACAAACTAGAACTGCTTTCTCCACATCTTTCCTGTTCCTAGTAATGCCTCCCATTTCATCCTCTGCTTTTACACGGCTTGAGATAGTTTGGTCTTTTCTTTTTACACTGTGAAATCTGAGGAAGGGAACCTTGTATGTTGAGGAGTTGTGAGACTGAGGTGCGCTGGATAGCAGTGGCAATATCTAAATAAACAGAGAAGTACTGCTAAATCCCTGCAATTTAATTCTCTCTGGTTTTCATGAATTAATTTAATTCTGCAGAGATGTGTGTGGCCAGGAAAGCAAGAGTTTCCAAGATAGGGTTGACGTTTGAATTTTCACAGCCTGCGCAATATCACTGGGGCCTAGAGGCATTTGGAGCTGTCAAAAACCATTCTGCTGGAGATCTGGCTTCTTGTCCACAACACAAAAGAGCTTCACATTCTTTGAACTGTGTAAAACAATCATTTGAAACTGCTTTCATTTTTCCTTAATGTTGAGGCTTCTGGGATATTTGTACTGCAGGCATTGTGTGTTGGTCAACCTACAGCCTGAACCTGTTGTGAGGCATTACTGCATGATCCTGTCAAATTCTGTATGTAGAAGAAATATGAATAAATCTGCAATGTCTATCCATGTTGAATAATTTACCTAGCTCAGTTATCAAAGTGCTCACTTCTGAAGCAGAGTGCAGAGCTTACCTTACTTATTCATAGCTAAACCAGTTTCTCCTGGTCCCCACTCCCTTCTGCAAAAAGAAGTAGGGTATCCATCCAGCAACAGCAATAGTTATCTCTTGCTCTTGGGCTTGCCTTAGGCATTGTCTCTCATGGAGTCTTCTGCACTAAAGGAGGGAAGAAAAAAGTTGAGAACAGGCAATTGTCCACATTACTGCTTCTGTGTGGTTCTGGCGCTTAAGCCCATGAAAAGGGTGCAAGCTTTTATCTGCCAGCAGCTGTGCTGGGGTCCTCCAGTCTTTGGGAGGCAGAGCCTCCTGCTTACATGGGGCTTTGTGCTCAGCCTCTTGTGGGTTTGAATGCGAGCGTTTTATTGCTCACTAACGAGCAAATTCCGCAAACTGTGTAGAAACTGCATGTAGCTGCAAATTAGGAGGGAAACAATAGTGCTAAGTGAAGCCAATGTGTTTAAAGCTGGCAGTGATCAAGCAGAGGATTTCAGATGTGCGGCCTCCTCTCTCTGCTTTTTCTCTCCCTGCCACACTACTTCTGTTCTGTGTTCTTGGCCAGGCTCCAGCCACTGGGTAATAAATCTTGGGTATGAGTTGCTTGTTGAAAATAACTTCTGGAATAAATGTTTTCGGTGTTAGAGAATCAGATGTGCTCTTGAAGGATCTGTAGTATGGCGTCCTAGGTAATCTACCTGTTAGAGGTGTGTGCCTAATTCTTTGTTTTAGGGGCATAAAAATAGTCAGTGGTGTGTGAAATATTCCCTTTTCCAAAAAAGACTTAAAATTTATTTGTGGGCAAAACTGCATCAGTTTAGTGGAACAGTTGATATATCAGTGCTATGAAAGAAAACTTGGCTTCCAAGAAACTGCGTAACAATCTAAGAGTTACTTTGTGGTCACCTCGATCCTTCATCCTTAGCCTTTAAATAAATTTGGTTTATTCCTTCTCTTGTCTGACATGTAGAAAAACAAGTCTCTGTAAACTCTTCTAGTTGTGTTCTTCCCCTGTCTCCAAACTCCACTTTGTTTTCTTCTGGTGTTCAGTTAAACTGGCATGTTCAGGCCTGGTGATAAAAGCAAGAAGAGAGGTTTCAGCGTGTTTGAAAATAACCAGAATATTTAACTGCTGGAAGATTGGGTATCTGTCTCCCAAAATGAGAATGGCAGAGAAGACAACCAGTGTCTCTGTAAACATTGAAAGCTGCCTAGAAGAAAGGAGAGATTTGCATAAGACTGTGTTTGTATGACATGCGACTTAAAGCAAAAAATGTCTTCCTGTCTGCAAGCTACCATTTTTATTCTCCAACCTTTGACGATGGCTAAAAGTCATAGAATCACAAAATGGTTTGAGTTGGAAGGGACCTTTAAAGTTCATCTAGTTTTCTAAAATGACTGCTGTTTGCCAGGTGCCACCTGCTGAAACCGTTCCTCAGGTGAAGAAGGAGAAGCACAGTGCGCAGGCCAAGAACAGAGCGAAGAGGAAACCTCCCAAAGGAATGTTCCTTTCCCAAGAAGACGTGGAGGCCGTTTCCGCCAACGCAACAGCTGCTACCACTGTACTCAGACAACTGGACATGGAATTAGTCTCAATCAAACGACAGGTATGGATGGGAATAACTGCTATTTTTGGTGGTGGTGCCTGTCACAGTCTGCAAAGTTCACAGGAATTTGTAGCTTGACAGTGATGATGCACATCATTATGTGCCTTAATTGACGAGCTACTAGCCTTGTGCTATAAACTAATGCTGCCCTGTGTTTTACGTCTCTTATGTTTTAGTTCTATGGGCAAGCCTACTTTATACCTAAAGTGAAGCAAGGAAAAGTCCATAGCACTGACTTGAAGGAACATTTGTTGGCCCTTAGTGTTTCTTGCAATTGAGTTTCTTGAAGTTTGTTTTAACTATGAACTTCCCTCAGATGACATTGGTTTCAGCAGTATCTGATTTCCATCTGCAGCAGTCAGTTTCCTTTGCCTTTTCATATGATACTTTTGGAACAGACAGATAAGTTTGTTTTATTCTTTCTTAGACAGGCATCATATAAACTTTCCTATGTACCTTTTGCTTCCCTGATGGATCTGCCTTTTAAAGAAATGCTTTTCAAATATCTGTTAGTAAAGACAGGTTTACTACATGAGTCTGTTTCCTAGATCTGAACTTTTTCACTCTTTTTAAAGCAGAGATCTGGCTCAGGCTTTTTATTAAACTTATTAGAATTGGTATTTTGGCCTGAAGCCTTTTTCTTTGCACTCTGGGAGAAGCGGAGCTCTCTAGCAGTCTTTGATTCATTTCTTGCTGTGAACAGGGCCTTCCTTATGCTGGACTTCATACAGACCTGGAAGTTGGGGCAGTTCTTGCTCCAAATAACTTGCAGACAGGATAGAATAAATTAAATGGGATCTTCTGATGTGCCAGCTGCTCCTGCATTCCTTTATTCCAATATAACAAACGTTTTTTTTGGAAAAGGGAGGTTGTGAGGAAAAACTGGAATGCTGAGCTTGTGGGGTTCCTGCTGGGGCTGCTGGAAGAAGGGTTGTTCAAAGATTTTTTTTTTTTTTATTCCCCCCTCTTTTTAATCCTTGTTAAAGGGATGAAACTTTATTTTCAGATTCAGAATATCAAACAGACAAACAGTGCGCTCAAAGAAAAACTTGAAGGTGGTATAGAACAATACAGACTTCCAGAGGTAAGATAATTTTCTGACCCTTGTTTATTGTGCAGATAAATGCTAATCTGTGTTTATATACCTGGGCTATTAGCATTGCCAGTAAACTAAGACCAATGTCCTATTAGTTGTCAGTGTGAATCAAGACCATTACTGTATTCACTGTTGTTGTGTAATGGAAATGGGTGATGAGAAGAGCAGTGTTTAATATGTGAAAGTGGTTTCTATCAGAAGTACCAGTATCCCAGATATACCATGTTTTGTCAGCCTTGTATCCATATACCCCTGTGCGAGAGGTAGTTGCTTTGCTCTAAGTACTGAGAAATGTAGGAGAGGATGTTAATGGCCTATCTTTCTCTTGGCACTTGGTGCTTTTGCTGTTTCCCTTTCAACTCTGGTGCCTCATGCTGGAAATAATTGCCCAAAGGACACAGAGGGTGTCTGTGACAAAAGCAAGTAGGCGCTTTGGAATAGCGTGGCTCTTGGTTATCTGCTCAGACCATTCCCTATCTTTTTGTATTACCATGACTTACAGGTGCAGCGTATGTCATAGTTAACTGAATGCACGCCATACGCAGTTCTTTATGTTGAAAACATTCTTGCTACTAAAAAGAACGATATAGTCTGACTAACAGTTAATTCCTTGTTGTGTTTTTGTGAGGTTTTTATGAGATCAGATACAAGTGAAAGTTGTTGCTTATGTAAATGAAGCTACCTAATTTTTTGATGTCTAGGTCGTTCAGAAATTTAATGCACGTTGGACCACGGATGAGCAGCTTCTTGCTGTGCAAGGTATGGCACTACAAGTCTATTTGTGCTTCAGTTGGTGATAATCAAAACTCTGCTGCATTTTAGAGCTGTGTTTCCCTTCAGTGGCTAAGTGAAGGATTTTGACATTGCTGTGTACTAATGCCCAAAGGACAGAATTGAACAAGGAAAAAATATCGCCCCTTCCCCTCCCCAGCAGTATAAAATTGCACCATATGAATGTTTGCAAATAATCTCTGCTTGTTCAAGCTTTCAGAAAGTGAAACTCTACTGGAGTCACTGTTATGCTCTTTGTGTAACTTCTCAAGTAGTACAGGCAGATTTACACAGGTCTTCTAGATTTGGCTCTGCCAATCGTTACTACACCTCTATTTTCTTCTCTTCTCCAGGGATAGTCTTAACTGTATCTCTTGCCCAATTTAGCCTTTTTCTTTTTTCTGGATTAATCTGAGTAAGGCTTGCAACCTTGACGGAAGGTCAGCTTCGGATCCTTATGCTGTGACTTGAGCCTGATTTGTGGTCTTTGTGGAAATAACACATTGCTTTTGTTTTTCTTTTTGTTGCTTTTAGCAATCAGGAAATACGGCCGAGACTTTCAGGCAATCTCTGATGTGATTGGAAACAAATCTGTGGTGCAAGTGAAAAACTTTTTTGTAAATTATCGACGTCGTTTCAACATAGATGAAGTTCTACAGGAGTGGGAGGCAGAGCATGGCAAAGAGGAGACAAATGGAACCAATAGCCAGAAGCCTGTAAAATCCCCTGATAATTCCACTAAAATGTCTGAAGAGGAAGATGAGGTAAATCCAATTTAAAAATCACATTAAATTCCCAATCTGAGCTCAGTTCAGATAGATGTGTGTGTGTATATATATTCTTTGCAAAAGCCATTTTTGAAAATCTTCAATCTGAGCATATTTCACTTCCTCTGGAGGTACAGATTCCAGTACTGATTTTGGGAATTGGGAATTCCAGACATATATGAAAGCGGAAAGAGAACAGTTAATTTGCAGCCTTGGACAGTATCTGTATCTCATCAGCACATGGACATTTTAATGCCTCCTGCTGCCGACACCCCATACATCTTTCTCACTTGGATGTTTTCCCTGCACTCAGTTCTCCAAGCTGTTTTAGGTTTGGCTTTATGGGACCGTACAGTCTTCTGAGGCAAAGCTCGCTCTTTCATTTTTGACAATGGAGTGGTTTCACTTGGGGGAAGGGAAGAAAGCTATGAACAAGGCGAGTGTGTGAAACTGTTCATTCTGGAATTACCTAGAGGCAAAGTTTCCTTGATTTTACAGCAGTTTCTGTGAAGACAGACATTCTAGAAACAGCCATTCCTTGATGGAGCTTCACAGAGTTAACGCTTCTCCAAAGACAATGTGTGTTTAAAACTAACTAAGAGACTGTAGAGTGTTTAAATACGAAAGTTAGTTACAAAAATGTAATATTAACACAGTCCTGCAAAAGAAAACCCCGCTAGAGGTTTGCATGTTAAAAATGTCTGATCTAGGACTCCCTTTGGCCTAATTTTATAAGACAGCTTGGCACAAAAGCTGTATTTTCTAAATGCAAGCACAATCAACAGCGTAAGGCGAATTTTAGTCTCGCATGGACTAAAGACTTCTCAGTGTACTGTATATTTTTGTTGCCCTGATTATGGTTGGCTCACTTGTACGTTGCTGTTCAGACATTCAGAGAGCAGAATTTCATTGCTTCACAAATCCTAATAATGTGTTATTCAAAGATGTTTATATTTGGGAACTAGGTCCAAAGTATCACAGATGAACAAAACCAAACTCAAAAAACTTGCCTTCTCAGAAGGGTGTGAGTGAAATTGTCCAATTCTTCCAGAACTGAGAGGTGGAGCAAAGAAGCAATGGTACTATTATGTAGCCACCCATTTGAAAGACAGGTGGCTCGTGTCACTGCCTTTTCCTGTGACCAGTAGAGCTGTGTCTGTTGGCAGTGCAGAGCTTTTCTTCTCTGAGCCCTCTGAGATTCTTCCTGGCTTCAAATACACCCTTGCTCCTACAGTCAAAAAAGGGGAGTCTCACTTGAGGTAGGAAGAAAATGGTTGTAGCGGGAACTGGAGTGTGCTGATGTGGCCAAGTGTGTGGATACTGGAGCGATGAAGATTCCAGACAAGTTAGCAGAGGAGAAGGAGGGAGAGTGGAGGCATGACAGCAAGGTCTGGTGAAATCACTGGTGGAGCAGCAGTCGTCATCCCCAAACTAGTGATGGAAAGTGCCCAGGCTGGAGCCAAGCAAGTGCTGAGTGATGGAAAGGGGACCAAAACAATAGGCTGGTGGGAATAGTTGCAAAACCTAGAGAAAAGGCAGCTATTGTGAGAGTCAAGTGGTTCACTGTGCCTTGCAGTACAGTAAGGGATGAGGGCAGAGCCTGCCTGCACCAGGCTGACATAGGCAGGAGCCAGGCCGGGTGGCAGTGAGCTGCCAGCTGTGACATACCATGTATTTCTTACACTTGCACTATGTGGCTTGTGGTTGTTGATGAAGCCTATTCTGGACAGTAGGAACTGATGTGTCACAGCTGGGAGGAGGAGAGTGTTGGCAGCATGGAGGGGATTTTAACTACCAAGCCTGCAGCTTTTTATAAAAATGTGCAAGGAAGGGACACAAGGGTGTTGCACAGTGGACATCTAATGGCCACTATGTTCTCTGAGCACATCAGACATTGCTTCTCAGGCTGGCTATAAATGTAGTGCTCCTGGCTTCAGAGGTAATATAAGCTCAGTGCTGACTGGGTGTCTGTCTGAGCAGTTCTGGGGGCAAAGTGAAATGACGTTGGGATTATCACGAGTGATCTATATGGGCTAGGAAGCGGGGTTCCTGGTCCCTCCTGAGCTGCGCAGTACTGTGTGACTGGTGCTCTTGAGAGCACTTGCACAGGCGACTGGTCAAGTCAGATGGACTCAGTCAGCAGTAGCCAGGAGAAGACTTCGCTGGCCTAACGCTGAAGTCCCTTGGATGCTTTCTCCCCTGGCATGCCTTGTCTGCCTGGCCACCAGCCTAGTAAAAGCTTTGTCAGCCTTCTGACTGCTCTGGGCTTTCCCCTTCAGAGTGTTTTCATAGCAAGTGCCCACAGTTCCTTTTTTTTTTTTTTCTTTTTTGAAGGGGGGAGGTAAGACTGCTGATTATAAAGCAGCCTCAACTCCAGTCTTAGTTCTTGTATGTTTATACTCTCAACAAACCCCAGTGTGGCTCAGAATAGGGGAAGCTGCTGCAATTTTTCCCATGTGCCAGGGTTGTCTGTTTTGTCGCTTTCAATACCATGGATCTGGGGTGAAGTTTGGAGATGCAAGACAGCCTATGTGTATTCACTTTTAAACTAAACGTCTCCTTTTTCTCCCCCCTTCCCCTTCCCTCCAGGCTACTTCTGTTCTTGATGTCAGATATGCATCTGCTTCGTGAGAAGGTGCTGTAGCCTAGAACAATTTGTGTTGACTACTGTGTTATCCAGGATATCAGGTATTAGCAAACCTCAGACAGCCATCTGCATCATATCTGTGGACAAGCAGCTATTACCAAAAAAAGGCAAACGCTTCCAGTCCTGTGCTACACCTGCCTTAATCTCCCCTCATTCCTCCATACTGCCTCCACTTTCTTTCAAAAGCACCCAGGTAGCTCAGCTCTTCATTTCATCAGTGTCCTGCTTAAGCACGGGGATTTCTAGAACCAGTAACACCTGTCTGTAAATTTTGACCAACCTGCAAAACAAGGAGCTCCTTAGCAGCCCCACAGTAACTCTACACATTAGGAGTTCTTATAATACTTGGTCCGTAGGGTATAAGTACGTATTGCTGCATGGCCTTGTGGTCTCCGCTTCCTGTGTATTCTTACGATGACACTATTATTAGCGAGCTTTCTATAAAGGAGAGGCCTGTGCACATGCCAGTGGTGTCAGGTTTGTTCTGAAATGACAGGGCATATTAACAAGCAATCTTGAATAATGCAAAGTGATAGGAAATGTTATTTCTAAGGTTTGGTCAGCCCAAGGTTGTAAACGTAACTCATTACACTTCTGGTGTGTGCAATTCTTTCCACTATACTTGTGTGTTCTTGCTTCATAGAAAGCTCCCTAATTGAGCATTTTATTCCTGTATATTTTAATGGCTTTTATTTAGTGCAAAAGGGAATACATAACCTGAAACTGTTTGATGCGCTATTTAACCCCTGGCATTCAGCATTTGCATTGTAACTTGTTAAATGAGTGCTACACAACTTTCTTTTTCCTGATCCTCTCTGGGATTAAGTCAAAACAACTTTCTCTGGTGCCTCTCCTTTTGGAATATGTGCCTTTTTACATTTGGCTACCATAGGTCACTTTCTGTCCCAGTGTCTCATTCCTCCTCAGAGTGCTGTTTGCGAAAGACACCAAACTACTTCTAGAAGTCTGGACGAGGGTTGGAGCACAAAATTCAACCTTCAGGTAGTTTTTTGTCTCTCGGAAGTTTAACGGAGAAGAACTGGGTTAATTTCATTGGCCCTTTTAACCCTTCTGAAGCACACATTGCTTTCATGTTCTGAACCAATATATGCAATTTTAAATCTAAGAGGTGCTTTTCCAAATACTTGGTGCATGCAGCTTTCAAATCCCCAGCCCTCTGCTCGGATGAACTGTGCTGTGGCCTATCTAGCTGGCTTGAACTGGAGCTGTTCTTGGAAGTCCTGTATGAGGACTTTGCACCTTGAACAAGGTAGTTGCTGACTGCCGAGCAGACAGCGTTCAGAGAAGCTAGAAGCAGCAGTATTACTTTTTGTCCAGTGGAAAGCTGCAAAATAACACTAGTCACAAAGCATTTAAAAATGGTTAATTTAATTATGTTGGAAGAAACCACCTGGTGTCTTTGCAAGTGGAAAAAAGGACCTTCTTTGCCTCTGTTCCTTTACAGAGGGTTCAAGCCAAGATGGCACACAGCAATGTACAGCACCAGCCTCTTAACACAACCTGAAATGAGCTAGTCCATGTCCTGGCCTGCAGCTGAGGTGCTGCAGCTCGGAGTCTAGCCCTGAACTTGGTGCTGATGTTTGAGCTGCTGGGCTGTGCCATGTTGTGTGCTGTGACAGCTCTGTTCTCTGTACCTAAACGAAGTAGGCTAATGCCAGCTGGCTAACAGAGCCAGCTGTGACTGCACTTCCTGCAGCGTAGACACAACCCAAGGAAAGACAGGGAAGGTAGCCTCATGTACTGCTGAGGTGGTCTCCTCCTTGGACCTTGTGTGAGGAAAGTAATTCAACATCAGAAATCGAGCAACACCACACAGGCAAAGGAGCAGACAGGCATTTCTTAGGGCAAGCTAGAGTGTGGAGCCCAAAAAGGGCCTGTTTCAGCCACTTTGCAGCTGTTTCTGAGCAGTTTCATTCTGGTAGCTCCAGAGAGATCCTTTGAGGTAATGGGAGGATAGAAGGGAGCTATTCCCTATCCTCTGTATTGGAAATCTGTAATCCCAAGTTTGTGGCAGCATCTCTACAGCTGTTGATGTGAACTGGCAGCTCTGATGGTGGCCCCGCAGATGTTCCTTCAGTCCTGTGACGGAGTCGGGAGTCTCTTGTGGAAAAGGACACTAGTTGTTAGCCAGTGTGAACTAGGATTAAAGATGGGCAAATAGTGCTGTGAATTCAGCTGACAGTTCTGGTGTAAAGCAACGCTGCTTATTAGAAATACTCTAGTATTAAACGTCCTGCTGGTACCAATGCATGGAGACAGGTCCTCGCCAGTGTGGGAGGGTTGTGTGAGCTTGCATCCCAGCTGGTGAAACTCATCAGGAGAGGCTTCTGCTGTGAGGACTTTTCATCGGTTTTTGCCCTCAAACCTCTCCATCTTATGATCAGAAAAGTTGTGTTTTGGCTTCATCCCCAAGGGGTAGGGGGAAACATGTAAAATTCATGATATTAGGAAGAAAAAAGTTGTTTAATTACTTTTCAGTTGACTGCTATCTTATTGTAGTTGATACATACAATATAATAGCATTGTATTTTAAACGTTTAGTTTTTTATGTTCTCTTTAACTATGTTTTTAAATGCGATAAAATCATTTTAGCTTTTGAAAGTTTAAATGGTTTGGTCTTGTTTAGGTGAAGACCCTCTTTTTCTTTTTTAAATGGGTCAAGCATTAGATACATCAACTGGTTGCATTCTGATTAGAAGGGTCCACAAAGATAACTGCATAAGATAGAATATTCACTTAAATTTTGTTTCTTAAACTACCAATGTGAATGTCATAATTATATATATTTTGTGGAAAATGGGAAATTATTTCTCCTAAGTATAAGTTATTGTGCAAAATATGGTAACGTTAAAGAAAATGATAGTTTAAGTTTTAGTTTTAGAAATCTTAAAGATATAAAAGTGTATTGCTTATGCATAAACAAATTTCATTTGTTCTATTTAATTTTTATGTAGTTGTGTAAAGTGCTAGGTAACTTCTTTTTTCGCTTATCCATTAAAACAACCTTGTTACTTGAATATTCGTGTTTAACTGGTTTGAAACAGTGATCAATTTTTGTAATATAATCTTATAACCAAGGGAAAAAAAATACATGCCTCAGTTGTGCTTAACAATATAGCAACAATGTACAATCAGATGCTTAAGACCATAGTAGCCATAACTGGTAGTGCAACCACAATGGTTGTGTCTTGATATATTTAATAGCAATGGGGATAATGAATTCTTAATATATTTTTACAAGTTTGCAACCAGGAAGACCCCATAAATATCCACTAGAACACTTTTTTAATAGTTAATATAAGAGTGAAACTCTTACTCTCTTAAAGCAATGTCCTGACAAACAGTTTTCTTTCCTGTACAAATACATCTGAAACATTATGTATTAAAATATGCTCATTGTCACTTTAAATTTCAGTTTTTATTCTCTAAATTGCTAATATGCTGTTGGTATTCTTGCACACCAAATATGAGCCAAACAGTGCATTACACTAACTTGATCACTGGATTTGTGAACATAAATCTCCAAGTCAATGAAGCGCAAAAATATCGTAGGAGATTTTTCTGATAATGCATTTTTTTCAAATCTGTATAAAATTATGCATAGCCCATTCAGCGATGAGTGGCCTGATATTTACTCTTTAGGAAGAAGAAAAAAAAAAAAAAGAAAAATGATTTTTATTAGCTCCAGCTTGTCTTCAGCAAGTCAAAATCTAGTGATCTTGTGCAATGCCCCTAAAGCAAATACTTTCTGCCACTCCCTGGATTAATGCAGCTTTTCCTGTTGATAGTAAAGCACAATTGCAGTGAAAGTTACAGTTCAGAAGATGGAAGGTCAGTATAGTCTATGCATGTTGTATAATAATGAGTGTTTACATTCATATTCTCCTAAAATAAAATTTATACTGGAGTGTATAGTATTCCATTATGTAGATTTTATCAATTTTGTTAACTGCTTATAGATTGCTTAAAAGAAGTTTTTTCAAGATTTTAAAAGATGTATAAGGTTAAGTTTGCAAATATAATGGAAATGCTGTATAGCTTTTGAAGTGATAAAATACTCGTTGGGATTTTAAAGAAAGTATGTTGTAATAATGCTGTTGTAAGTAATATTTTAAATGTCTTTTTTGCCTGTTTTCTATTATTCAGCACACTTACTGTGATGAATGTTCATAGCATTATAAAATTGCTTAGCCACTGAAAAGTAACATTTGGTTTTGAATTATTTTACTGTATGAGGAATTATAGTGAGGTAAATTCCTTTGTGAAATTCTACATAATTCATTTTTCTATGATTTCCAATGTTTGCTGACATCAAATAAAATTTTTTCAAGCCATTGATGTAATAAAATATGTAGTAAAATGTTATTGATGTAAAATGTGGTTCTGAAATGTAATTGATCCCCTACCTTTCAAATTTTGGTCAGGAGAACTGACCGGGGCTTGCCCCTTCCTGTATTGCATCATCTGCGTGTAGGTGCCGTTGGAGGATGTGTTAAGTGCCGCTGGAGTCGGCGGGCAGAGTCCCAGCCCCTTGGGAAACTCGAGCAGCCTCTAGTGCGGTGCTACCAGCTGGAGCTGCCTGGTGCAATTCATGCCAGTGGCCCCAGAGAGGCTGCGCTCCTTTTTTTGATGGTGCAGCATACTCCTTCCGCTGGCACCGGCATCGCCTTCGGCCAACGGGCAGGGCTGTCGTGAGACAGCTCTCACGTTTGGGAAGCGGTGGGTCTGGGGTGCTGGCAGGTCTTGAGGGGGTAGAGCTGGAGTCTAGCTCGTAGGGTATGGATGGAGACTAGCTGACAGTGTCATAGCTATTGTAATGAGGACCTGAAGAATAAACTGCTCTCTGCTGCATGCAGAGGGCTAGCACTTGGCTGTGCAACTTAACAAGATCGTCATCTTTGTCCTGCAATGAAAGAAATGCATTTAAAATACATGGGAAAAGGCGACTCTTGCCCTTGAAGCTTAGCAGTGTGTAGATGTGGCTAACACAGATGTTCAAAAAGGCAGGAGACTTTGCACTGGGGTTGAACCTTGGGATTTTCAGGAAGGTCTTCACGTGCTGGGTGCAACTAAGCACTAAATGCAGAAGCACAGGTAAGACATTACAGGGCGGTTAGGAGAAAACTGCTTTGTGTTGTCTTGTCACATTCAACGGGCAGGGTACCAGCAGTGCTCTGAGTCTGGGTGTTAGCACAGGACAAATGACAAGGAGTTTTCTGCATTGCTCGCATGTGTTAAATGCAGTGGAACTAACACAGCAAGATACTGTGGTGGTTTCCTGGAGGGCAGGAATTAGTCATGCCTTTCTACATTGTAAAGCAAGGGGAGTGGGGAGGGAGATGGGCTTGGGGTTTTGGAAGCACAGACAGCATTTTTAAGAGTTGAGATAGTGTTTCCTTACTGGAAAGCATTTTTGTAATTTTCCTGGTGTTGGAGAATACAGTGCCAGTATTGTAAGGTAGTGATCTGCTTTTTTAGTGGAGTCATTTGACTCAAAGATCTTTCAACCCTTAACCTTCAATACAAACCAGCCCTTCCTGCCCATGTGCCCCCCCCAACCCCAAAGTAAAACAAAAAGGACCCAATAAAAAAGAAGGAACTTCCCTCCTTTCAATCAGGGAGCATAAGCAGGTGAGGAAACTGGGACTTCCTCTGCCCAAACACATACCTGAGGAATCTCCTGAGGAGTCCACAAGCGAAGGTAAAGTAGTGGTACTTTTTTTAAAAGTGGTACTTTTTTTAAAAAAAGTAAACTACTGTTTACTGTTTTTAAAAACACAGGTGCTACATTTCTGCCTAGTAATGATACGTATTTGTAAATGGGACGCAGTGTTGAATTAATGCTAAATGGAGTTAAAATGCTGTATTTGATATTCCTGATAGCCCATTTCCTACATAAATTGTTATCTGATAACTTCCAGTATTGAAGTCTTAAGGCATCAGCACTCCAGCAACTACTGTGGCTTAGACTTTAAGGTCTCACCTTAATTAAACTTTGGACCTTAACTAAGAATAGGAATATGTGTATATGGGGAAATCTTAGTTTCTAGAACACATGCATATGTCTTCCAGGCCTTTCCCATCTCTGCAAGCTGTGGAGTATGAACAACACAGCAGCACCGAGCACTTCTCCCTTAGGATAGGAGCTGGCTTGCCGGATGCGATATGAGCTGGAGTTCAGGCTGAAATAAGAGTTCAGTGTTGGTGCTGTTTGTGTGCCAAGATCTTGATCTAATCCTCAAGTATCAGCTTTATGAAATAACAGTGTAAGTGTGGATTTTATTTCACAAACCAACTTCCAGTCTGAAATATACAATATGATGTTTGAGAGAGAATTGGATATCAAATCTATTATGTCATTCCCTTCTAAACCGTGCTCTGGCTTATCCACCCAAATTGTCTTTGAACTAATAAAAGCAAATGTAATTTCTGGTCTTGTTTTTAGTAAACAATAAACAAAATGTGCATGTTTTTATGTAAAAATAAACAAACCAACCCCAACCAAACAAAAATAAAACACATCCCCCAAAAATTTGCAAAGGGCCTGCTGACAGTGATAGAGGAATTGTTTGCTTTTGCTGCAGAAGGGCTAGGGAAAGAATTACTGTAAAATATTAAGGGAGCTAGTTTCTGAAGTCATCAAGAAGCGAAATCTTGAGGACAGTAGCATACAGGAGGTCTGAACTTTTATTAAAGATAGAGAAATCACCTACAACTTTCCCCTGTGGAAAGGGGAGAAGTTTGCATGGAAGAAGGCTGCAGGCCCAGCCTAACAAGGGCAGGGACTTGTAAGATTGGGAAAAAACACTGATGAGCCAAAGAGTTTACACTGGGGAGATCAGGAAATGGGAGCAAGAGAAGAACTGACATGTGTCATGCTGACTTCTGTTTGTTTCCAGCTGGAGAAGATGGTGAGGGAGAGGTCGAGATGTTTGTTCCAATTCTGGATGGATGCTTAGTTTTCACTAAGGTAGTTTGGAACAGGAGTAGCTGTGTGGGATGATGGAAATAAAATTTGCACATGTGAACTGGGAGGAGCTTTTCCCCATCTGCACACTTTGGGGAGCAGATATAATGTCTGACACCTAGCATATGAAATGGTATGGCTTAGCAAGGCCTGAATAAGCTTTTAAAATAGAAGATGATACTACGTGGCTGACAAAACTGAACTGATTTTGAAAAGAAAAAGATGAATAGAAGATCTAGGCAGCTGCTGACTTCTTGCCTTGTGTATTCAAGGTTTAGAATAAGTCATGATGGAAAGGAGAATTAGGTGAATTAATAAAACAGAAGAATGGGTGCAATGGGTTTGCCAGAGAAAGACTTGTGCCTGACTAGTCAATCACAAGGTGCAGGATTCATCTAGTGGACACGGATATCACTGCCTGAGCTTGCTGTCCAGAATCCCTTGGAGAGAAACAAGCTTTTCTGAAGTGTAATTAATTTAATCCTAAATTAGATGTTGAAAACTGATCTAATATATTACATCCTGAAAGTGCTTATTTCCCTCCTTATTATAGATTATAGGCAGAGCCTGGGGCTCTGTCTCAGATGTGGAAGCTGGCCATTAACCATGCTAGTGCCATGGATGCCTGGGCTTAACCCCAGGAGGGGGCAAGGACTTAGACCCCTCCCTGCAGCGCTGGGCATTGTACTTCCAGCTAGATGAGGAAACGTTGATGTCATCATACTAATGCTTTGGAAAGCTCCTCTGGGGTATTGTGTACAATCCTGGTTCATCCTCCTGAAGACAGGTCTGCCCAAGCAGATGGCAATGAAGGGAAGGCACCCAGTGAGCTTGGCTTGCTCGGGCAGGTGGAAGAAGGGCTGGGGGTTGTGCCTGTTCTCTGTAAATGGCACCCCAGGGATCACAGGCTAAGATAACGGCAGTGTTGATGGGAGAAAAACTAGGCTGGATTTTAGTCTGTCCGTAACCTTCATGAGGTGAGTCTTCCAGGTTTGGGGTGAAATCTCTCCATTAATCCTAAACTCTGAGAGTATGCGCAGGAGGTGCCATGGTTACTGACCTGAACTCCATATGGCAGAAGATTCTTCCCAGCTCCCTGCTTCTTGGTACAGAAGGGTACCGGACAAGCTCTGGTTTGCTACTTGGGTCCACCCTTACTGCCAGCTGGTTTTCTTCCTCCAGGAGAGTAGTGGTGTTGAATCACAGGGATTTGTACTGTTGGCAGGGCACAGCTTCTGGTGGAAGGGTGCTCCAGGAGACATACCTGCCTCTGATTGTATCTGTAGTCTTCCCCTGCTCTGGGCACCTGGCTGCCTGCAGCTGGCCAGCGCACGGCAGAGGCCAAGCAGCTCTCTGGTATGAAAGATGGAGAGTCTGAAAGATGCTGTGAGCATGTAAGAGTGTGCTGGCTGTGGATTTCGAGTCCGAGCTTGCCCCAGGATGAAGCTGCTGGCTGACAGCTGTGTGGGTGAGAGCTGGGAATGGAGGGCTCCCTGGAGATGTCAGGTCCATGGCTATGCTCTGTGTGCTGCCTGCGGGGTGGGATAAATGGCTTTGGGATAAGCAAAGACTAAGAGAGATGCCCTTGGCCGAGTAAAAGTTGTGTTGTGGCACTCTGGTCTGGATTTTGCATGTGCTATTCTGGGTATAGAAGCTGATTTGAAGAAGCTTTGACTCACCCCGGTGGCCTTGCCTGCCTTGGACCGCAGCCGCAGCAGCTGGGCCACTTGCCACTGGGATGCAGTAACTGCTTGTTCTCCCAATGCCAGACCCAGGACCTTGCTGCCGGTGTGGGGAGGCTTGGGAAGGGCATTCATGGAAGCACCAGCAGATTCCCACAGATTCCTGCTGTGTTGGCTTGGGGATTTTGTGTCAGCTTATGTTTTCTTTTTCCTCATATAAGATGAACTGGGTTCCCTATAGGAAAGATTGGCTTGAAGGATTCTGTTTATTTTAATTTCAGTAGCTACAGGATGTTGAGTTTCTCCAAAATGCAGCATGGCATGTCCTGTAGGCTTGTCTCCATCATTGATAACTGAATTGCTTGTCCTGCTTTCCTGTAGGAGGGGTCCCTACTCCTGTCCTGTGTTTGTTCCTCGTGAAGGAGGATTAAATCTGCTTCCTGCCACGAGATATAATGGGAAATCTGGGACAGAGTTGGAAACTTCTGGAGCTTCTAAACAAGTATGTCCTCCTGAAGGTCCCAAATTTAATTGCTTGTTGAAATATGCCTCTGATAATAGAACTAGCTCCCCTGTGGCTTGGTACCTTTTCAGTACTCTAGAAACGTACCTGTATTGGGGGGGAACCTCACTGGGCCCAATTTCCATTCTTTTGGGCCCTGTGTCCCACCTCTTTTGAAGAGACAGCTCAGGGTAGAACTGCCATCGTTCACTAAAGCCAAAAATGTAATTCTTATGTATTTCCTATCATTTTGGGCCTTTCCAATACAACTTTAGGGACAGCTTTTCTGATGCCAAAAGTAGCTTTGCACCTCTGGTCAGTATCTTGTGCTGTTAATGTTCTCCCTTAAAAAAATAAATTCAAAACAACTATTAGAAAACCAATACCAAAAGTAGTTAATTGGATGTTCTATTTAAGCTAATTCCATTTTGCTGCATGGCTGGTTCTCTCCTCCTTGCACAATCAAGTCTCACTGGTACAAATATTCTGAGACAATAACTTTTAAGCTTAATCAAATTCTCCTTTAAAAGTATTTGTATAAAGATTCCAATTTCTGCAATTAATCATGGGAAGCCCTGGGTTCAGCACCATGCCGTACTCGGGAAGCAAACAATACCCCATGTCTGTGCTCCATCACAAGCAGCCTCTTGGTTTGACTTTCAATGAGTGACCCAGAACCACAGTGGGATTTAGCAGCAGAAAAATAATTTAAGAGAATTGTGCCACACACATAAGGAAGATAAACTAGTCAAGCAATTTGTTAGGAACAATGCCTTTAGCCCTAGGCATGGATGGATAACTTCTCTTCCTCCTGGTTTTATTTTTGTGCATTGTTAGCAGTGGGTACTGGGATCTGCCCAGGGCTCCAGATTTGCAGTTCAGAATCCAGTGTCAAGAAAAAAGATCCATAATAAATAACTATGAACTGACTTGCATCTTCACTGCCCTCAAATGTGCTCTGCCTAGTGCCTCCATAATGTGAAACTCGGTCCTCTTCTGCCAGCCTGTCTCTCAACGTGCAGAGAAAATCTCTTACAATAAGAGGAGAAAACGTGATTTTTATATACATATATATAAATAAATATTACTCATGACTCCCTAACTTCGGCTGGATTTCCCAAGATATTTTTGTACTGATGCTTTAAACTGCAAGTCCTCCACACGAGGATGCCCCTGCTATAGGCATTAAATAAATAGTAGGGAGCCTAATCCAAGCCTTGTTAAGTGCGTTTACATAGTCTGCGGTAAGACTTGGACCAGGTGGATAGTAAATAACTTTACAACGTTAGAGCAAATGCAGTTTTAAATGATTACCCGTCAGCCCCTCATTAGTGTCTGGGGCCAAGCAGAAAATTGACAAGGAAAGATGTGCCTTGCTAATGAAGGAAAGCGTCAGCACACTGTGAGAAGCAGCAAGATTCCAGCAATGCATTATCGACTCGAGAGAGCATCTAGCACCTCTGAATTGCTTCCTTGTTGGTTGGTGAACCTGTTTGGAGGACTTGGAGGAGAGAATTATGTTGCATTCAGGAAACTCTTTGCTTTCTACTTTGTCCACTGGAGATGGTCATTTCCTGGATCAGACTGGTTAATCTCAAGGATTTCACTAGTAATATGTGTTAACAAGAGGGTAGTGCCTTCAAACTTGGATGCGGTCCAGTTTTCTGTCCTTCTGCAATGTTTTGCTTTTGCTCTGGTATGAAAAGAAAAAGTAATCTGTAACATGAAGCAAAGAGGGTTTATATAATTTTTGTTGCTGTTCTTGCATTTGAAGGTTGCCAAAAGGCAGTGGAGTCATCTCTGGTTTTCTTGTAAAGGTGCATTTTTTCATTCAGTAACTCAGTCTTGTTTCTACAGCCTCCTGGGACGGAGAGGTCACAGTGCTGTATAAATGAAAGCTGAGTAACTGAGATAGTCTGCAATGTTGTTACATTTTACTAAAAAGTTTAATGTTTACTTAATGCCCTGTAAACACTCAGGAGAATACATCTGTTTAAAAATTCAGAACCTACTGAAGGCTTCAAACAACTGCTGGTGACTTGGGGGGACTCGCAGCACTGCTGAGTTGTTGACGTGCTCATGGAGGAGGAGCAAAACTATAATTTCTACTAATTTCTGCCAAAACTAAGTCAACGTTAACTCACCTGTGAGCACAGGGTAGAGAGTAGTGATGTCGGTGTGAAAGCGTTGATGTCTGCAGAGGGGAAGTGTTAGGATGTGTCCTTCCTATGGATAAGTCCTAGAATAATGCCCGAGTAGGGTTTGGATTGCCAACCTGTGGGTGTTTGGGAGGTAAACCCCTTAGTTAATGTTGCACAGTTGTAGAGGAGCAATTAGGTACCTAAGGAAGAAGGCATTTCCTAATCCTTGCGATACCTGGGTACCAAAGGCCCCAGAGTGTCATTTTAGGCAGTGCACTCCAGTAAGGTGTTGTACAAGAGATTTGTGGTAGATGTTGTCTAGTAGCAAAGGGCTATTTTTGACTTGTATAAAACAAGCCCTATGAAAAGTCAATGCTGGTGGGAAGGGGGCTGACTTGAAGAGCTGCATGTGGTGGTGAGCGTGGCCCTGTTGGAGGAACATTGCAGAGGCTGAGGTCGCGTGTTTGAGTAGCAGACTGGAGGGACGGGTCCTTGGCTGGATGCAAGAAGTTTCTGGAGAGAGATGTCAGTGTGGACTTGCTTTCTGAAGGCTGAAGTTCTCTGATGCTAGAAGGGTATTGCCCTTGGTGTTGGCTTGCTCCTTGGCAATGATGGTATTTATAGCAGGTTTTTCTGGAAACTCCTAACCAGGGATAATCAAAGCACAGAGGAAAGTTGGAGAGCACAAGAAGAATGTCTTGATATGATACATGTCAACAAGATTGCTGGGCTGTGCTCCAGCTACAGACTAGTGTGGGCGTCTAGAAATCAAGAAAAGGTACCTTGAACCTACGTTGGGAGTAGTGAAAGCACCGTCGCAGTCTGTGGGGGAGGTGAGGCTTGGGACCTCTGCCATGGTCCCAACTCTAAGACCATTCCTGAGTAACGGATGAACAGTTTGGTCTGTTTTCCATGCTGGGTCTGGCTCTACATCACAAGATCTATTTTTCACGACAGCCTTTTATAGCAGGTTGTTTTCCTAGAATGGCTGGAGCTTTGAAGAACACTGTCCAAATTTCTTCAGTGTGCGACTATTTTGATTCTAAATGAGTTGTTTTGTAAGCAGACCCCAAGGACCACTTGCCTGGGTGCCTCTAGCTCGGCTTGGTTTATTTTTTGTATACTAATTATTCCTATGAGATTCAGTTTGTGATTTCTGTTCAGCTGTTTAGGTGTCTCGGTTATGAAGACAAAGTAACATGTCATTTAAGTAAATTAGTATGTGAAAACCGTGTGTCCTGAAGCGTTTGATTAATGCTTGCAGAAGCCTTTGGAAGCCATGTGTTTGTGGCTGGAAGCTGGGCAGTGCATGCGTGCTGCTGTCTTAAATGTTGCCTACAGCACAAGCTTGGAAAGAATCTGTAGACCCTGCTGGAGGAAAGGGCATGAATGCGTCTACACATTTCTTCTTCACTCCCTCCTACCCACCCTGTAAGAAAAAAGTTCTCTTACATCAAGGAAGCTTGGTGTAAGTCCGGATTGCTCCAGCCATTTGAAGATACTGAAACCTACTGTTAAGAAATCCACCTCTTGTCCAGTGATGAAGCTGAGGCTGCAGAAGGACGATGGCAGGAACGGCGAGGGGCCGGAGGGAAGCAGTGCGAGTCCTCGGCGGATGGCAAGGAGGCACCGGGTGTAGGCTACGCCACGGGTACAAGGAGCCGCTTGGAGCCCTGAGCCAACAGGATTTCTTTCTGCAGGAGATGGTGGACAGGTGGATGCTTCAGCCAGGCTGTGTGGTAAGGCTAGCTCTTGACAAAGTCCTGGAAACAAGGTGGCAAAGGGAATTAATCATTAGCAGAGCTGAGTGACAGATGTGCAGCTTTCTTTATTGCTGTGAAACTTTGAGTTTGGTTGTCTTTCTGCACAAACCATTTCTTGACTGCCTGTGTTCAATGCAGCAGTGCCAGGTGGCACCTCCAGCCTGGACTTTTCCAGAGCCAGTAAAGCTCTGAGGAGGAGAGGACGGGGAAGGTGTTCTCAGTGGCTCTGAAAAGCAATTAATTTTGTCAGTTGACAACCCAAGCAATACCTAGTCTAAAGGATTGGGAACTGCTTGAATAAATTATGAATCACAAATTATGTATTTGGGGGTTTTCTCTGAAGAGAAGTCTAGATGAGTATAATTTGAGAGGGAGGCACAAGCTGGAAGGCATGAAGGACCCATGTGACTAGTGATAAATGATCAAGTGGGATGAATTTTTGTAGGTTTTGAAGGCCAGAAAGGCCCATAGCCATGTTTTGTGTGGCTTATCCCACCACTCAGTCTTTAATAGCCCTAAAACATCTCAGAACCTGCCTGATGACCTCTGCACCCCATTCAGACCCCCAGGCTGGCTGTACTTGCAGCTCTCCCCCAGCTCCTCGGGGACTCCTCTAGGTCTGCTGCTGTCTCTGTCCCATATTCATGTCTCTCCAGTGATGGTTTTAAACCTGCAGATGTCTCCTGATGTAGCGTGGTGATTTCCACTCATTGGATGTCAGCCTGAGCTCCCCAGCTCTGCTGGAGGCAGTAGGATCGCAGGGGCTCCCACAAAGCAAGAACATTTGCCCAGGTTAGCAGGTCAGCGGTGGGAGTAGATGGTGCATGTGGGGCACGTGTTTGGCATTTTGTGCTGGAGTGAGATGGTTCCTCTGAGTCTGGCAATGTTGGCATTTAGCTCAAGGGCCCCATCCAGCCTCCTGAGCCAAGCAGTGCTCTTTTCTTTGGGAGGTGATGTCTCAAGAGGACAAGCCATCTATGCAGGCAATTGTGGGAGCTTGCCCTAATTATCCCTTTCTCCCCTTTCCTCTCCCACACACTTCGGCAGTTCCTATCGGGTAAGGAATACCAATTTATTCATAATGACTTCTGCTTGATGCGACTGTTTCCACGGCCTTTATCATATCTCTGTGCTTCCAGAATATCAGCTCTGTCACACCTGTAATTTATTCTTGAGCTGTAACGTAGCTCTTGGAAAGATGCCCAGGTTTGACTTCAAGCAACGATGAATTCACAAGGTCCCTAAGCAAATTGCTTCAATAGTAAGTTACCTTTGCTGCCTTAACTTGCCAAACATCTTCTTTTTTTCTGCTTGATATATTTCATTGCATCTCCTTCTGCTAGGTTAAAGACTATTATTAGACACTTCTTCCCAACCTGGTACTTGTAGATGAGGAGTCATCTACATTGTAGTCTGATTTTGGATAAACTGAGTAGTATGAGTTTTCTGCTGTCCTCATGAAAAGGTAAACTTTACAGAACTTAAATGGTTCCTGTCATTCTCCTCTCAAAACCATGGTGTTTAGCACTGGTAACTTGTGGAAGTGAATCTCCCTTCCCCTGGGTTTCCTGGCATAAATTGTCTGACAGGTACGTTATCTGATAGGTTCCTGTTTTACAGTTGCATTGAAGATGCTCTGGAAGTCAGGGAACCTGTTTAACCTGATCCTATTTACAAGGTTTCTCTTTTACAAAAGGCGATTTCCTCTCTTTGTGTCTGTCCTTGTGCGTCAGCCACAATTTGCATGGGAAATGAATGTCCTCTTGTGGTGGTTTTGCCTGTTTGAGGAACCTGGCAAGAGCCCATCTCCCACCATGGTGGAGGATGCTGAGTGCAGAAAGTGATTAAATGTTTGCCTAGTGAGCAGAGCAGTGTGTTTACCTGCCTGCAGGAAAAGCAGGCTTGTGGGACTCGAGCTAAGCTTGTTCATTTTCTGATCCCTGAACTAATCTAACTGAAAAAATGAAATACAGAATTAGAGCAATTCTGTAGTCTCTGCAATTCTCTCTAACTGGCAAAGTCCAGGCAAGAGGCCCCAGATGTTAAAAGAAGTCCCTGAGAAAAAAAATGTGGTTTCCTATTGAGGCCTGGGGGCACCAAGATCTCTTGGCAGAACTGATGTGGGAGGTGGGGAGCTGGGTTCAGGCTCCTCTGGGAAGGGCATGGAGGAGCCTCCAGTCCCTGTATCCCTTCCCGAGGATACCGAGGGGCACAGTGGGCCAGGTGAGCCACCTCCCCCCTTCAGCGAGGAGCTTTCTAGGTGTTGCCTTTAACTAAGAGGCACCGCTAACGGGTTTGCATTCCCTGCAGTGCTCTTCCCTCTGCTGTAGGGAGAGATGGGGAAATGGTTTGCCGCCGGCTAGCCCGGCAGTGCACCGAGGAGCCTCATTACTGTGCCGGGCAGGTTGGCTTCGGCGTCTAACTTGGCTTCGGCATTTAACTGATTTAACCCCTCCTCCCCTGTTTATCTCTGGTACCCACCTGTGGCAATTTTGATCAAAAAAAAAAAAAGGGGGCTGAGATGAGGTTCTCCGTGCCCAGGAAAAGGGAGTGCGGACCCCTGGTCTGGGCTCCCGTCAGCAAATATTAAGCATGGCCAGAGATTAATTAATAAGACCCCGCGGGTAGGCTTGTTGGGCGGGAAATGTCAGGCCCAGAGGAGAGCCCCGTGTCACGTTAAGGACACTTTGGTCAGTGTGCAGTAACTGTAGTAACCGACTGCACAAAAATAAACACTTGCTAAATTGCTCATAAATCTTACCCTGACCGTGGAGTCTGTTGGGTTCCAGCTCAAGCCAAGTGCCATCGGTTGAAGTGGGGAAAGGGCAGCGGGATGCTCGCCTCCCCCGGGAGCAGATGATGGTTCTGGGTTGAGCCTTCCTAAAGGTGGTTTTCTACCCAGAGGTGACGGCATTCAAATCTCCTCTCCTCCTGGAGAGGATTGCGTTGCATCTAAGTTGTGGAAAGCATCTCCAGTGTCTGAAATAATGGGAAAGCTCTGGGATCTGTGGAAGAGGCTAAAGAAAGGATAAATGCAGCTACTGAAATTGCCTCCCGCTAATGCAGTGCCAGCAGTGTTTCAGCCGGTCGGTTAGGAGGAATGATTATGTAGATACTTGATTCTGACCAAGTGGGATTTATCGGAGTCAGCCTGCTGCCATCCATCAGCAACGGAGAAAAATTATGTTCTGTTCTGGGAGAGGAATTTGCAAACCCTGGTACAAAATGAGTAATAAGGGTAAACCAATTGGAGGTGCACCGTGCTTATTCTGGGAACGGCAGAGCGAGCAGTGCAGCATTTAGTTCAATTGGTAGTGTTAGGTAAAATGCTGCATTTCATATGTAGGCCTTTACTGATATTTCCTTTATTTTTAGAAATACTTTTGGCTTTTGTAATCATGCTTCATTTTGGTGTTGCAACAGTATTACTGGGAAGAGAAATAGCAGTATGGATGCTGGGTTTCTTCTCGAGCACTGTCCCCATGTTTCTCTAGGTCTTCGTGGTAATTAGGGCCCAAAGACCTGCCCAATTTACTGCAGCCTGGTTGTGTTACTCAAGGGTGAGGTATCTGCACGCAGCGTTCCTCGCTGCTGCTGCAGCCGTGTTGGGAACCTCCTGCATGTGCTTTTGAGCCGTCCCTGTGGGGACATGCCTCTCCTACCATGCGAGCTCCCAGGCCTCCGCTTTCTGCAGGGAAAGCTTGGATTTGCCTTTTTCCCAAGCCTGTCTCTTCACCTTCAGTGTATCATTTCTCCCTGTGGCTCCTGGAACAAGCCCGGGAGTGTTGGAGCCCTCTTACAGACACACCGCCCTCGGAGCTGCGCAGCCAGCAGGTGCTTGCAGGAACACGGGGAGCTTTCTCAAAGCAGGACAACACCTCCCAGTGCTGTGTTATAAGTGCCTTTATATTGGGTTGGAAAAGTCGAGCCCTCCACTTTGCTTCTCCAGGAGCCGCTATCAGCCCGTGGACTGGCATCCTCTCCCACCGCCCCTCCGCTTCGCTCGCCAGCGGAACAGAAAGGAGACTGAAATGGCGTGGGGAAGATGCTCTTCCTTTTCCACACTTGTGGGAGATGGATTAAAATGATCGCTGCTTTTTCTCCCCCCCCAACCTCTAACAGAGAGCTGTAATTAAATGTCCCTTTCCTTAATGTCTCCTATGGTAATTTGAGACCAACTTATTAAAGGCTCAATGACTGCTGCTGCTGCATAGCACTGCCTCCTCGTGCTCAGCACCCCGAGCAAGGTCAGGGGTCTGTTGTGTGAGATGCTGCACTAACATACAGCAAGACAGGACTCTTGCTTTAATGACCTCCTTCTGATTAGACAGATGGGATCTGTGAACCCCCAAAGGAGGCTTTTTTTTTTCAGGTGTTCCCTGAAAAATAGGAATGAGAAGAATACCATATGTGTCTGTGATTGCTTTTAAAGAGGAATGATAAGCCACTGAAAATATTATACATGCCTTTGCCAATCCATGCTTGGGCCTGTTGATGTGATGGACCAAAAGAGAAGCAGCTTTGTTCAGTGAAGCAGTGTTGCTCAGTAGGAAATTTCCTGTATGAAAATCTCCCCAAGTAAGGGCAGCAGCACAGAGATGGAATGTCAACATGAAGCTTCAGCTGTTAAAAGGAAAATATATTACAGCTCTGAAGAGAAAATGAAAAGAAATTTAGCATGCTTTAACACGCATGCTTTGCTAGGACTTCCACCACTCAGGCAGACTTCCTCTCCTTTAAGAAAATAAAAAATTCCAGTCAATTAAAAATTGAACTGTCCCATGTGTGTGAGTTCAAGTGACTGAGCTGTTTTTTTTAATGTTTACTTCATGCACTTACACTAATTGAAACACTAGTTATATTGAATGAGTCTTTAAAAATGCCCTGGCCTCACTATATCCCAGCAAATGTCACAGGAAAAGGACATTTAATTATAGCCTGCTTCAGGGGAAAAAAAAAAAATCAAGATTAAATTAATACTAATGTCTGTTTGAAAAATATAATAAATGTTAGACTAGGTGAGGAAGCATGAACAATCATCTGCAACTTTGCAGGATACTGCTTTTGCAAATTCATGGAAAATTAAAACCCATTAGATCTCGAATACTTTGCAGAAGAGTTTAAGCAGAAGTTGTAGCTATTCCCCTGCCCTGCTGGAAGCACCCCGGGTGGCCCAGCCTGTGCGGTGAGCTCCAGGCGATGCCTGCCCTGGGCTTTATTAACCTGAGCCTTCCTCCTAACAGAGCCCCCGGTCGGGTAAAAGGTAGGTCGGCTGCCACGGTGTTGTCCTCTGCGGGGAAGCGGGGGCTTGGTGGGGCTGCTGTGAAGGTGGGTGCTGGGCCGAGGGCCTGGGGCAGCAGCAGTGGGTCAGCCAGGGACACAGGGGGTCTTAAGGCCCAGTGAGAGGTGAGGCTGCAGGTTACATGTGGCTCTTAGCCACTGGGGACACAAACTCATTCCCTTTGCAAGCACTGGAGCAATAAAATGTACTGAAACAATCAACCTGGGATGCCTGTCAGCCTTTGGATGAGTTTATACAGGAGCTGATATGTAGCCAGAGTGGGAGGACTTTTACTGCCATTAGCAGATGTTGGTGGCTGCCACTCTAGAAACGAACTCGGCTGTAAATCAGCTTTTCTACCCCTACAGGATTATTTTTTCTTTCTACAGTTTTCACTGTACTCAGAACAGCATCGAATTCTTCTCCATCCCCCTCTCTCCTCCATCCTCTCTTGTGCCTCTGCCAAGGGCTAAAAATTCCCAGTTTCCAAACGGGAACTTCAAGCGTGCAGCAAACCCTGGAGGTTGCAGCGCTCCGCACACAGTGGAGCCGCCGGTGACCCAGACAGGGCTGCAGCTCCGGCAGCGACTGCTCGGCCCCTCGGCAGCGCTGGCCCCCGCGGGACCAGCCCGCTCCCCCTGGGTAGCTCGGTCACGGAGGTACAGCCGCAGCGTTGGGTGGAGATGTCTGGGTGTTGGTCACAGCTTCTTCACACAGGCAGTACGTGCAGGTGGTGGTGGTTCGGGGGTGGAGGGGGCAGTTGCCTGGCTGGGGTAATGACTTGGATGCATCTTGTGTAAGAGATAAATTAAAGTACATTCCTGCCAGCTGAAGAAAGGTATCATCTGCTTGTCTCTGGCCAGCAAACTCTTACTGTTCCCAAAACTCTGGGACACTGCAGTTCAGCCCCACTGTCTTAAAGGAAGGAAGGACGGACTTGCATAGCATTGAGAAAGCAATTCGGCGGGACTTGGTTGTGCTCGGCACTTGGCCTTCCCGCTCTTGTGCACCCCAAGTGTCCCTGTGCTGACCCCCTCAGTCCCCTCCCTGGTGCAAGGAGCCCAGCCGGCCTCGCTCTGCGGCTTGGAGAACCAGAGCTGCCACCTCCCCTTTTTCTGGACGAACCTGATGAAGGGTTTTCTGTTTCTCTTATAGGTCTGGTTCCCTCTAGTAATCCCTTTGGAGGCACAAGGAGGGTGGAATTGCCCCCAGCACCCAGAATAACACCTCGTTTGTATGCTGGGCCAGGACTGTAGGCATCGCTTCCCATGAGGTAGATAAGCTGGAGATCCCAGACCGAGCCAAATTGCTTTGGGCTCAGAGGAGTTTCTTCACAATAATTTTCTTTCCCCCTGAAACTCTTAAACTCGTAACACTCAAGCTGTGGTTTGTTATCTAGTGTTTCCATAGTTGTTATGCTATGACTGGCAGATAGACTTTTAGACAGGAGACTACATGGTTACTGGTTTGTAATCTTTAATAATGCTATTTTTGGATTCTAAGAACAATGATCCAAAATCAATATATATTTTCCCAGCAGAAGCAGGCCTGTGCCAGCCTTGGCCTGTGAGTCTGGCTTCCTTCAGTATGTTCAGAAACATTAGCTTAGGGATTTTTTTATTCTGTCTCTTTTTCATTTTACTTTAGAGGTATCACTTTCTGCATTGCCTTCACCTACTACTGGGAACTGGGCTTTTATTTTGGGGTTTTTTTCCCTCCTTTAGTTCTGCTTATCTTTATTTTTTTTTCCTCTGCAAGCTCCTCTCCTATGATACGGGTTTTCGTTCAGTAAGGTAAGATGAATCCCACCCTGGTTTCAGATGATGGTGACTAACCAGCTCATGTGTAGATACCTGTGTTGTAAAGCCTCCCTTTTTATCCGATGGAGAAAAATACCCACTTCTAGGATACGACTTATCTCTTCTTAAGTGAGATCTAAGCTAGATCTCTAAACCAGTTGAGATGAACTGCATCCCAGAGGTGCCCGTTCTCCTTCCTTAACCCGTGAGGGATCCTGGACAGGCAGTGCAGATGCAGGTTTCCATGCTGGACATCCTGAAAGTTGGGGGAGATGAACCCAAATGCTGAAGCTTAAGATGTTTTCAGCCCTGGAATAGGAACTCGTTACTTGAAACAAACTCTTCAATATCTTGTTTTCCTCTGACATCCAGCTTGCTTCTACCTATGATAGAAATCGTTTTCCTACTGTGATAGCTGAGTTCAGCAATGAGCACGATTACATTTTCTTTTCAACCCTTTTATTGAAAATCTATCTGCCCACTCACAGAAGTGTTCAATTCATAAGAGACCTTCATGATCATGCTGATGTTTCATTTACCGGGTGCCTTTGCTTCTTGAGAAATCCCCACGAGCGGTTCCCTTCCTCATCTTTGTCCCGAGGCCATCTGCTCCCTGCAGGGATGGACCTTTGCAGCTTCTTTCAAGGTATGTTCCTGTGGGTCCTCACCATGTTCCTGTAAATGCAGCAGAGTTGCGGAAGCCCACACGTATTTCTACACTGGATGGAAAACCCTTTGTGCAAACAGGCCGGGCTTTGCAAATCTTTTCTTGGGTCTTGCAATTCTGGCTCTGCATCGCTGGTCCCTGGGGCTGGGATTTGCTGGCTCGGTCCGCCGTGGTATTCTGGCTAGGATTTGCAGTTGTGATCTACAGCAATGCTGAATCCTTACTGGGTTCTTTTAGCAGGCTCTTTTTCCAGCTTTGTGTCTCTGACAGCACTCACAATCTAGCCTTAAACTAGGCATCTCACTAGGCTGTGGGCTTGATGTAAATCTCCCATCTCAGACCTCAGAAGCTTTTGTCTTTATGTGAAACCGATATCCCTCCAATTTTTTTTTTTGTAAGACTGCAGTGTTCTTCTATTTCTTTTCTAGTGTCACCTAATAACCAGCTCTTCCCACTTAGCTGTAGACTATTGAGCAAGACTAATCTTTATGACTGTGAAAAATTATATTTGTTTTAGAGCCATGCTTTGCTTGTCTTCTTTTTGAGCATGTCTTCATAAAAATAAAATCTTGCATGAGCCTTTTTTTATGGTATTTCTGGTGCTAGGCACCTTCCTGTCTCTTACTTTCCAAATTCTCGCAGGCAAGAGACAAGTTATAATCCATTATTTAATTTCATATCTCAGTTCTCCTTTACCCCTGTCTGTTTTATCCACTTGATGCCCTGTGCTCTCAAAGCTCCATGTGTCCGTGGGTAACTACCCTGCAATAAAGGCAAGAGATGACTTTTTTTGAGGAAAAGCAGTGATTTTAGTAAGTCCCATTGCCTTGGTCTTGCCTAGAGCATCGAGCTTTGCAGCCATAATACATCACTGCTGCAAATCCTGCCTGCAAATCTAGTGCGGCTTTCCTGCGTCTGGTCCCAAACTGCAGCACGGGACTAACTAAGCCAACGCTGCCTGCGGGAAGGCAGATGAGCCTGTGGCATCCTATGATATTTAGGTCATTGAGAAAACCAGAAGATTGCTCTTGACTCAAGAACCTCAGACCTGATTCTGCCTTTCCAGAACTAAGGGCAGATTGTTGTTCTGAAATGCCCCTTTTTCAGCAAATCCATTCTAACCTGGCCTACTGAAAACAATATACCTCGCAATGCTGGTATAGGATTTACCTCCTAGACGATTTCTGTGAGCTTCCCTGACGGGAATATGACGATTCAAATCTGCAGCTGGATCCTCTGGTAGACAAAATCCTGAAATGACAAATTAAGCTTTCAGAAACAGGCATGGTGTAATTCCAGAGCCGCTACGGAGCCTTTTGTGTACATGCTGTTCCCCTGCCTGATCGCCCATCATGGATTATGATGCTTTTTCTTCCCCTCCCCTATTATGTGCCGTGAAAAAATGGATTATTCTGAGCATTTGAACAGATAGTTGCAGCCTTCCTAATTCACAGGAAAGAGATGCTGTGATTTTTATTAGTCTGTCAATAAGGATGCCTGGAGAGGAAAGAAAGGAGGTCTGAAATACAAATATGGAAAACAAACAAACATATATATATCTGATATATATTCCTCATAAACTAGTAAAGAGGAAGCAAGCCGGTATGTCCACGGTCTAGAAATGGGCTGCTGCAGCCAAAGCAAGAGGAGCATTATCACCTAAACCCTCACAAAAAGTGCAAATCAACATTTTCTGAGCTGAGCTACTATAAAAGAGGCACCTCTGCATTCCATTTCTAAATTAATTTATGTAAAGGCAAAAAATCCCAACCAACCCCAACCCACACATGCCAAAACCCTGACAAATATCCAGCCAGATCCAGTTCGTGTTGCAGTGGAGATCATTGCTAATTTTTCTGTAGAATGACTTGGTGCCAGACTGTTATCCCGATGCTTTTCACTTGGGCTAGAAATCCTGCAGCTCCTTTCTTCCTCTCTCTGGGAGCGAGGAGGAACACTTTCCCCTCCTTCCATGATTAATTGTTTCACATCCTGGAAAATGGACGAGAAGGTGGCAGGTAAGGGGAAAACAGTAATTCCTCGTGATGCCAGAGACAAGGTCATGGCTGCATCAGCGGCCAAGCATTTCCTCACCTTTGTTAGCAACAAATCTGAATTTGTTGGTGGCTGCATGTTGGATTAATGCCGGGTCTTGCGCTGCGTTAGCAGTGTGGATAACGTGAGGGGTTTCTGGTGAGGATTTAATGAAAGAAATTCTTGTGATAAACTGAATCTGAAGAGTATCTGCTCACTGTTGCATGGTGAAACACTAGGAATCAAGGATATAGGTACCTCCCACCTAATCACTGCAAAAACCCTCTGATTTTGAGTTACCGACAAGTGCTGGAGGCAGAGCACGTGGTGACAACGTGAGTAGAGATGCCGGCTTGGGAAGGGAGAGCTGTCGGTTCAGACACAGCTGGACAGAGGGATGCACCGTGCCCACATGTACCCACAGGTGACATGTGGATTTGGCATCTAAGCTCAGGTGTCCACAGCGCTGTGCTCCAGCAACCCAGCAAACCAAGCGGGCATCAGCTTGCAGTTTCCAAACCTAACCTCACCCAGACAGCTCATGCCCTCTGGGACTGGTGGGGAAAAAAAGCTGTGGAGGGAAATGGAGGTGCAGAGATTAGGGACCAACCTTGGTGGGGGAGCTGATGCTTCTTCCCTGAAAAAAAGCACAGCTTAGTTCAGTGCTGGGGGCTGCAAATGTCAGAGACTGAACCCACCTGGCTTTGGTGGAAGCCAAGGGATGTTCATGACCAAGGAGAGAGGATGAAGAAAAGAGGAGAAAAAGGTAAAGCAGGAATGAAAGCAATAAAAGAAGACAAGACAGAACAGAGAGCAAAGCAGAGGGAAGATCCTCTCTCCTGCCTCTCCTGCAGTCCCTCTGGTGCAGCTCTTCCCCCCGGCTGCACGGCCATGCTCTCCAACCAGGCTCATGCTGCGGGTGCCAGGGTGGATGCGGCTGCCTTCGCTGCCTTCACTCGGTGGTGACGGCTGAACACAGTCGGCCGCTTGAGCAAACATGGCGTTTCAGAGTGGTAAAACAGAAAATGAGAACATCACATGGGTTTTGGTTTTTTTCCGGAGTCAAGTTGCAGCTTCAACCTGGAGACCTCGGGGCTGGCAGGTGGCCAGCTCCTGGTGACAGCGTGGTGCTCGAAAGAGCATCTCAGGCCCCGGCAAGCACAGAGCTCCGGGTCTAGCTCAGTAAATTGACCTATTATTTGGAATTTTAACATCCCAAGTTGAGATCCCCCTGGGGCAGATAACCCTCCACTGCTACTAGCAGGAACACTAGCCAGGGCAGGCGGGAGCCAGCCAGCTGACTGGCAGCATTAGCCTCCACCCTGCCTGGTCGCTCTTTGCAAAGGGAGCCCACGGGGACTGTACAAAACAACCCCAGCCCAAAGGCTTCCAGTGTGACTTGCGATGCAACCAGATGCATCGGTCACTCTTGCCAACGAGAGTGACTTCATGACCTGGATCGAGCGGTGCTTGCTTCACGAGGGAGAGCGGTGCACAGTGGTCCACAGGTCCTGAGCACGTCAGGGTTAGCCAGAGGCAGCAAGGTCTCTTGTTACTAGCTCCTGGACAGCTTGGCAGCCTGCGGGTAAGTCACCTGCCAAACGATGATCTACAGCTTATTGCAATGCATGCGGTACAGAGTGCTATTGGCTGGATCTGGCCTTCACAGGGAATGCAAAATGGGTATTTTAAAGGAACTTCTTCCCTTGTTCATCCAGCACGTCCTCTGGGTACAGAGAATGAGTGTACCTGTTCTACCTGTAGAGTTCTATAGGTACACCAGCTATAAGTGTACCTATTCTAGTGAAGGAGTGTGCAACGGAGTCTCTGGCTTATTTTATAAGAGCGTGACGTCAGTTTTACATGGTAAAGACAATTCTGTGCAAATAGCAGGTGCCACCACTGCATCTGCTCTTTGCTTATTTGCATTCTCCAAACATTGCCTGCAGTGGAAGAGAACACAGATAGTAGGTAGGAAAGAAAAATCAGATTCTTATTATCTGTGAGCCTCAAATGCATAATAGAGATACTGGGTTTCACCCCCCCTGCATATATACACAATTTTAGCTAAGCTGCTGTTTATTTTTGTGCATCTGTAGAGTACCTGTAACTTCTGGACTGCTCTTTCCCTCTGCATGTGTAACAGAAGTTGTCAGCAATTTTAAGCGAGGTGGCCCGTTAGTGAAATGCTAAAGCAGTGCTCAAGCCGACTACATTTCATTTGTGTGTCTTTCACTTCTCAGTTCTGGACCACCAGCCAACTGTGACTTGGGTTCCAGATAAGCAGCTAGAGACAACAAGCTATTGCAGCCAGCTTCCCCTGCCCTCACGCTGCAGCTCTCGGAGCAGATGGTCCCAACAAATGCATTTAATAACTTTACACGTTAGGGTGCAGTGATCCAAGGAGCTCTGCTCTTCGGGCTGGGCAGGAACCCCTTGTCTGCCATTACCGTCCGCAACCCTGCAGGTGATTGCGCACGTTTTTAACGTGGATGGCTGCGTTGCTGCGCTGTGCGCGATTTTGTATAACTCACAAGTAGGAATCAACCCGAGCAGCCTAATTTGTGGGCATGATCAGCAGAGGTTGTTAAAGTTTCCTTGGTTTTGAATCTACTATGCTGTGAGCTTTTAGAGGGAAGTTTCAATTCTGCCCTATCTAACCAGGCAACGCTCAGTTTTGTTCATCTCAAGGTTGGGGGATGATTTTGTTTTCTTTCACATAAGCTTTATCTCCTCATTTTTAGAGATCGTAACTGGAAATAAAAAAACGAGCATAGCAAAAGGTGGCAGACCTGTTTTCTGCTGAGATTTGGGTAGTGCTAGGAATTGGTAAGGAGAGGGAATTGCCAGGAAAGGCAGGGGTAGAGGGCTCTTGCAATGGCAGGGGCGAGGTCAAGGAGGCCACGGAGTGGTGGGACAGAGCTGGGAAGTGGTCAGGGCGGGAGGAGGTGGCAAAGGAGGGCTGTGACATTTTCTAGGGGTCACTGTGTGATATTTAGAAAGCGAAGGATGTACTGAAGCGGCTCCCAGGCCAAAGAGGAGGCAGATAAAGCTGCCTGAGGACAGAAAAGCAGTCATCCTACTCCCCTGTTTTTGATGAAAGGGAACAGTGTGTGTGCTGAAGCTTTGTGACATGGAAGGCAGCATGTTATGTTTAAGACCAGAGGTAACTTCATTAGAGCTGTTATATTTAGCCCATCCTATAAAGACTCTTATTTCTATGGAATATTACATAGTAACAGTTACTATGTACAACACACTAGAAAAATGTGTTTTCTGTCCCACAGAGCTCACAATCTGCCTCTGCAAATTAACTTTGCTGACAAAGGTTAAATGGCAAAAGGTAGAATATTTGAATCTGTGAATTATCAAATACATGGATGGTGAAATTAGAGGGGAGAGTAGGTCTAGCTGGGAGTCTGAGTCTCCTGTGCTGATGTGATCATACTTCTGGGGTGGTGAAGGCTCCCATGGGCATCAAGGAGCAGAGCTGGACCACGGGCCCTGCAGAGGATAGCAGTTTTACACAGAAAAGGAGGAGACCTGGAGTAAGGGTGAAGGTCACCAGCTCTGCCCAAGCTTTGATGACATTTGCAGAGGTGGACTGAGTTAAAACCCAGCCTGCCTGGACGTTACCAGTGATCAAACATGGGAACAGGTCACCCAGAGAGGATATAGCATCTCCACCCATCGAGATATACAAAGCCCAATGAAGCAACCTATGGCTGACCTTGCCCTGGGCAGCGGGTGGACAGACGGTCTCCAGAGGTCCCTGCCAGCCTCAGCCATCCTGATACCGCAAATCTCCCAGTCCCATTGCTCCTCTTGCTCTCTCCTCCTGCTTGGAGACACAATTAGTACATTGTAGCCCTGTCATAAAGATCCAGGAGGATGCCCTGGGCCCCTGAAACACCAAGGAGAGGAGCAACAGGCTGGCCCAGGCTGTGCTGGGAGGCCGGAGGGTGAGAAGCGTGTGCCTCTGAAACTGGCACTGAAACTCGTCTCTTGTGCTCTCTGCTCCCCAGGGAAGGCGTGCAGCTGCCGCTTCTCCTTGCACCCCGGCCCCGTGCCCCGGGGATGCCCCAGAGCCCCCTCCCACCTGCCCAGCCTCCACCCAAACCTCAGGCCCTGTCTCCCCAAAGATGGTCTGAAAGTGTTGGAGGGACCTGTGGGACGAGGTCCAGGCTCAGGCTGCAGCAGAGCCAGCCCTCAGTGACCTGCCCCACAGGAGCTGTGCATCCTTGAGGAGGTGGAGGCACTGACGCATCCATCTGTCCGTCCATACATCCAAATGGGTGAGAAACCCGGGGGCAGAGGGAAGAGGCTGATGAAGGGAGCTGCCCTCTGGGCTCTTCCCACCCCAGGGAAGGAGTTTGCTGGGAGAAACCACAAGCCCTTTGGAGGCCTCCTGCAAGGAGGATGATCTGGGGAAGGTCCATGTCCAGGGCTCAAGCAGCCGCTTTCCCCCCACCGGTGCTTTTAGACCACGACGTGCCTCCAGGCTTTGTGCAGAAAGCAAGGGCTGGGAGACCAGCTTTGGCGAGGGCTTGGCAGATGCTGCTGCAAGTCACACCTCACCGGGGAGAGGGCTGTGGGTGGCTTGCTTTTAAAAAGCAAGCAAGCGTCGCCTGGAGAAGTGCCAGACAGCTGCGAGCCGAAGCAGCGCCCCGATCTGCTTGCTGGAGGAAGGCTGGGCGGGTTGGCAGTCTTCCTCACGCCCCGCGGGAGCCACGCCGGCGTCCCACCAGCCTCTGTGCAGAGGGGATGCAGGCTGCCCTGGTGTCTTGGGGGCGGGGGGGGCTTTTGGGAAGCCTTCAGCATTGATGGATCGGGGAGAGAGATGTGCGACTCCGAGACTGATTTCTGGGAATGGAAGACCATGCTTTAGCTAGGTAAAAGTTGCTCCCATCACTCAGCCGAGGCAGGAGCACACTGAAGGGGGCCTTGCTGCCATTTTGGCAGCATGTTGCTGCTCAATCCATGCAGTGGGTGGGGAGGAGCCATTCAAGGTGTCAAATGATAGCAAAGAGCTAAGAAAAACTGCAGGGAAATTATTAACCTCAGCTATAAATACTGTTAAATTGCCATAAACTGCATGCAGTCGTAGTTGAAGACATTGCAAACAAATGGTCATTCATTCAACCCTAAACCAGCAGGGCTCCTAAACCACAATTAACATAAAAATGCTCTACCTCAAGAAGCCAGAGTTTCACGCTATTGTTTTTCTATTCAGAGCAATATTACAATACTGGAATGTGCCTCAGCAGCTTTTTAGCCCTCGCCCATAGCAGGCATTTTCAGCCTGTGTTAGAAAGAGCGGCTGCCTGGTTGTGTGTCCCCAGCAGGATCTGAATACTGGGGAGGGAAACTCCTCCGCTAGCAGCCTACCTATAAATGAGGTGGTTTCAGATGTTACTTGCCGAAAGGAAGAGGTTTGGAGAATTCCACCTGGGCCATCACGGTACTGCGACCCCTAATGGAAGGTGAGCCCGGGGGAGGAAAGCCTGGTTAGGAGAGGCTCAGGGCTTTATTCCTTGTGGAAGTGGAGCCGCACACCCGGCAGCAGAGCAGCAGCACATTAAACTGTCACTAGTGACATGCGTATCCAGCAGCGGGAGATGCCAGGGATTTCTTAGCTGGCAACCTCAAGACTGGATGACTGATTTTGTTAACCCTCCCATCTTTTTTCAAGTCTCCCCTAAAATCAGTCAGGTTTTGGTCATGGTTACCTGGAACATGCTACAGACCAGTACAATTCTCTGCTTGCTTTAGCTTAATACTTTGAGTTTTCTATTCCCCTGCTGTACACTGTGGTCACCCACCTAGTAATTAGAAGGTGGATCTTCAAAGCATGGACATTAATCAGAAGCCTCCTTAGATTCAGTTTCCTACTGTATATTTATCCAATAAGAACCAGGTTTGCACAATGAGTGAGATGCCTGCTTGGCATATTTTATACCGAGAAGCACCTTTTCTGAGAGGAACCTTCTTCAGCTGATTTTCAGCAAGTATCCGAATGCACCCAGATTTGAGGAGGTCTTGATTTATGTGTGTCAACATTTGGTTAGCTGGCAGCTGTGGGCTTTGTGTGGAGAAGCGCCTCATCCTGAAAGTGATTGTTCTAATTTCATTCTCACACTAAAGGTAGAGGATATTAGAAACCGAAGTCTTAATGGCTCACGATAAAATAAGGAATAGCAACTACCCATTACATTTGTTATTGTCTCTTTCTTCTGTAAATCAATATAATTGAATTTCTCCTAACTTCTCCAGTATTGCATGCAGCCGTGTGCAATCACAGGGGACATTGCACAAAGATGCATAAGCACAACGCCGTTTTAAATGAGCAAAGCACCCAGTAGCCTCTCCGTGAGATTTATTTTGCAGCACAGTCACGTTCTCCTGAGCCGGCCTGACTCTGTCCTAGGGGGAGGACTCCTTTCCCTGCAGCAGCTGGGACTTTCTGCAATATTTAGAAGTAGCACATGGAATTCTCACTGCCAGGATTGTCCCATTCTCAGGAGTGAATGAGACCCTCTGCTGAAGTGGTTTTTCAAGTCAATGAGTTGATTCCCAACTGAAGCTTGTCTGTGCCTCAGTTTCCCCAGCTGTGTGACTATGCCAGCTACCTGGCTTCTCATCTGACTTTATTAATTTCTTTTCCTTTGCCCAGGATTCCTGTTTTTTAAATTGAGAAAAAACAGGTGCTAAGGCCCTTTCTGTTGTTCCTGCTACATGGCTGTCCCCTTTTCTTTGCTTTCTCCCCAGGGCAGTGCCCATGTGATAGCACTCGCAGCACTTCCCCTCCCTACCTGTCAGAGAGCTTACCAGAAGGGCGGCTGCAAGCCCATTTTACAGAGAGGGAAACTGAGGCATGGAACCAGACATCTTGTATGGGATCATCGGGAGGTGAAGGTGGTGCTGGAAGCAGAGACTGTGTTTACTGAGCTGTAGGTCTGTGCTTTCACCTCTGTCACTTCTTGCTTGGGTGCATTTTACCCACTTTAGTGCTGGCTGGAGGCAGGGGAGGTGCAGAGGCTCATGGCGAGCACGGCTCCTCAGGCTGCTGAAAGCCTTTGGTGCAGGACCAGGCTGCTTCATCTATCCCAGGGAGAAGCCAGGTTTTGCGCTCCGCCGCATGCATTTGTAATAGCCCAAAACTCCTGAGAGACTCCAGGAGAAAGCAAAGAGTGTCTTGCATGCTGGGAATTCCCCAAACGGGGTCCAAAGCTATGAGCTAAAATGCCAGTGTTTCGCTTTCCTCTGTCTTCACAGCAAGGCTGCTGGTCCTCGCCTGCCCCTGCTGCTCCTGCCTGCAAAGGCTTCCAGCAGCCAGCTCATTTCTTCCTATCAGGACAGTGCACATCTCTCTTAAACCACAGCAGTTAAAGACTGAACCAGCTTTTGATCCTGAGCTAGTCTTTATTGAGGTGCAGGGCAAATCCATTTGGATTTGGAGCATCAGTCTGTGCTCAAGCACTGTATACCCTTCACACCAACTCTGACGTGGAGCCTGTAGCTGAGCTTCATCTTTAGTCACAGCAGTGACAGAGTCAGGACCTTTGCACTTGGCAAACACGGCCGGGGCCCGCAGGAACCCGCTCCTGCGAGGTGCAGCTCCCCTCTGCCGCCGGCTGCGGGTCAGCCTTGCGGGGAAGTCGCGGACGTTGCGCTGCGGGAGAGGCAGCTGTTCCAGCAGGGATGGGGCAGTTAAGGTTCAGCTTTGCAGAGCATCAGCGGAGAATCCGGCCCTGCATTTTGCTGGGCAGCAGTCATGCTAGCTTTTTTGGGGGGGTAACCGTGCTCCTAGGGCGTGCACCCGAGCAAACCTCCTGCATGTGAGGCCGGTGACACCGTTGCCTCCAGATATCACTGTGTATTGAAACGGGCACATCCTCCAGCTGGAATGGATTACAGCCAGTGCCCGTGGAGAGGGCTTCCCAGGGACCCGGTCCCCACCCAGTGCAGAAAGGCTTTACTCGCTCAGCACACCCGGGGCAAGGGCATGGACTCCTCTCCTGGCTTGCTGCGAAGCAGGCTATCCGTTGTTAACCTCCTCCCCCACCACCAAGAAACCCCCTAAAAATCCCAAACCACTATAAAAATGTGTTGGCAGAACAGGAGCGAGTCACACAGTGATATTTGGAAAACACAATCTTGTTTTCAAAATAGATTAATGATGGGTTTGGTGCCGGGGAGTCTGCCCTCCCCAACCCCCCCTTAAAAAAGCATTACAGGCAGGTCTGCAGTCCAGCAGTATAACCTCCTAAAAAATAAATAAAAGAGTCGCTAATAATAACAGCGCCACTACTATTACTACTAATAGCGTGCTTCTGGCTGGCAACCTCTGCGATTTTATGAGCCTGCTCTGAATGAGAGTAGCCGGGGAACCGGGAGGTCACAAGCCCAATTAACTGGGCTCCAACCTGGTAGGGGCAGTGGCGTTGCCTGATGGAAAGTTAATGGTGAGGTGAAACGGCTGCCCCACTGGATCCCAATGCGGTCCACGCTGCTTTGAGCACGAGCTAATTTGACAAATGTGAGGCTTTTCCCTCGCATCTTGCTGGAGGCCAGGCCCTGGTCTCGCCCCGCTGAGCTGCACCAGCTGGAGGTGTGATGAGATGCAGTAGCTGCTTGAGGGAATCGTGTTGGGAAAAGCTTCTTGGATATGCCCCCAGCAGCTTTTTCTCTCCTAGGCCTTGTTTTGGGTAAGGGGAGCAGAGGAGAGGTTGGATACATGCATCTGGTAGAAAATCAGTTTTGCAGATGTCTGGTGCCCACACCCAGACCACTTTGCCTGGGGATAGTCTGGTCTAGATATCCTGGTAAAACCCCACCAGCACAGCTCCAGCCCTGACCCAAAATGTTTCTGGCTGCCCCAGCAATGTTTTATTCTGCGGCACAATCCGACCGGTCCGAGCACAAGCACTGCTTGGAGGGATTGATGCCGTGTCTTGCCGTGAAGGATTTCAGCGGCGGTTCCTGGGGACGCAGGGCAGAGCGGGGCTGTCGGCGGCAGCCCGGGGGCCGGGGGATTGCAGTCACATGCTGCTACTGCAGGGCTGGAGGAGAATTAGTAAAATTTGCTGCAGGATTTCCACACCCTTGCAGCAGCGACTGGCACTGCATTCCAGGGGCCTCTGATTCAGCTCTTTCTCCCCTTGGTCTCGAATGCCAGCACTACGTTTTTATCAGATACTATGGACTATAAAGTGATTCTCCTAAAAGCTGCTATTCAGAGCAATTTCCCGTCACCCAATGCTATTATTTAATGAAATCAATACACAGTGTTGTTACATGTTATGTTGTTTGTAAGCTATAAGCTTTCAAGCTAAGAATTGGATCAACATTATTCAAAGCCTTTTCAATTTGCTGTGTCTGCCAACTTATATGTTGATTGTGGTATTTTGCCCAAATAGCATCAACTTGCTAAACCATAGGAAGAAATTTAGGTACATTAACAAGAGGGATTAGAGTCTGTCATCAGGATTTACCTGCGTGTCAGCAGAGATGTGGCTGCATATACTTTGTTTTTCCTGTCTGTTGCTCAGTTTGCTTGCATGCATGTGTAGCTCCGGCACAGCCTCCTTCCAGGCACTGTCAGACTGCACCACGCGCTGTGTGCTAAAATGAAAGCCAAGGTGTGAGCCTGCAGAGGCACTGGAACTTGCACGCGGGCTGTGCCAAGTCTCCCTGCACTCTGCTGTGCCGAAGCATCGCGATCGAAGCTGTGATGCTGTCAGCATGCCCTCACCCAGAGAAGCCCACCTGGGTCACTGCAGCAAGGCTGGACTACGGCTATTGCTAAAAGAGCCCCCCAGCTTCCCCTTTTTGAGCTTTTTTAAACTGTAATTTTGCAGTTGCGTTAGCGCAGAGTTCGGTATTGAACTTCTCTCCTTTTTTCACAGGCGGAAGGTGGGAGGGCAAATGAGCTTGGCTTAATAATGCTATTGATGAGACAGTCCCAACTCACCCATGAAGTTCACTGCTCATTAAAGCAAACAAGCTGCAGCTACGCTTTTGGCTGCTTGCTTCTTTCAGCAGTGCCCCACTGCCCAAACAGCAGCACTGCAGCTCGCATCGCGACACGGTATCTTTTTTTGCACAAAGACCATTCGAAGCATTTTCTTTTGAAATAAAAGGCTTTGTAGTTAGCAAGGAGATCTGAGGAGATGCTGTCAGGTTAGGGGCTCAATGAGGTGATGAGTGACTGAGTGAATGAGTTGACCTGCAGCATACAGCCCGTGTCTCTCACAGGTCCTTTGGACTTGCTTACATGAGATATTTTGGCTTTATCCGCATGAGGAGATCGCAGCACATCCCTTCCCTTCCTGGGCAGACCTGAAACTGTGTGTGTAAGTGGCGGTGGGAGAAAGTAGGGCTGGAAAAGGGGGACAGAGGAGACAGATGCTATTAGAGATGCAACGGCCCGTGCTTCTGTTTTGTCAACTTCGTTATGTTGGTCGGAGCAGTGGCTTTTTACCCTTCTCTTGCCAAAAAATAGCTGGCTGGCAAATGTCCCAGTGCTGATGCAGTCGTATCACTTGAAAAGGACTTTGCTGGCATTATTTGCTCTCTCTCAAGAGCCAGTCTGAGATATTCCAGCTGAAGGACTTTGCAATAAGCTGCATTTCTGTAAGGGTGTTTGCTGGGAGATGTGACCTGTAGCTGGGGAAGGTGGGGATGCTCAGGAGGGAAAAGATATCCTTCTAAAAAACATGTATCAACCACTTGCAAATTTGTATGCATTTCTGTTACAAAAGAAAGAAGAAATAAACCCCAAGTTTTTGGGGTGCTCCCCTGCATGCTTTTTGAACCTCTGCAGTTACTGAGAGAGCCAGACAAGCACAAGCAGGAGAAAGGGAGTAATTTTGTTTTCATGAGAATGGCTAAACCACAGAGACCGAGGGCTTTGTCAGAGGAGCTCCAGGAGGTCCTGCGGTGGCGGTTTGAAACCTGATTGTCTCTATCTGACCACCCCAGCCTTTGCTGGATGTTACTGCTTGCGTAGCAGTCCCTACCTTGGTTGTGAATGGTCCCCCTGGCCTTAGTGGGCCAGCAGGGGAAAAATAGCAATGGTTACGTGCCCATGTAGAGGTGTCCCGTTTGAGGTGTGTGACACACACACATTTTGCTGTGCTGTGCTCTTGTTCCCACAGTAAGAAGGTCCAGGTGGTACGTGTCCTCCTGCTGTCCTGCCCTCAGGTCCCGCAGAGGGTCGAGGAACTGCAGGAAGGGGGGGTGTGACTTGGGCTATATGGTTACTATGCAAGTGAAATTACGTGCTCATATTATCACTCTGTCCTCCTCTGATTTTGAAATCATTTGACCAAATTAGACAAAATTTCGGAGACCTTAGAAGTATCAAGCTCTTTCAATTCCATGAATACGTAGACCTGCTACCACTCCTAGGACAGGGAAGGGCCAGCAACTCATCTTTCCCTGGGTATCTGGGAAGAATCCAGCCTCACCTTTAAGATGTTGTTTGTAGAAAACAAAACTTTATTTATTTTGCTGTGCACACTATTACTTGTTTCTTTGATTGATTGCACTTGTGTGTTTTACTGTATGAAGATCCCAAGTAGGACTCCATGATGCTGAGACTCAGGGTTTGTTTAAAGCCCGAGGGCAGGACAGCCTCTCCGATGTCTGTGTTGGACCTCATCATGGCACGGCGCGTTGGGAGATGAGGGGTGAACAGTGGAGCAGCTGCTCTTTGGATGTTCCCTATGGACAAGTCTTTCAAGAGAGCCCCAGGTGTAGCCTGAAGATGCTGACCAGCGCCGATGGCCTGCAGCATGAATAATCAGGTGATACAGATGAAGATGTCCCTGGTACTCATCAGGGTTGGTTTGGCTGCCTAAGCCAAAATCCAGTGCAGCGAGTTTCAGGGAGACCCCGGCCTGGACCTGGACCTGCCAGTTTGCTTGGTGGGTAAGTCTGTTGAACAGAATAACAACAACCTGGATATGCCTGGGGAAGGACCCTAATGAAGTCAAATTTGGATGATGACAGGTTGGTAGAAATGGGGATGATGACAATGTAATTTCCTTCTTGCATTTCAGAAGGAGGATGGGTGTGGGAGCTGAGACGGTTCATGCCAAGGTACCAAGATACCTCAGGACTGTGCTCAAAGCCTGAGTTTATGTGCTGCTGGTGCAAACCAGTGCCGTCACTGACACAGTTTCGCTGGTGCTGATGGTGCTCAGCAGGTATTTCAGGGCTGTGGTACGAGTGAGGCAAGCAGCGCGGACTGAGTCTCATGCAGACACATGTGCTTCTGGCACCGAGTGGACGTGCCTCTGAGACTTACAGGGCTGGCACGGGAGTTGCAGGATCAGCTGGTTACTGAATCACAGAGACAAGGGATGGGAAGGGATTTTTGAAATCCGTCTGCCTGCCATCAGTGATACCAACAGTGCTATCACTGGCAGCAGTAGTGTAGGACGGGTAGTCCTTTCTTCGTGGCCAGATGATCACAGGACGTTCCAAGCCTCTCTGTTACTGGTATCATGAAAAAACCCTGTGCCAATCTCTCTGGATTCTGAGCTCTCTACAGACTTCAGATCCTATTTCTGATCTGGTTCATCAACGTGTAGCACCTGGGAAGTGCTTCCACTTGCAGCAAAGTCTGATCTCCATGAACTGGAACAGTCCAGAGCATGTGTGAGCTATATAGGTGGAGTGTAACCATACTTACCTGAGTGCACTTCTGCAGGCTCTGAAGATATAACTCGTTTCCCTCCTTGCTTCAGGATACAGACAAAGGAGAGAGGGGCCAAGTCTGTGTCCTCTGGATCCTGTAGGAGTTGCTTGGCAGACGAGCGTGGATGAGGTCACATGGGAGCACCACCTCTGAATTCCTGGCCACAGAGAGAAAGTGGGGGAGAAGTGGGGAGCTCTTCCCCCACGGTCTCAGGGAACCAAAGGGAAGGGCTCACCCTGAGGATGCTGGTATGGGCAGTCCCAGGCATGGGGTCTTATCCTGCCACAGGGCTTCACCAGGCAAAAGGGCTGAATTCCTTTTTAGATGATGAAATTAAGAAAGAAAACCCCCCAAAACGAAAGGTCTTTTTTATAGAGGAACTTTAAAGTAAGGAAAAAAAAAATCCGTTCAAAAAACAAACCCAAACACTAGCCCCAAGGTGGGAGTTACAATAGAAACTATTTTTCTTTAGTAACATTCATGGCAGTGTAATGTCACAGCACACAGTACATTGGCACAAATCACATATTTTAGACAGAAATAAAACTTGTATTTTGAATGTCTTTTAAGTTCATCCTTTGTTTTCGTGCCAGGGGTTTTCTAACATTTTATGTAATCTCCTGCTTTCCTTAACAGAAATAGAAAAAAAATCCAATTCAAGGCAGAGGGAGGTGTATGTACCTTCATTAAATGAGAAAACCCCATTATGTAGAGATAAAGAATGCTCTGACTCCCAGTTAGCCTTTGCTAATGCTGAAGGGATGCTACCAACTTCAACATCACACTATTTCTACCCCAAATTATTAAAAAGTCTCTATTTTTCTAGTGTGTTCCCTGGGTAAATTTGAGGATATGCTTTGTATAATCAGTTTTGCTGCTACTTTCATGTAAAATCAGCTGGTTTTTTTCCCTTGTAGTTCTGGGTGGCCCTTTTCTAGATTAAGATGGAAGCTCTAAAGGAAACTGCAATTATATATCCGGAAAAACATTCAGTGGAGAGAAAAGGGTCAGGTGTAGCATGTGAAATTGTCTGTATTTTCTAACACTTCCCCAACATCAGGCTGAAAATGTCCTATGAAATTCACGTGCGTCTTAAAATAAAAGGGAAATAACCCCACAGAATGAAGATTTTCTTGCTTTTGTTCAGACTCCGGTCAGGTCAGAGAACTGTCTATTTGCATTATTCATGCTAATTATTTTCCCTGAAACAAAACCCACACAAAACAATGTTGAGAATTTTTTTTCTTTGGGCTGGCTTTTGTGGTAAGCATTGTGTTTGCCTCTATAGCACATTTTTCCACTTGTTTTCATGTACTTTCATAACTGCTACAAAAAATAACTTTTGAAGGATAGCTTAGAACAAAACCCTACTTACTTTAACAGTATTTTTCACAGTACAAGTAATATGCACAGCTCATCCACTGCTGCAGTCCTGTGGCTCGAAAGGTGTTTGCTGTATTATCTCACTTAGATAATTATGTAGGCACTGGTGAACATTGCTTTGAAATAGTCAATAAAGTAAGGTGAAAGCCTGAATTATCTTTGTTTTCACACATTTTGGAATGCTGATAGAAAACTGCAAGTAGCAACATCAAGAGAAGTATTGTACGTGTGCATTTAGCCTTAAAGAGTCATCTCAGTTCAGCTCCATGGAGCCCCTAGAAGCGGTTATGAGACCAGATGTTTTTCTCATTCATTACCCAGCACCGGCCGGCATATATTTCCATACAGAAGAATGTTGGGATCGATGTAGATACGAGACCACGTTGTGGTGTGAGCCCTGATCTTACACCCGAGGCTGCTGTGCGGGTTGCTGCAGGGCGGCAGGGCAGCCCCTCGGGGTGCGAGCTGTAAAGCAGCTGCGAAGCCAAGAGGCCCGTCTGCACGTACCCATTAGCCAGCAGGAGAAGGGGCGAGTTCCTGGCCCCGCTGGAGTTGGTAGGAGTTTTCTCATCAACTTCAGTGTGTTTTACTCTGACTGACTGGTTCGTTGGCTCCAAAACACACATTTTTTTCTCTTGAGCAAAAAGAGAGTTCCTGCAGCTGTCATAGTAATAAGTCTCTTCAAATCAGTCACCAGGGAGCGACTTCACTCATTTGTGCGCACAAAGCCGGTGTAATGCAGGGATGTCAAAAAGCGACCGTGGCTGGCACCTGCAGACAGGCTGAAAAAGTCAATTCTCATTGACTTTGGAGCGGCAGCTCTGTAGTGACTTCCAAAGAGCTTTCCCTGCATGAGAACAGTGGGGTTTAGCCTGGAAAATGCTAGAGCCAGCTAAAGGAAAGTGCAATTATAGCTGCTGATTATAGATGAGGAGTGTCTGTCGGGATCCCCCTTCCTTCCCTCTCCAGCCCAGAGGATTTGTTTGGACTGGAAAGCAACCAGCATGTGGAGTATGACATGGGTTTAAACTTCAAGTGTCTTTTAAAGGTGGCCAGTTGTAACACCGCATCGAGAGATGCCACAACATCTGGTTTTTTTTTAAAAAAAAAGAAAAAAAGATGAACTTTATTTTTCTTGGAACAATTGAGTATGGTGGCTTTTTAAGGAAAATAAGCCCAGATTTTTTTTCTGCATTTTTGAATGATAACTAAACTAATGTTGCTGGCAGTGAGAGGGCTGCTACTTAGTGAAAGGACGGCAAAGGTTCCTTGCCAGCAAAGCTCCCCCTGGGCTGAGTCTGGCTTGGCAAAAAGAGTTCCATATGGTCCCATATATCTATATGTATGTGTGTATGTGTATATAGATACATATATATTCTCATGTGCGTGTATATACCTATATGTAGACAGGAGTTTTTAAAAACAAAAAAATAAACTCAAGGAAATAAACCACTTATCAGATCCCAAGGGCTTCTGCTCATTCAAAAATATTTTTATTTTGAAATATTTATGTTATTTAAAAAAATATTTCCCATGAGGTCAGGATTCAGAAGTATCATCTCAATAGACTGTATATTTTAGGAGTATGGAGGGGATGGAGGGCGAGGTTAAGTTATCAGAAATACCAACAACAGGCTACATGAGCATCGCAGCAAGTATCTGAAGAGTGGATTGAATTTTATGCTGGGTTCATGGTGTGGTGGAGGGTTTTCACTGGAGCTATGATGAAAACCTGCCCCTCTGCCTATATTTTGAGTGTGGGGCAGAAAGAGCTCTATGAGTGTTTCTTGTCAATATGGATGAATTCTGGTCTGAGAACAGGGAATTTTTTCTAGCACGTGATGTAACAGGGAAGGGGAGATTAGTTTACTAGCTTTGTGCACTTTGGCCCTTTTACACATACCAATTAAAGCGGTTTGATGGCAGTTTGAGGATAGTATTAGGATCGTCTGTTAGTCAGACTTTAAGTTAATTAACTAGCCAGCCCACTCACACTGGAAGGGGCTTGTGTATGATTATGAGTCACCCACTTGGGTAACTGATATTTGTTTATTTTTAGGCAGACTACGAGGCACCCAGACACTACGGCAATGGGTTCCAGATCAGTACTTTAAATATATGAAATATACTGGTGATTTGGACCTTGCAGATGAGAGGAGTGTCTGCTTGCTCACAACCTCTCCCTTTGTAGATGATGAGGTCAGGCTCATCACATGAAGACAAATTCCTTATCCTAAGTATAGTTAAGGCTCATTCCTGAAATATACAGAAAGCATTATTTTGGGATGGATCTGTATGTGCTTTTGCAGCCCTTGATTGGCCCTATATTCCTAAGTGAAAAAGTTGGTCTTATCCGTGTGAGAGTATAAATATGTATGGTGCTATATTAATAGCTTCCAAATTTGTTTTGCGCCTCTGTCCTTTATTCTTGAGTGTGGTGCTGCTGGGTCCATGAAAGCACGAGAGGTTGGCAAAAGTGAGGTGCGGAAAGCACAGTGGGATTTGGGAACAGAGGTGGGGGTCTTTGGGAAAGTTGAAACAAGTTGCCTGTCTCCACAGGTGATCGCACTATATAATCCCTTTAATGAATGCATCAAGCTCTGTTTCATACTGAATTAAGCTCCTGCCCTTTGCCACCCCAGAGCCACGGTTCTCGCTGCCACCTTAAACGCATTTGTGGCCAGCTCAGACCCATTTGTTCTTGTGCCAATGCTGACTTTGCTTCAGTAGCTTTTGTTATAGCACATGTCCCAGTTTGTTTCATCAGGAGCAGGAGGAAAATTTTTCTTGTCCACATTTCTGTATGGGGAATTTGGAAACAGAAGGAAGGCTTTGTCTAACTGGGAGTCTTCCAGGAGCCAGTGCCTCCTCCTCAAGTGGAGTAAGTACTTTTCTTCATTTCCCCTTCCTTTCCCCAATTTTTGTCTCCTCCATCCTTTCCGCTATCACACTTTTCTCCCACTGGCCTCCTGCTTTGTTTCCTGTGACACCTGGCACGTGCATTCCCTGTCACTTCTGTCCCCATTTTGCTCCCTTTCCTCTCTGCCGTTGCTTTGATGCCCGGGCCTCCTGGAGACTGGCTCCTTCGCCCGTGGTGATCTGGGCTCTCCTTTGGGCTCAGGTTGGGCTCCCTTGCCTCCCGGCCAAGTACTGCTCCACCAAGGGCCAGGCACAGCTTTACAGTGGTGGCTGAGGACTTCTAGTGCTGGTAGCTCAGGCCAGTGCTCAACCCTCAACAGGGGCGAGATGTCACCCATCACGGTGCTTGAACTCCGTTTCAGTGAAACCATGGTGCTTGGAGTCCTTGGCTCACCCCTTCTTACTTGTTTCTCTCTTCAGGGTCTCCCTGGTGCTGTCCTGGTGCATCTCCCATGGGTGGCCTCAAGCCTCGCAGAGGGACCAGTGTCCATGTGGCTTTCCAGCTCAGCCGTGAACCTTTGCTGTGGGTGGGCAGTGAGGAGCACCTGGGAGCAGGGGCGGGGAGATGAACCCCGCTGCCCCTCGGGGCAAGGCAGCACCCGCCTTCTCCGTGTGGAAGGGCAGCAGTGGAGAGAAGGGTAACACAGTTTCCATTGCTTCTTATTTGCTTTAGGTTTTGGGGAAAGCATGGGGTAGGGGGGCGTAAATGTCACCGATTCCCCTGCAGAAGTGACTCTGGACCGTGGAGGGTGACGGGAAGAGAGACAGCCATAGTGAAATGCAGTCCTGGTAGCTTGTTCGTATTGCTGGATGCCTTGAGTCCCACACATTTATCTGTGAATGGGAGATATGGAGCATTACTTAAACTGTTTAAATAATCATTTATTCATTCTTACTCTATGGCCTGGTACACAGAAAAAAATATGCTGGGAATAAAGTATCTTTCTGGAAAAGTGTAATTTTTATAAGAATTGCATTAAGTGAAGACTTGTCTTAATTTAGAATTCCCCTTTTGTGGATTTATGTCTTAATATTGTTATTTTAACATTTTTGTTTAGTGTATTTTGTGTAAGCAGTTGCTTAATTTGCAGTGACTTTATTTCATTATTATAAAGCTCATTTCTGTATTTTCTGGTATTTGTTTTAGCATTGTAACTACATAAGCACAGTCTTCCCTTTGGTTTCCAGATGGAAACCCCTGCATTTTCATTTTCCTGAAATGGGATCTTTTAAGATTTTTCCTTGAAATTGTTTTGCTGTATACATTTCATGATTGGTCACTTCTGCAATGAAATTTAATGGGCTTTCCTTATAATAGTTTCCAGTGCAATAGTACTGCAGCACGAGTCCTATAATTTTTGGTAAATGCAGTGGAGAGAGAAGATTTTTACATGAACGCTTTCTATATTGTGGTTACGATAGGATTGGGAAAACAATTTTTGACGATTATGAAAATAAAGAGGGGTCATTTGTGCATGAGTTCAGACTCTGAGACAACTTCTCGCAGCAGTTTCATCCCAGATGGTGGTGGTGGGGGAATCACATTAAAGATGTTTAGTACGGGGTGATTGGAAAGGTTTTTCTGCAAGCCTTGGAGGCCTGGCAACGGCCGCGTGATGGGGGAAGTTTTTCCGCATGCCTTCTGGCTCTTGGCTCAAGCCAATGGCACAGATCTCATGCTATTACAAACACTCAATTAAATCACCACTGTATTTAATAAACAATTTAAAAATATCAGATGTAGCAAAACAAACATGGAGATGACAGAATCAGTTTTGTTTTTAGAGGTGGCGGAGAACAGAACATCCTTTTCTTGGAAATGCTACCCATCCAGGAGGAAAGTTGTGCCTTTACAGCATGTGTCTCAGCTTCTCCAGACATTGTTTGCAAAGTCTCAGGCAACACTGGCCCATGGAAACCTGTATGCCAATGTTTGTAAGAGCATGGGCTCCCCAGCTGTCCCAGGGATGTTCATTCTATCTATCACCTACATAAAAATCACTCTCGCAATTCTTGCATATGAGGGCTAAAAAGATTTGGTAAGAACCTTGGAAATAAGTAATTTGGTATGAGAAAAAGAAGTGCTTTTACTGACCTAGAAGCAGCTGTCCATTTTGAAAAGCAGCAGCAAAAATCATGTCTGGGCTTTGTCTTGAAATCTGTTATTTTAAGCTGATGACCAAGAAGTAGGTAGCTGCCATGCTTTCCACTTAGACTGCAGCTACGGGCTGGGTTTGGCTGGCTGATGTGTGAGAAAGGAAGACCAACCTCCCACTTCAGGTCTCAGATTGTGCTGATGCTTGAGTAGTTTGAAAACATACAAATGACCCCTTATTTAATAAAGGAATGGACCAAACCTCACTTCAACATCCTGAACATCCCGAATACAGCACAGTATTAAATCATTTCTCCAAAGTAACCTTCCAAAGTTAAGCTGCAGATGAGTCCTCCTTTGTGTCACTGTCCTAATATATCTGAAGTTCTCAGAGTTGCCTGATTTTTGTTCTGTTTGGGCTGACAGATGCATTTCTGAGGCTTGGAGGCTTTCATGCAGGTTGCCCTGTTGCCCACTTTTCATGCCCATCTATCAGTTCTTGAGGAGCCACCATGCTGCTGTCTGCCCCCATTTGTTGGTGTGCTGGTAGAAATGCTGGTACAAGGTGAGAAGCTTACAACTGAGATCCTGAGGGTTCATTTAGCATGCAGCATGGATGCAGCAACTCTGGAAAGCATGGGTGCTGTATCCCCAACAGGTGTTGCAACAGCAGAGAAATTACAGGATGCCTCACTGTGTTTGGTTTTGCTCCTTATTCTTTCTATGTCTGGCTCTAGCAGCTCTCTTTGGGGTACAGATTTTCTCTGCTGGAGTCATTCTCCAGGAAAGTTTTACAATCCTCTCACCCTGGCTTAGCAACTAAAGGTCTTGCAGTCTGGGAGGGTCCTGAGTTTTTTACATCTGTAAGGTACAGCTGATCCTCCTTAATGGGCAAGATAACCAGGTGGATTAGATGACCTCTCAAGCAGAAAATTGCTCTTCAATCCCCTTCTGTCATCACACTCCTCAAAGAGATCCTCCAAGTGCTGGGAATGGGACTAAGGGCTGCCTAAGGGGTCAAAAGCAAAGAGACTTAAAATGGGTATTTCCACAAGAAGGGCAAGAAATGATCCTGAGGACTAAAATAGACTGGTGTCTTTCTGTGAGTGTTTGCAGTTAAACTTCTAGTATCACATGGGTCATCTCTGGGGGCATGGGGAGAATCTAGAGAGACCAGCACACTTTAGCCTCTAGATAATACTCATTTAATTCTTGGGCTCTATACCTTAAAAAAATTGCATTAAAAAATCTATTAAGATTAGGTTCTATTTCAGTAATGATTTATTTTTGTCAAGGACTACTGGTTTCATTCTTGGCCTGGTATGCTCTTTGACTACCTGTGTTCCTCAGCTCTAACAGCCCTTCAGCTCCTGAGGTTTCTCTTGAAGCAATGCCCAGGTTATTAAAAAAAATGTCGGTCCCAAAACAAAAGCAAAGACCAAACCGATTCAGCTTATGAAAGTTTACAGGGAGTGGAGGCAAATATCTGTTCAGCTCGGTTTCAGTTTTGTTGGCATAAAGTTAAGATGTATAAAATGTCCCGAAGTTTAAGATGTCAGTCCTTCAGGTGACTTCATACAGGTGGGTCACTGCATGATGTGGAAAGCCCGTCCAGTTTTGTTTGCTCCTGTCCCTTGTCCCCCACCAGACCCAGCAGCACCCTCAGTTGTCAGCTCCCTCGCCTGGCCCGTGGGCCCAGGTCTGACCAGGACCCTCCTGCCAGCCCAGGGAGGTGTTTTTGTCCTCCTTCCTTCGCGGGGAAGTAAAGGGAGCAGCGCAAGAGAAGAATAAAAATCTCTTCACTGGGGCCTGGGCAAAGAGTTGACTCTCCGGTGTCTCCAAGTTATTTTTGTTTAATGAAACGCAGCAGAGGAGGCTTTCTCAGGAGACTCCTTACTTCCCTCTGTACTTCAGGGTCAATATTTTAACAACTTATTTTTCCTCGCATCTGTACTTTTACAGTGAGTATTTCTGCTGGCATGGCTCAGGTGGGACAGGCCCTGTTAAAATGCAGGGAGAGAGGAATTAGCAGCTGGGACCCTCAGCCTGTCACACCACAGCACAATGAACAAACACAGGCACCAGGCACGGGCGGCAGGAGCTTCCTCGGGTGCTGCTACACCCACTGTGCAGAGAGCGCACCCGGGCAGCGAGGGCAGATCTATACATGGGTAAGTGGAAAGCCATGATCTTGAAAATCCCTCCTTAGCAAAACCTAACCCAAAGAAGCACCTTGGCTTTTGCAATGAAAATTCAAATGGTTACCTGAAGTTTGTGTGTGTGTGTGTAGGCACGCTAGCCCTAAAGCTGAAACCGTGATGCTAAGACCGTGTCCATGCGTCTCCCCGCAGGGATGCCAGACAACAGGATCCAACCCACTTCCAACGTATCGGCAGCCACGCTCTCTTTCAAATCAAGGTGAGGGGACCCCCTCGCTCTGCAATGTCCCTCCTGTCCCCCGTTGTGCTGGGCCAAGGTTCTGCTCTGGCACAGCCACAAGAGCCTCGTGAGCAGCCCCAAGGCTCAGACCCTCTCCAGGGGCTGGGAGAGACGGGGCTGGTTTCTCTCCTGCGTTAGTGCCTGGACCACTGTGCTGCGGGACGCAGAGGGGAGCTGTGCTGCAGAGGGGCCGCGGCTGCCGTGCTGCCCGAGGGAGGGTCTGCCTGCCTGCTTTCCGACCAAGGCAGCTGGCAGTAGCAGCTTGCTTTCTTCCCTTGGGGCCCTGCAAACCCTTCCCTGGCGTTTCTGGGGTAGACGTTTGCTCATGCACTGAGAACAGCGCTCGTCCCTCCATTTACAGGGGAGAACAGTGGCTGGGGATGGCCGTGGTGCCAGCCAGAGCAATAACTCTACAGGCTCCCTGCCTGAGCCCCTGCGAAAGCGGGGAAGCAGGATACGTGCGGAGCATGTCTCCTCCCCACACCGGCCATGGGGGCTCTGCCGCAGCCCAGCCCGGCACAAGGAGAGCTTGTCCTACAAGAGGTGACCACTCTCTGGTAGCTTGCATGCTGCAGCGGATTAGAGTGTGACGACTCAATCAGCTTCCCAGCAGTGCTGTGCCCACCCTCCCCGGCATGCCTGCAGCGGGGACGGGAGCTGAGGATGTGCAGGAGCTCCTGAACTGCGGCAGTTTTGACACTCTGCTACACTAAATTAAAGCAGGACTGATTTTGGTTTAATAAAGCAGGGTGAAAATGTGGAAATCAACACCCTGAAGGTATTTGGGGTTATACAGGGTTGAACTCAGTCCCTCACACAAGATTTTTTTTAAAAATAAAAGTAATGAAAGTATTAAAAATACATGGAATTGATTGGAGCAAAGGGCCTATTGTCACAGGCTCAGGGTTCTGTTAAATTCACGTGGCAAACTAGAAGGTCATTAATAAAGGATAAAATGATGAGTGAATGGAGTTTCTGCCCATTTGGGGTCTGCAGTGGGCACCAGGTGAGGAGGACAGACCTCTGGGGAAACTGTTAACATCAGGGCTGCCCTGCCCAGGCTCTTCTCAAATCCCACAAATCACTAAAATGGGTGTCTTCTACTTGATCTTGGAAAAATTATGTAGTCAGAGAAATTGAAGGAAAGGATCTGGCTGAAATCTTCATTTCTACTTGGTTGGGCTTCTACTTGTTTTCTTTCTTCCCTCTCCCTGTTTCCTCTTCTCTCCTCTGTCTGCTCGTGCCCCTATTTCAAAGTCTGGATTAGGCAGCCAAGATTGCATTTTTGTTGGAGTACTATGAGGTGCTCAGAAAGGCTGAGCAGTGCCCCGAATAGCTGAAGCTGGTACAAATCGTCCCAGAGGAAATGATAAGAGTGTGCGCTGTGCCCTTTCTTTCACAATGAGATGGAGAGGAAGAGTCAGCACCACAACAGCCTCTGTGTTTTCTGTCTCCACAGCTCTTCCCTCTCACTCTCCATTTGTGTGCTCTTGTCTTCTTTTTCTCTGGAGGAACAAAAGAAAACAACATCTGCTCTGGCCCATTTAAAATAACCTTTTCCCTTTTTGCCGAAATGGACAGTTGTTGTCACCTCCAGCACCTTACAAGAGCCAGCCAAAGAGTGGCTTTCCCTGATAGTAGGTCATTCTGTAAGCAGGAAAAATAATGAAGCCTGTTTCTCTGCAGATCAATGTTCCTATCACATAAAGGGCAGTATTGACTTTTAAGTTAATTATACTCAAATCTACTGTTATCTCTGCATAAAGCATAAATGATATCGTGCTCTGCAACTTCCATGTTCTTCAGCCACTCTGCCTCCCTCGCCTCCCCACGGCTGCTCCGCTGCCTTTAGCTGGCTGGCTTTCCTCCTCATTTCCATCTTCCCTGCACCTTACAGCTTCCGTGTTCTTCTGCTGCTCCAGGTTTCTCTTGAGGCCGTCTTGTGATTTCCTCCTCCTTTTTAACCCATCCCTTCCCCTGACATGACCGTCCTCTTTGCAGGGCTGTGTGAGCTGCTGTTGTAACTGTAAATAACGGGAGGGCTGTGGTCAAGCAGTAACAACTCCTAGTACACGAGGAGCACCAGGGGAAGTGGGGCGATACGTCACCCCACTCCCCCACAACCGGTGATCTCTCAAGGTCTCTCACATCCCCATTAGCCACAACAAACCCACCAGAACTAGCCATGCTCCAGAGATGGGACTCATCAATGGTCCTCCTCCAATGTTCACCATTTATCCACTGGCCATAATCCATCTAGGGAATCTCTTTCTCCTGCTGTCTGCCATTGCATTACAGGGACCACAGCTCTTTTATGTAGCTCCAGACAATACAGCTCTTGGTATGGGGGTGGGACAGAGTGGTATTGCTGGTACCAGGGCCCATGCGGCACAGCAACTAAAGGTGGAAGAACGGACCTACAGCTACTCCTTCGTGGTACTCAATGAGCCTTTTGCACTGTGCAGTGCACTTCCTTGGTGGCTGCTATCTCCTATTATACATTTTTAATTGATTAATTTTTCATCCTTATCCTAAGGTTGCACGTCCATGGCAGTCATTGACAGCACCCCGTGTTCATTTCATGTAAAGCTATATTTAGACATTTCCCGGATGACATATCCCTAATGTCCAATATCCTTTTACAGCTCGTATTAAGTCAGACTTCAGACCTTTAGACTAGGATTTGGTTAGTCCTTGTCTGGACCGTAAGCCATGCTGTTCAGGAGAAGCTTGTTGGTGCCACCGGTGTGACTGCAGTTACACGGCTACATGTGGTTTCCTGTTTTTTTTTCACACTTTTTTGGCATTGCATTAGCCTGCCCTCTTGCCTTTACTGCCTGCCCTCGGCATGCTAGCCGAGTGCTGCCGGGAGGGCTCCTGTGTTTGGCCTTTCCCACAATGGCACTGCAGTTGCTGTTGCGTGCAGCAAGAGTTGAGGCACTACGTGTACTCACCAAAGCGCTGCACTTCCCCTTTCCTTTCCCTTACAACATCCCCCCCTCCCTGAGTATTTTAAAGCCGAGAAATTGGGTAACAGGAGCAAAATCATCTGACGTCAACTTGGGGAGGTCCAAACCATGCTCTCTGCTTCCTGGCCACTGTTTTTTATCAATCCTGTAAGAATTTAATTAACTCTGAAGAACTTTACTTTCTGTATTAAATTCTGTTGAGATTGGCTAATGGGGGAAAGAAGGTGGGGGGAGGAAGAGACATGCATTGGCCAGCTGATCTCATAAGCCTTATTTCTATAGAAAATTGGTATAAAAGCTAATGGGAAAGGAAATAAGGAGTGTTAAAAGTAACAGCCTTACTTGATCCTTTGCATATCTGATGCTCTTAATATTTTCTCTCTTTTTCAATACGTTAAGGAGGATATGCAGGGCTGAGATGCCTCTGTCTGAAGCCTCGGACTTCATTTACCAAGCTGAAGTTGAGTTAGCACCTCCAAGCCTCTGGGGCTGTGTCTTGCATCAGAAACAACACAGCTCGTTATCATCCCTGAACTCTGCTCCTATCAGTCACTGTGCTAGGTGATGCTAGGTGACACGTGGAGGAAAACAGGATCTCTTCCAGAATATGTGAAAAGGTAGGTTTGACATAAGATTAAATCAATAAGAGGAAGATGGATGAGCATTCGTTACCTGTATTTATTGAGGAGACTGTTTTAAAAGAAGGGAAAGTTTACCGTAGGACATTTGTCTCCCCTTTGTTGTACAGCTGCTTGTCAGTCAGCTCTTTGGCTGCCACAGTTTGGAGCGTGTGTTTCAAGGTGAACTGTTGCTTATTTCAGTTTGCCTTAAAATGTTGCTTGGCAAACTGAGGTAGTTCAGGAGATGATTGATGAGCAATGAGACAAGCACGCAGCAGGGACAGGCTGGACAGCTGGGATGACTTCAGCCACAGTCCAGAGCTGATCCTATCATTTAAAGGGCAGGATTGGGTCGAAGGGAAAAGGGATGCTAAGGGAGAAAGGATGAATAAGGGAGAGAGAGATAGACAGTTTCAAAAGCTGGGAGACAGGCTGTGATACAGTAGTCACCATAGTGATGATGAGGGAGGGAGGTACGAGACAGGGCAAAACCAAAGTCAGTCGATAGTAAAAACATTCAAGGTTCAAAAGGCAGCCTCCTGGCTTTGTGCACGTCTGGGGAGCCTGAAGACTGGGCAGGCACCAGCTGCCTTCTCCATGCCTTTCTGCTGCTATTGGTCTTATTTTGCTAAAGGTATGTTTAAAGTTATTCTTTGGACCATAACAAAGTGATGTCACAAACAGTGACAACGATGTTTTAGCTAACGGATATTGTCTTTTGATACAAGTGACTCTTGGCTAAGCTTCACTAACTTTGTGGTAAGATTGATATGGGGAAAAATTCCTATCAGTTATTGTAAAAGTGTTATATTCACACTTTTTGTGGCCTCCTTCCTTTTACTAGTGCCTTTGAATTGTTAGTGCATTTATTCGCTGTGAAGGGAGGATTGCCCTACAGATGGGGTAATCAGAACACAGCTACACAGCAGGACCTGCAGATCTGTGCTAGACCCTTTGGTCCCCTGGTGCATGGAGATGGTAAGGTAACATCAGAAGGGGATCCACGAAAGCCACTATGCTGAAATGCCAGTTACCGAAAATAGTCCAAAGGAAGCACTGAAAAGAGGAGACATCTTTGGATATGCACTAGCACTTTAGGAGAGGCTGCAGCAATTTAAGACATGATTGTCCTTTTGAGATGTTTGAGTTCATGTCTCTGCCAGAGGTTACCGTTGTCACAGCAGAACGGTTCACCTGAGCGCTCCTCATCCGCTCCACTGCAACATCTGACCAGTTAGTTCTCACACTGAAGCAGATGAATTATGTCATGAGCAACTCCATCAGCCCTGCTAAGGGAAAGCAACAGTTTTCAGCCCAGGAGTTGTAGCTGAAGGACAAGGAGCTAATTCCTTATGCTGCCACAGTTACATTTGCAAGAGGCCATCTGACCAAAGCTTTAAATCCATCCCTTCCCATGGCACAGACATCTCACTGCATGCCACCAGGCAGTACCTTTCTCCTTTCAGAATTCAAACTGGAGCTAGATGCCTGAAACTTTGCCTTATTGTGCTAGTCTGTTTGTTGTTGTTTTTGTTGTTTCTGTGTCAGCTGCTGGAGATGACACAACAGGCAGGGGTTAGAGTGCTTGACAAAGAGATCCATTCACCTCCTGTCTATCAGCAGAGCATCCAGGCATAGCTGGAACTATGCTGGAAGAGAAGACCCTGCAGACCTTTTGAAGCTTTTCTCTGCTGCATGAAATAATTAGAGATTCTTGAGGGAGGAGAAAGGAGGAGAATAACTCTGCTCCAGATATTACAGCACCTATCACTGAGTCTCAGCATCCCAGGCCATCCCTAATAATTTAGCTAGTCATGCCTAGTCTTGTTCTGTCTTTGTGCCTTCAAAACTTTATTCCAGACAGCAGGGTTTCTCTGAACTGTGGGAAAAGAGACATATAAGCTTAGAGACAAAAATCAGTCTTATTCCAGTTATTACTGGAATACACCAAGGACATAAAAATTTGACACTGGTATATTAAGTGTGTTATTGCTATCATTTTGAAGGCTTCAGGATATGCTGTATTTACTCTGACCCTTTTACTTGCAAGTGTGTCTCTTCTTAATGCTTCATGGTAAAATAATCTGTGGGGTTTTTTTTCTTCCTTCAGAAATTTGGCAAATTTTAGATTTCCAAACTTGTTCTCCTTGACATTCTTCAATGAGGAAAGGCCTCTGACTATGCTGTGAGAAATGTAGTGATTTTGTGATTTTTGCCTCATTTTTTAAGGGTGTAGGATGGACTGAGTCTCTGGATTTACTTCACATTCAATAAATATCCTTACCAGTCTACTCCTCCCATTCCATTTGGGTTGTAAAACCAAGTCTAGCCTTGCAGGAAAGAGGGTGTCAAGCCTAATTAGCTCCCTTCCTTTGATCTCTTAAACAGACCGGGGCACATGTTAAAGTTCTTGATTCTTGGACCCTGCAATTCTAGATGGCTTTCAGGTTTCGTAGGCCCTCCTATAACTATTTAAAAATGTGCACGTTCTGCGAAGTGTACTGTGTGATGGACTACTGAAATTACAACCATACTGACCTTTATTTCTGCATGTATTTTTATGGTATTTCAATGCATTGTGTTATATGGCCCTTGTAGTGTTCAAGCACCAGCAAAAGCTCAGATTGCAGCATGGCAGTCTTCAATAACCTGCCTTTGGGGTTTTTTTTGGCAAAGGTTTCACAATGGTACCCTGGTGTGGGGCACAGGCCTAGAGGTGAGAGGGAGAGAAAAGGAAAGGGAAATAGTATAAGCAATGGGGACAAGAAACAGGAATTAACATGATTAGAAGATGGCTGGTCCTTGGTGCAAAGGCATTGACAGTGTAGAAAGAGAACAGTACTTTGATGGAGAATCCAGAGATGGAGGTTAGAGTGAGGCCATCAGAGAGCCTGGGATGAGGATGAGATCCCTGAGCAATGGAGAGTGAAGTTAAAACAATGGGAGAAGTGAACAGCGTGAGAGGAAGCAGGGATGTGGAAAAGACTGAGAGGCAGAAAGGTCCATTTTAGGGGAATGCCCATCAAGATGTGTGATACCCCCCGTCAGTGCATGGAAAGGCAATCAAGCTGCCGAGCCTCCCTGTTCTGCTGTCAATAAATAGCAGTGAAGCTGTGGTGGCAGGAGAGGTGCTCTCCCCTCCGGAGTACATGGCATTGTAATACTGTGAGCAGACACTCCATTAGGTCAAGCGGTAGAAGTCTGTGGAGTGGATCTAAAGATTCTCCTCTTTCTGAGCATGAGGATATGAATGATTCCAGATGATACACTAAAAAAAAGTCTTCACTCTCCTTCCCCTCACCCCAAACTAGAAATCTATGTGTGCAAGTGACAATGAGGTTGAAGTTCAGGTGATTCAGAAATTCAGATGACTCAGAAAAATGACAGAACAGAGACTGCATTATGATGCAGTCCTTAGTGGGATACTGTTCTTTCCAAAGGACTTGAATTTCTTTGGTACACAAGATGTACAGAGGATCCCTTAGTCATTTTGTTTTATCTGCAGTATTTAATGTGTGGTCCCCTACATATTTTATTGTGTGTTATTCAGGCTCGTCTTAAAGGCCATCTGTTTCCTCCTAAGTAAGGATGCCATATATTTGTTTTTCTCCGGTACATCCTTCTTTTCTGCCCTTTGAATCCCATCTGGGTGATTTTTTTAGGAGGTAATCAGGATTTTAAAAGGCAGCTTGACAGAGAAGTGCTCTTGGCTTTGGAGGGTTTAAAAGTTACCATGTAAGACCTCTACCCCCTTACTTTTTGTCAGCGATATGGTAGCTCAAGTCCTAAAATTTTCTCTAGTGCTCATCACTGCTGTTCTTGAGGGATTCACAAACACTCAATTCATCTTCATACCAGCCTGGCGAGGGTTTCATTTTGCTTTGTTATTTTGGGGAAAAGTTAGGTGGAGTTTTAGAAATAAATTTCATTATCCGTCTTTCAACTTTGATTATAGGGTGCATCTGTCCAAGCAAAGACCTTGCCAACAGCATGCTAGTAGCACAATGGATAACATCCTCTGATTATAGATCAGAAGACTATAAGTATGACTCCTGGATCGTTTTTCTTTTGCAGGCCACAGGCTTTTCCCTTCTCATTCAAGGTGTTTGAAGCAAAGCACGGTAAACTCTGTTTGCAATCTGGGATTCTTTACCAGCTGAGTGTGCAAATACCCCACTTTCACCTACTTTCTGCAGGACTTGGTCTGTGTAGCTCCAAGTACCTCTTTAAGGTTAAACTGAAATAGAGATCTGGAAGGCAGGAGTCTCTCTTACTGCACACTTCACATTTAAACCCCAACAGAGTGATCCGTTACTCAGAGAGGTAGAGGATCCTGTGGAAAAAATGTGGTAGCATCATTAAAGGTTTCAGAATTAATATTCAGAAGCAGGGCAGAAGGGATATCAGTCAAACTGAAGTTGCACACACAGGCTTAATTTTAGTACTTCCTCAATTCCCCTGTCACATGTTACTAGATTTTGATATAAATGCTGGAACTAGAAATGGAATGACAAATACGCTTAGCAGAACTGATATCAATTCACTGCAAAATGTATTGGTTGTGACCAATAAAGTCAGATTATTTCACTGGATTTACTCTGGGTTTACCCTAGTGTAACCAAGAACAGACTGTGGTCCAGTGGGTATGGGAAAAGTTACATTTTAAAGAAATAAATCTCACCTATTTCAAGTTTTATTAGCTTCTGTTTCTGTTGTGCCTTTCAATTTTTATATTTGTCATATACTGGGTCTTGGCTGGATGAAAACTTTAGTCTTCATTGTGTTATAGAGATTTTGTAAAGAGTAGATGATGATTTTAAAAAGCCAAGAATAGACAATACGTGTAATTGTTTATAGTGAACTTACTCTTGGCTCAATTTAGCCTTTAGCATGACAGAGAATTTTATCCAAGAGCATAATTAATCTATATGGTGTTGCCAAGTTGAATAATTCAAAAATCATGAGTCAGATCTTTAAAAAAAAATATTATGACATGGACTTCTAATTATAATGTTTAGGAGTGAATATATGTTCAACTCATTTTATTTTATCTTCTGATTCCTGAGCCTTTGCAGTGTGCTCAGGTTATATTTTTAAGCTTTCTCGCTACAACCATGAGAGCAAGAAAATTACTGCTTTTTTGTTTAAATGAAAGAAAAATGAGAGTTTCTCACATAATCACATCACTCCAAGAGCTGGTACTTTGAGGAAAAAGCCTCAAATATCACAAAACTTATGACAAAAATTGTGAGAATTGGCAATTTGTAGCTCCTCAAATGTGTCTGAGTTTTAGATATGCCCTTCTTACAAATAAAGAACTTCCTGAAGGCTATAAAAGATGCAAAGCTATACTTCTGTGGCAATACCATTAGAAATAACTCCTCCTTCTCCAGGGAAAGACGCAGATTGCCACCTTTTCTCCACAACCGCTGAAATGGGAGGCCCAGCTCAAGAAGAAAAGTTCTGATCTTAGCTGAGTCAACAATCTGTTACCACAGTATGGATTGGGAATAACTCCAGGAAAGTTAGTGCAAATACCACAGCTTTCCACTTCGGATCTAAGATCAGAATGTTTCCTGATACCTCGGGGAAACTGGAGGAGGGAGGGATACCCGTTTTGGGTTTTATGACTGTGTATTATCTCAAACAGCCCAGGAGAGGTTTGGGGCCTCCTTCTGCTCTGGATTACGTTGGTTTAATTCTGCAGCAATTGCACAAAGACATTAGCATACCTCAGATAAGACTGAGGTCAAAGAAGAATTTAGCTTTATGCAACTTTTAGTTCAGTATAAAGATGACATTAGATTTTGTGCATTTTAACTTACATCTGTCTGCAATAGGGGAGCATTTAATTCAGGACGTGGAAGCACTTTTCTCAATGGCTAGAGCAGACACTGGAGACTGACCTCAAGAAAGTGGTACAGGATCAGATATGGGGTCTTATCTTTCTGGGATATAATCTAGGAAGAATGAAAAAGCGAAGAACCTGTGAATTGCTGTGGCGTGACCAAGTGAATGGTGAAGTCCCATTGTCCCATCTCCTTAGGGATCCTGAGAATTCAGCTATTCCATTTGAGAATGGGCATGGCAGCCCCTTGTCCTCAACCCCAGTAATGACATTTGTTTGCTATTGTTCAAGTGAGAGGGTTGCACTCAGAATATTCTGGGGCTTTTTTGGCTACATCTGCTAAAATTACAAGACTGCCTGGGCCTGCCTGCAGTTTGCCAACAGATTCTGTTCTACTATTATCTGTTTTTATGAACAAATACATGCTCATATATTTTTGCTCTGCAAAGAGTCCTTGTTCTCTGCACTGGCAGCAGGTTACTAGGTGTGTCCTGTAAGCTGACCAGATGACTTCTCCATACATCTTCCACTGCTCCAAGGGTTCTTTACAGAGTTGCAGCCTAAGCATCTTCTCCCGAGTTTCAAAGGAGCACTTTTTTGTCATAAAGGCAGCTACAGCAAAGTGTTACCACCCTCTGTCCACTTTTCTGCAGGAGGATGCCTGTGGGTGATATACCATCCCATGGCTACATGAGATGACCACTGCTGACAGCAGTAGCTCACTCATTTCTTGTGGAAAATCTTCAAGCCAGTTTTGTCAGACACACTCCTTTCCAATCATCTGAAGGCTCCAAAGGAATTTTCCTAATACTTCTAGCTCAGACCTTTGCAGGGTCTGAGCTAATATTTCACCACTTCCACAACAGGCCTTTCAGCATCTGGAAGAGCAGGACGGGCTTCTTCTCCAGTGGACATTGGCTCTTGTGTGGGTTGGTGCCAACAGAACTTGTCTGTTATCCCCCCAATTTCAAAACAGCAGCCTCTAAAGTGGAATAATTGAAGACCATATCCAATAGTTGAAGACCCAACGTCCAACAGGTCTGTTTGGCTTCCTCTTGCTGCTCAGGCCTTGATGTGGGTTTGCACCAGAAGTCTGAATAGTCCCGCATGATTAAGAAACTCAAGGTAGTTACCCTACCAAGGTAGCTCTCTTCCAAATGCCGTACAGGAGAGATCCACAGCTCATTACAACTATCTGGCAGCTGACTGGCCTCCTCCCTCCTCGTCCCTCTGCTAGCAGTTCTGCCATCCTACATCTCTCAGGTTCATTGGAAGCCTTCTCCTGGATAGTCAACTCGCCTTTTTCCTTCTCAGATTTTCTCCCCAGACTACGTGCTCTTGAGTCATTACTCCTTTATGCTAATCATTGGAGCTGGGTTCTTTCTAGTTCTCTTTAATTACTGTCTAGCTTATATATAACCCCCTCATACTGTAATCATAGAGATAGTAAAGATTATGCAAATGCTGATTAGGGTGTAATGTGGCTTGCAGAACATTCATCGTAGCTGGTGAGAGGGGAGAAGAAGGGAAGCTTGATTCTTGGGGGCTAAGCTAAGTTTGTCCTGAGAGCATTTAGATTTTTTTTTTTACTTGAAAGGTGAGCATATTTGATACAAAGAATACTGAAACTCAGCAAGGAAAATATCTGAATAGAATCATGTTTCCTTGGAGATACATTTAGACGAGATACATGTTCTTGGGTCTCACCTGTGCAATATGTGAAGGTTGCTAAGACAGTTGTTTGCCTCACAAGACAACCACTCTCATCCTGATACCACCTGGAGCACTTTTTATCACTTTCTTCACATGCATGGGGCAGAGATCTGCCCAAACCCTGTGATAAAAAGTTATAGGCGAAAGTGAAATTATCCTAAATATCAGTCAGTGAACATGCTGATCTTCTTTCCTCTCCTAACTCTGAAGACTCAGGTGGATAAGTAGAATCCAGCTAAGAGATATTTTCATACAAACTCTCCAGAGTTACCACACTTTATGCGTATTATGCGCATTATGCGCACACTCAAGAGGCAGAATGAATGGTACCTGGGAAACTGTAAATCTGAATTACCATTTACTATATAAGGTGAGAAAATTGCCAAGAATAATGGAAAAAACTGTTGATTCACAAGAGGCAGACCAACAGGGAATACAAGCTTTATGGTAAAAGCCAGAGAGACAGAAGGATATTATACCTTCATATAGGTGTGCATATGTCTTGGATCCACCACTTATGGATCCACTAGAGGGCTGGATATATGTTAGACAAAGGCTGGCAGGGAATTGTTAATGCCATGAAGGAAGTCCCAAAACTGTGTCTGTAAGAACTAAATCCAGAATGGAACATCCTTCAGTAGCACAACAGGACCTCTGTCATACATGCAGGGCAAGATCCATGTGATTTGACAAAGGGAATCGGGGTTAGCTATATCAGCTATAGCTCCCAAGGGAACAGTGTTGACCAGAGAAGTATTGTTTTCCTCTAGGCTTCGAGAACAACTATTATTTACATGGTGATTGCTCCTGGCTGGATTCTCTCCAAGAATCTGCCAGTGGCATTACCGTGTAGCAAACACAGAGGTTCCATCTCGTGGTAATGTCTTCGGTACTGAAGCCTGGTAGGTCTGCCTGGGTCAGGCTGCATGTGAAGTCAGGACAGAATATTTCAGGGTTTGGAAACCCATCTTTTGCAGACAGTTTACTTATAACAAAAGAACACCCAGAGGCTCAAACAACCTTCAAGAATACTCTGAAATCTCCCTTTAGAACTTGCTAGAGCAGTGTCAATAAAAGGGGGGGAGAAAAAGCCTCTTAGCTGGTACAACTGGAAACAAATCTGTTCTGATGCTCTGATGGCACTGGAGGTAAGGCACACAGCTAAGCTGGAAGCCAGGAAAGTGATGGGACTCAGTGACCACCTCCCAGACACCTCAAATGCTCAAATTGTTCCTAAGCCTGATTCTCACAGGTTGGTTTCTGTTCCCATGACTACATGCAGAAAAGGTGAAAGTAAAAATAGTTATGTCACCCTGAAGAAACAGCTATTATTGATTACTGCGAAGAGCCAATAACAATTTCTACAACAGTGAACAATTCTCAGCATTGAAAGTATAGTCTTCTGGTCTTTCTGCCAATATTAGGTGAGGCTTTTTCCTCTTATGTGATTAGATTCTGAGATTCTTGATGGAGAAAAGATACTAAGGATATTTTCAGAGATAGATGTATCATCCAGAAAATGAGGGCTTCTGGATAAATCAATACAGCTGTTACATTCATGTCAGCGTTTTACTTTGCCAGGTATTCAACAGAATCCTTGCAGTTGTTAGTTGCAAACTGTATAAGAACTGACATTTTATGTCTGGGGAAAACTTTTGGACCAAATCCTTGTTCCTGATAAAGCTGCTTTGTGCTGCTCAAAAGGCACAAAGCAGCCTTTAAGATGCTTCTACCAGTTATATTCAGATTCAGCTGTCACAGGGAAATCTCCATATGGTGGAGAACTGGTCTTACTGAGTCTGCACTCTTCCCATCACAGCTCTGATTTTGGAGCCATACTCAGAGACAGATGTACAGCTGAAGCATTGCTGTGCTCTAGTAATTCCCTGCTGTGGAACCGTATCTTGTCACTTTTTCCAGGTACAGCTTAGAGTTCATGTGAGCCACATTACGGGCCTCTTTGGAAATCCATTGACATGCACTCAAAAATTTCATTTGACTCCAAAGTCAATTTGGCATGGGCACAATGGCAGTCTTGATGGTAGGGGAGCCTGGGGACCTCAATATATTTTTAATAGTCTCAACAAGAGAGTAAGAAGGCCCTAAGATTACTGAGATGCAGCTGTGATATGCCATACTAATATTTCTTGTCAATTGTGAAGCAGGATCTATAAGCTGATTTCGGAATTACAATTAGCTTGAAAGAAAGGAAAAATGTCACATAGCATACTCATGAAAGCATGTATAACTAACTTCTGGAAGACTTGGGGAATGTTTCATCTCAGACGCTTGTCATTTAGAAAGCCATCACCTTCTAGGAATTTCAAGTAGAAAATCACCGCTTGGGCAGGGGAAATCTTTTTTTTTCCTTAAGCAAGTGGGCTATCACATTAGACATTATTGCTTAGTAGCAGCTGAAGTAAACCCCAGGGAATCTTTCTCTCATGTATGGGATGCAATAAATGAATGTGTATTCCCATGATACAGGTCCTCTTGGGCTATGCTTCAGCAATAAAAAGGAATATAAATGTAATGATTTTATTATTTTGTTAATAAGCATCTTCAATCCAAAGCATAGGATGAGGAAGCTGCAAGTCAAGAAGCTTCCTCAGTGCCAGAAATGCAGAAACTGGGTCCTGCTAAGTCTTGCTCAAATACACAGTAGGTATTGATTAGGAACGCAACATAACCACCTTCTGCAGAAACTGTGGAGAGGGCATGCACGATGCAGACAAATCACAACACTTAGAATTAGCATTTTGTACAGAAGCAGTGCCAAACTGCACCTGAAACAGCAGGGCTAATAAGGATGTACTGTATCATTACCAATTACAATAGTTCAGCTGAATGACTCTTAATTGCAATAAGCCAATTCACACAACAAACTTCACACAAGAGGGTTTGCTACCCTCTCTCCACCCCCCACCACCCCCCCAAGCCCAGGTTTACTTCCAGCGTTAAAAATAACCTGTTGATGCTGCTTTTGGGAAGATAGGACTGGAAATGATCCCTTTCTACAACTATATAATGGCCATTTTGTTTAGGAGGTCTCACAGAACACCCTTCCTGCAGCCCCCACTCATCGAGGGTCACAAAATGCTTTTCAGTATCAGGTAATAAACTTAAGAGCTGCAGTAAAAGACCAAACCTCTCAAGCACAATATCACAGACGACTATAAGCAGTACCCCTGCAACAAGATATTTACCAAATAAATCTCCCAGAATATTCTGAGAAAGTAGCAGGGGGAAAAAAGGCAAAACAGTCCTTTGCCAGGCTCACCTGAGGGAAAAGGTTTCGTTGTGACCCAAATCTGGCAATCAATTCAATTGTACGCCTGTGAGCAAGATGCATCACAAACCACCTGATGATTTAATGTCACCAGTGTCCTTTCTACATCCTGTCTCTGACTAATTTCCAGTGCTTCAGAGGTATCTGAAAAAAACCCTCACAAGCCAAATGCAGATGGGGTAGAGGACCAGAAGAAGCCCTGAAGAATGGTCAAAGTACAACGCCAAAGGTCAGCGGCTCAGTCCCCTTTAAATCCCCCTTGGACACACTGAAGCATCATGCCCTGATTTAAAATCATTTAGGTGCTTGTGCCTAGAGTACTGTTTGTTCGCTCCTGGAATGGTTAGAAAGCTTTCCAGTCTAAGTGTCCTCATGACCAATTTATAACCATACATCCTCGTGCTAGTATAATTCTGTAATTTAAATAGTTCCCCTTCCTTGATATTTACTGTTTGAATGTATTTACAGTGAATCATCACGCTGCTTTGGCTTCATTTGGCTAGCTAAGGCTAGCTTGCTTGCAGCTCCCATTCTATGGATCTCTGCTCCCCCCATCACCCTGGTGATCTCCTTCTGCATCTGTGGTGATCTGAGTCAATCTTTTCTGATCATAAGTCACCGGAACTGGACATAATTTTCCAAACGAGGGTCCTTAGCTGTGCTGCGTAAAGCCATATTAATACTTCCCTATCTCTACTAAAAATACCCCGCATCATAGACTCACATAAGCCTTTTCCACAGCTATTCCCACTGGCAGCTCACAGTCATTTTCTCATGCAGGAATTCACCCAGATAGTAAGGTCAGAGGAGTAGGCCTAAGGCTATCAGCATCACCACCTTTCTCCTTTCACTACAGAGTGTTTTAGGCACAGGGTACTACTTCTAACCTTGAACAAATCCTTGCTTTGGCAATTGTAATTTCCTTTGCCAGCTTCTTTCAATATCTCTGGGTAAAAATCATCTTTGGGTTCCTCTGTCCTGTCAACCTCAGGAACTTCCTCCATTTCTCCAAGTTGGCTATTCTGTGATCTCAAGTCTTAAACAAAAATCTACATTTATCCCTCTTGAAATTTAACATAAGCCGGATTAGTCCGTGATCACTCAGTTCAAGATAAGTTTCAATACTATCTTCTAGGAGGTCCTTGCCGCTTATTAATACTAGACCTAAAATAGCATCCTCTTTCATGGACTCACTCCCTGTTTGCTTGAGAAATCAAGTTTCTAAGACACTCGAGAACATTTAAGCCCTATCATTTCCTGGTGGTATTTTCCAGTCTGTATCTGAGAAATTATAGTTTCCCATAATCACATGATATTCGCTCTTTTATATCTTCTGCATAGTTTTTGGACATAACTATCCCTGTCCAAGTTTGTAATGGATTATGACCCTTCTCTCAGTGAATTTTTTTTTTAAATTCTTCGTTCTCATGTGATTTTCCAATGTAATGCCCTATTATTTCTTCAAACCATTTTACTAAAATATAGTTACTCCATGACCTTTACCATTATTTCTGTTGTTCTAAGTAGCTATCCCTCCAACAACTATATTCTAAACACTACTGCTAAGCAGAAGCGTGCAGCATGTAGCAGCAGCATTGACATGCCATTTCAGGCCCCAGTGAAAACGTTGCTTATAACATGAAATTCCAAACCAGTTAAAGACAAGACATGGGTGACATATCTCGCTGTAATAATTGTATTAGAAATCTTTAAAATCCTGTAGTCATGATATGGAAAAAGAAAAAAACTACCAAAAACTTGAAACAGTAGATATTGCATTAGATCAACACTTTATCCCTTCAGCTACAGACATTTTTAAATGTGGAAAAGCTTCTGACATCTTTTAAATGGTATAAGAATTTGTTTTCTCTTTTTGGGGAAGAATACATTAGTATAGCTGCTACAGGCACTGGAATCCTATTTTTTTTTTTTTTTTTTTTAAGAGCAAAACAAGAGGACACATACAACAGCAAAAACAGTGGCAAAGAAGGAAATTGCAGGTTTGTCTGACAGAAACTTATTTGCAGCCCTGCTGCTGGAGAAATCCAGGCTTGGTGCTATCAGACGGTCCAGAGCTAAGCAATCTTGAACAAGTGATGGGAACATTTAAGACATCGGTCTTAGATTGTCTTTCTGGTCACAGGTTCATGGCATCATTTCAAAAGGCGCAGTTGTCTTGACAGCTAAGCCAGCCTCTTACTGGGGACAGCAGCAAAAGGCGGGAGAGAAGGCTGGGGGGGGAGAGAAAGCAGAGAAGTGGGATGAGGGAAAAACTAGCACACAAGGAGGGAATTAGCAGTGCAAGCCAAGCTTCGTGTGTTAGGGGCTGGTGAGGACACAGCCAGAGCTCGCGATGTTTGGTTTTGCAGGGCAGGTTGGCGTGGGCGTTACAGAGATCCGGGAGATGGAAGACCGAAGAGGGTCAGGACGGATTTCGGGACGCGGGGAGATGCTGTAAGCGGCAACTATGACGCAAAGCCTGTCCGTTCAGGATCACGCATCCAACTGTTCCTCCCTAGTGATCCCTCGATAAACAACGTCCAAAAAGGAGGGTGACCTCATCTCATTGAAATTAGCCAAACACCACACATTTCTCCGTGTTCAGCTCCGCACATTCCTTACAGCTCCGGCTCTCCCGGCTACCCGACCTACCAGCCCCATCGCTGCCCCCGGAGCTCCGAAGCCTCCTGTGCGGCAATTCTTCCAACCGACCCCGGCCAGCGCTGCCGCCGGCGCCGGCTGAGCCCCCCCGACCCCAGCTGAGCTCCCGCCCGGCCCCGGCTGAGCCCCTCCGGCCCTCCCCGACCCCCCCGGCCCCGGCCGAGCCCCCCGCGCCGCTTCTGCGCCAGAGCCGCCTCTCCCTCTCCCCTCCCCTCCCCGCAGCCCGGTGGGGCCGCGGGGAGATGACAAGCCGCACAGCGCTGCCCCGCGTAAAAGCGAGGCCGCTGGTACCGGCCGGGCATCTGTCCCGATCAGGACATGCCGCGACACAAGCGCAGCCCGATACAGGCATTTAACCTGGCCGCCCGGAGCGACAGGCTCTATCGGGTGTCAGCGTCGCCCCCCTTCCCCTGCTGCCGGGAGAGCCGCCTGAGGAGGAAGACGGGTGCCTCTCGCACCTCCGCGCCTTCGGGACGCCGGAGAAGGGAACACCCCCCCCGCCCCGCCGGCCGGTGACTCGGGGTTGCCACCTACGGTCGGCAGCTCCCAGCCTGCAGCTGGCCCAGGCCTCCCTGAGGCGGTCGCCCTCTCCGGGGGACGAACGGCTCTGGCTCGCTGCTCTTTTCTGATCTTTTCCAGACTCTTCTCCCCNTTTTTAAGAGCAAAACAAGAGGACACATACAACAGCAAAAACAGTGGCAAAGAAGGAAATTGCAGGTTTGTCTGACAGAAACTTATTTGCAGCCCTGCTGCTGGAGAAATCCAGGCTTGGTGCTATCAGACGGTCCAGAGCTAAGCAATCTTGAACAAGTGATGGGAACATTTAAGACATCGGTCTTAGATTGTCTTTCTGGTCACAGGTTCATGGCATCATTTCAAAAGGCGCAGTTGTCTTGACAGCTAAGCCACCTCTTACCTGGGGACAGCAGCAAAAGGCGGGAGAGAAGGCTGGGGGGGAGAGAAAGCAGAGAAGTGGGATGAGGGAAAAACTAGCACACAAGGAGGGAATTAGCAGTGCAAGCCAAGCTTCGTGTGTTAGGGGCTGGTGAGGACACAGCCAGAGCTCGAGATGTTTGGTTTTGCAGGGCAGGTTGGCGTGGGCGTTACAGAGATCCGGGAGATGGAAGACCGAAGAGGGTCAGGACGGATTTCGGGACGCGGGGAGATGCTGTAAGCGGCAACTATGACGCAAAGCCTGTCCGTTCAGGATCACGCATCCAACTGTTCCTCCCTAGTGATCCCTCGATAAACAACGTCCAAAAAGGAGGGTGACCTCATCTCATTGAAATTAGCCAAACACCACACATTTCTCCGTGTTCAGCTCCGCACATTCCTTACAGCTCCGGCTCTCCCGGCTACCCGACCTACCAGCCCCATCGCTGCCCCCGGAGCTCCGAAGCCTCCTGTGCGGCAATTCTTCCAACCGACCCCGGCCAGCGCTGCCGCCGGCGCCGGCTGAGCCCCCCCGACCCCAGCTGAGCTCCCGCCCGGCCCCGGCTGAGCCCCTCCGGCCCTCCCCGACCCCCCCGGCCCCGGCCGAGCCCCCCGCGCCGCTTCTGCGCCAGAGCCGCCTCTCCCTCTCCCCTCCCCTCCCCGCAGCCCGGTGGGGCCGCGGGGAGATGACAAGCCGCACAGCGCTGCCCCGCGTAAAAGCGAGGCCGCTGGTACCGGCCGGGCATCTGTCCCGATCAGGACATGCCGCGACACAAGCGCAGCCCGATACAGGCATTTAACCTGGCCGCCCGGAGCGACAGGCTCTATCGGGTGTCAGCGTCGCCCCCCTTCCCCCGCTGCCGGGAGAGCCGCCTGAGGAGGAAGACGGGTGCCTCTCGCACCTCCGCGCCTTCGGGACGCCGGAGAAGGGAACACCCCCCCCGCCCCGCCGGCCGGTGACTCGGGGTTGCCACCTACGGTCGGCAGCTCCCAGCCTGCAGCTGGCCCAGGCCTCCCTGAGGCGGTCGCCCTCTCCGGGGGACGAACGGCTCTGGCTCGCTGCTCTTTTCTGATCTTTTCCAGACTCTTNTTCCCAGTGGCATTTTTTTCTTTAAATAAAGGCTATTGTGTTCGAGGCGACCCTTTGTGCGGGGCTGCTCACACCTCCCTCGGGGCGGAGAGGGGAAGCAAGCGGCTCTCCGCCGCGCCGATCCCCCACTCCCGGCGCCCCGCGTCCCGGCGCCATTCCCCGCGCCCTTCCCCTCCTCAGCACTCCCGCCCTTCCCCCAGTGCCCCAACGGTCGGGCCGGCGCAGCAACGCCCGCCCTCAGGCCGAGCCCCCGCAGCGGCGGGGCCAGCCTCGGCACGGCTCCCCCGGCACCACCCCCCCGCCCCGAGCGGGACGCGCCGTCTCCTCACAGCCCACCCCGCACCCCCTTCGCCGCTTGCGGAGGGCCGGCAGGCGCCGGGCCGGACGGGCTCCGTCTGCGGGGCGAGGAGCTCGGGACCCCTTCTCCCCAGGTTGTGCCCGCGGCGGCGGAGTCGGCGGGGGGGGTGGGTAACGGCAGCATCAGGTGCAGCCGGGGCAGGCGGGCAGGGCAGGTCCGGCCCCCGGCTGCCGCCTGCGCGCTGAGCGGCTCGGCCAGGCCCGCCCCTCGGTGTGTGTGAGGAGGAGCCGGGAGAGCAGCGGGCTTCGCCGGGGATTTCCAGCCTGAGCGGGCGGGAGAGGAAGTGCGGGGCGGGGGGAGACGGCGCTGAGCGGCAGGGACTTTCCGTCGGGCTGGCGGTCGCCTTCGCCGGGCTCCAGCTGCCGCCCGCCGCCCCGCTTCCCTCACACGCTCGCAGGTAGGGCGTCCGCGGGGCTCGGCGCGCCCCGGGGAGCGGCGCGGTGCGGCGGCGAAAAGGGGGGGGACGCCGGCGCTTCACCGCCGCCGTGGCAGCGGCTCCCGCTCAGGGCTCCGGCACCGGCCGGGCTCGCCTGCCCGCACTCGGGCTCCCGAGGCAGAGGGACGGGGCTGGGCGGGCGGCCAGAGCCCGGTGGGGGGGGGTGGAGGGGAGTTGTGCTACCGCGGAGCCGGCGAGGGGTAAGGCGGCGGCGCGGCGCTGATACGAGGCATCTGCTACCAGGCAGGGGCCGAGCGCGCTTCACCCTCAGCCTGTTGCCGGGACCTTGGCGGCGGCTGGTGCCCGGGGAGAGATCAGCCTCCGGTGGGGGCGGCGTGGACTCTGCCTGCCCGGACGCACTCGCACTCCAGGGCTTTGCAGGTGCCCCCTTTTCACTTACTTATTTCTGCCTCCCCTTTTCCCTCCCCCCGCTCCTCTGGCTTTCTCCCCCCTCCGCCCCGCGGTGTGTGTGTGCGTGCGTGTCGGGGAGGGAAGGAGAGGGGAGGCCGGCCGGCAGGCCGGAGCGGAGCCGTGCGGCAGCGGGCGGGCGACGCGGCGGCGCTTGCGGCGTTTGATGTGTCGTTTGAATGCAGAAGCCTCGCTCCGCTCCTGGCTCCCTCCATATGCAGTGCTGGGGGCGGGCCGACGGCCTTTAAAGGGGCACTGCCGGCAGCCGCCGCGCCTGGGTGCCGAGCGCGGGGCCCCCCGCAACTTCGCACCTCCCGAGGCTGCCCTCTGCGGCGGCTCCGCTCCGCTCTGCGGTGGCGGTGCCTGCGCCGGCGGCCGTTCGGCTCCCGGGCAATGGGGACTTCGGCCGTCGCCGCCGGGGAGAATCCTTTGCCGTTGGTGCGGAGCTGCGCCTAGTCGGTGCGGAAGGAGTTATATTTTTATAAAGTCTGTCTGCCTACAACGGCCCTGCGCTATAAGCCCGTCTGCTTGGCGTGAGCAGAAAGAAAAGTGTTTTGTTTTCACGCCATTCATTTTATGCGCTGTTTCGCAGCACCTTGTTTTAATATGTTAAATTAATTACCGTGTTGTAGGTTAGAAAAAATAACGAGTGTTTAAAAGTTTATACTGAGTCATTCCTCTGCAGATGAACCTATGACTGACTCATAATCTGAGAACTGCAGCGGCTTGTAAAATAGGAAGGTAAGGCATTTACATCTTGATTTATTTGTATCTTCAAGAGGCTAAGATCTGAATTATCTGCGGAAAAACAAGAGAAATGGTATTGATGCTAAGAAGCATAATCTCGTGTTCTGCTGATCTGAGCTTGTGTGTGACATGAAAGACTGTATGTGCATCTCTGTGTGGATCTTGACCATGCGTTAGGACATTTTTCTTCTGTTTCTGTGGTAGTAAGACGCGGGAAGTTCCAATGATACAATTTGAAATTTGCAGTCTCCTTGGGTCAGTGACTTCTCTAGCTTGTTGAGATCTAACCGAGGCTTGTGTATTGTAATTCGTGCGTTTTTTATTTCTTCAATAGAACTGTGTATTTTTCCCTGCAGGTTTGTCCCGTAGAATGCACGTAGTATTATTGTGCACTAATCTGAACTTGCATTCATAGACTGAAAAGGAGTTTAGTGTGTGATGTGAAGATGTACTAGCAGTGTTTAGCTTAGACAAATGAAATAGTATAATTTGAAATAGTTAGTAAAAATCCTTATTTAAAATAAGTACTGACTTGCATAGAAGCCTGGATTTAAAGGCTACACTGATTGTTAGAGTTAGAACTAAAGAGATCATAACATATACCGTATGTTGTCCTTTAAAATGAGCCATTTAGGTAAAAGAGTCTATAAATGGCAATCCCTACACACTGTGTATGGACTAACATAGATGTAAATGTTATTTATTGTGATTAGGGAGAGGGTTTTTGTTCCAAGATGAGAAATACTTGAACATTTGGACTGAATCAGAGTTTTTATGGCTGAACTGGGAAACCCCTTGTCATAAAGCTTGATAACGGAAACATTGATGTATCATGAGTTTGGACATTGCAAGCAGACGGCACTATGAGGTTATTAAAGTTGCTTTGTTCCAACATGAAAATGGTAGGTGTTTTACTGAAATATGACTTGATGAGAAGCTTCCGATAATAGCTGGACCTCGAATATAGAAGGGTAAAGTGCATTCCGTAGCAAAGCAAATTAATTCTAATCAAAAGAAGGTGTTAAGTGACTTAGTCTTTAGGCTTTCCTGAAGTCCTTCTGCAATTAAGTTTGATGATACCAATTTTGAGAAGCCATTCTTGTATGGATTCAGAGAATTTGATCATTGTATAAGCATATTTACTGTTGGTACCTTGGAAAACTGTGTAAGATGGCAGTAGTTAGCATCAGTGACAAAAAATTCTTCCTGAAGTCTTACCAGTCCATGCTAACACAGTTTGTCTTCTAAATGATTTCAAGATCTTGTTGTATTTTAGATCTTTACATTGTTCTTGTCCATAATGAAAAGTTTAAGTGAGAGAAGAGGAACAGGTTTTTTCAATACTGAAGTCCAGCTGTTCTATTAATAGATATGGCAATGCTGAAAATAAAAAAAGCCAGAAATCTTAATTTTTAACTTTGTCGTTAAACCACTGGAACATAAATAAAGTGATAAGTAGACGATCACAGTTTTTCTGCAGATGAAAAGGCAGTTTAAAAATAGGAATGACTTAAATCTAGTCCAATATCCTAAACTGGCTTTGTATGACTAGATACTGCAAGAATAACATGTTTTGATCTGTGATATCTTAGATGATGCAATAACTGTATTTCATTAGTTTTTTTATTATAATAGTGTTTCTTAATTGAAGGTGCTGAATCTTATGATGTCTGAAGACTGCTCATTACACATTGGTTTCAGATGTCTGTGCTCTTGTGCACAGTTCCTTTAAAGAATTGCCAAGGCTTAATTTTTTTTTTTTTTTGGATGCCTGTGGGTGGGTACTTTCTGAATATGATGCTTGTATTTGAAACCTCCTGGCATTTTTGGCGTATGGCTCAGGAACACCAAAAGTGGTGGGAGAGAGTGAAATTGGAGATTTCAAGATGTGGTATGGGGAAAAGGAGCCAAGGGAGGGAGGGTTGTGTATTTTTGTGCAACATAATAGATGTGTGATTGTAGCAGAAGAGATAGTGCTGTAGTCACGCTAGGTTTTATCTTATACTTTTTAACCTGTGGTGATGAAGTGGTGACATAGAAACTACAGCAGTGAAGGGCTGGCAAAGAGAATATAACTGGTGTCCCAGATCTGCCTACTGGAAGCCCATACCCTCATAAATGGATAGTTTAAAGTCAGTATATGTTTGTTCTGACAAATCACAAACATATTTCATTTTTTCTATGCCCTGTTTTTTAAGGTAGAAAGAGAAAGGACTGGAGAATTGGGAGGAAAGAGGGGGCAACTTACAATGACAGATCATTATGTGTCTGCAAAGTAGGAAGAAGTGCTCTCTTCTGATGGGAAAGAAGAGAAAAGGAAATAAAGACAAAAAAGCCCCTAGAAAATCAGTAAGGAAAGTATACAGTAGAAAGATCTTAGAACTTAGGGAGAAAATAAGGCAAAAGATTATTTGCTATTGGGAATTGAGAGAGAGAGAGAGAGAGATTTATATAGTCTTTGAGGGTGTTTTTGTTTTCTTCCTGGAGATCTTTTGTACTGGAGCACTGACAGCAAAATATCGTTACCACTGTGACTTCAGTTGCTACTGACTGTTGGCTTTGTAACTAGGTTAACAGGGGGAGTGTCTCTAAAATTATATACAGCAACTGTAGGTCACTAATCCTCTCCACCCCCCAAAAAATGTTAAGCCTTTGATTTCCATGCTGTTGTTCTTCCCTGCTGCTTTACTCTGCGTGTGTAAAGTGTGATTTTAGTAGAATTCCAAGTTCTGCAATTCATCTAGTCAAGGGCAGCATGGGAAGGGAAGTCTCAACATGTTTGTGGATGCAGAAGTTCAGTATTGGATGTGTGACGGCTTCTATCCCTGGCTCCCTCTTTGTGCTGAAAATTGGGGTATTGTGTCCTTTGACATCAAGATTGAATTTTTGCAAATTGCAGGCATTAGAACTGCAATGGGCTTTGCAGGAATGCTTTAAGTTGGAATGTTTCATAGTTCCAGTATTATTTTATATAGTATCATTAAATGATCATTTATGAAATAGATTTCTCTGATGTATAGAGGAAACATTCTGTAGGTTACTTACAATGATAAAAATTGCTAATAATTCTCTAGTATAGTTTAAATGCTCTGAAGTGAATATATCCTTTCACATACAGTATACGTAGCAAATGCTTCAGTCAAAAACATTAGTGAAAGAAGTAATGAAACTTCTATTTTACGTGCTTTAATGATGACTGTATAGAAGCTCATAATTAGAAAAATTTAATATTTAGAGTAATACTGAACTTCTGTCTTACTTTGTGGTTTCTGCATTAATATGAAAAACATCTTTTTGTAAATAAAGTAAGATATGCCCACTCAAGACAAGCTTGAAATGCCATGAGTCTTTACAGCTTTCTTAAGCGTCTAGCAAAAAGAGTTATTTTGATTTGGTCTGTCTTGAAAAGCATGTTGCAGATGCTACTGTAAGATAAGAAGTGCCTTCCTGGCTGCCACTTCATTCCTGCAAGCTTTGACATCTATCAAGAAAGAGAAGATGGTCCTTTGAAGATACCAGTGTAAAATCTAGGAAACCTGGAGGCTTTTTTTTTTTCTCGTTCCTGTAGATGTGTGTACTGTAAGTCATTCAGTTAGGGCCAAACCGACAAGGGGCTTTGTTGCAGTGTGGAGTGATGTGACATCATGCCCGAGTCCCAGGGGCAGAAGGGGGATTCCAATCCAAGTTTCCTACTTCCCTGGGGAGTATTCTCATCATCAAGCCACAGGCCAGTTAAGAGTAGTGTCACTTCCTTCTCTTGAAACTCTTTGGCTATGCCAGGAATGATCAAAACTCAGTGTGCCTGAGAAACAGAGCAAGAGGAAGTATGATGTCTCAGTCTAGTGGTTAGGACAACTACCAGAATGAGGAAAGACATAGAGTCTGCTGATGCTTCTTCCACTGTTGTTTTGTTTACTGTTTTCTGGTGCATTTGAACCTGATGTTGAGATGCTTGCTGAGGTGATCAGCCTTATCAAGACAGATGTTTTCTTAAGCATATAAGATGTGCTGGGGAAGAAAAGAGTACTGATACTTGGGTGCCGCTCAGGTTACATGGTGGTGATGGGAGTTCTGAGAATAATTTTGATGCAGTTAGTGGTTTATGTGTGTCTGGCTTCTGGCTCCATATACAGACCATATTCCTGGTCTATAACAAAATGGGAATAGTGGCGCTTTCCAACAATCTGAGGACATAAAAATGATGACGTGCTGAGACTCAGCAGGGCAGTACAAGTGTCATCTGTTGATAAGCAGATCCAGAGGATGGCCATGAAGATGATCAGAGGGCTGGAGCACCTCTCCTATGAAGACAGGCTAAGAGAGTTGGGGTTGTTCAGCCTGGAGAAGAGAAGGCTCTGGAGAGACCTTATAGCAGCCTTCTGGTACCTGAAGGGGGCCTACAAGAAAGCTGGAGAGGGACTTTTTACAAGGGCATGTAGTGATAGAACAAGGGGTAATGGCTTTAAACTGAGATAGGGTAGATTTAGATTAGATATGAGGAAGAAATTCTTCACTCGGAGGGTGGTGAAGCACTGGACAGGTTGCACTGAGAAGTTGTGGATGCCCCATCCCTGGAAGTGTTGAAGGCCAGGTTGCTCAAAGCCCCATCCAACCTGGTCTAGTGGAAGGTGTCCCTGGGTTGGAACTAGATGATCTTTAAGGTCCCTTCCAACCCAAACCATTCTATGACACGATTTTATGAATTGCAAGTGCTGTGTAGAGGCATCCTGTTCTCTCTCCTCTGCAGTGCTGAACCATTCTGCACCATCAGCATCGTGGGACAGGAAACAGCATTTGCTTCACACTCTTCCATTGTTGTGTACAGCAAACATGCAGTGCTGTATAAAGCTGAGTGTACATTACAGGATTTGTCAGTGGTAGCTGTTCTGGTGCTTGTACTTGTCCCAACTTCCTACTTTGGATGTTCTAGAAAAGTAACAATTTTTTCTTATTCTGTGGAACCAGCTTACACGAAAAATGTGCCTAAAATAACTTTCTAACAGCAAATCCCAGCTCATAAACCAAATTTTGGCAATGTGAATGGATTTAGTTTTGTAAGCTTATTCATGTACTTGAGAGGGAGATAATTAGAACAATTATTAGAGGTTTTTATAGTGGAGATGATGTGTACTGTACCAGTTTGACTATGCCCTCGCTCTGTCTTTCCACAGAGAGGAACCTTCTGAGAGTGGGTTTCCTTGAGTGTTGTGGCTTCTGTTTATTTAATGTCTTTCAGATGTAAGTCTTGATTTTGTATAGGAAGTATAGCCTTGCAATTTTCATTCAACTTGGTCTTGTTTTAATCTCCTTTAAGCCATCCTAAGTGACTCCTCTTTCTCATTTTATGCTCTTCAGCTACCAATGGAATGCTCTGGTCTGTGCTGTGCTTCTCTTCCATCTTAAGTTGTTTGGCCAAACAGTATAAACGCTCTTAATGTCTTAAGCTGGTTTCTCTGATTCTTAGAAGTGGCTTATTTTGAACTGGTTTCAGTCAGTTCCCTTGTAATTTCAATTTGTTGAGGGATGACTTTTATTCCAAGGTGGTTTCATCCTTGCACTTGAGCAAAGTGGCTGCGTTTTTCCCTTTACTTTACTTCCATTTACATCACTTTTCTCTTGAAAAAACTTGTTTCTAGGCTTGTGCTTACTTTCACACTTCTGGCTAATAATTTTTATCTGCAAATCCACTTTTCTTTGATCTCTCTGTAGCTACCTGCTTCTTTGATTCCCTCCCCACCCCACCTCCCACTCCAGGTGAATTAACAGGCTCTTCTCTTCCAGGTCACTACGATGTACCCTACTATTGTCTGAAATACACATCTTTAAATGTACACATGCTCTCTCATTCCATCCTTTTCACTGTCCTCTTTTCTGTTCAGCGCAACATCCTTGAGAGAGAAGCATTGTGCTTTTGCCTGGGAATCTTTTTATTGTTATGACTGTTGTGGTTGAACCTGATTAGGATACCAGTTCTCCATTCAATAGGTGCCAAAGGTAAAGTGCTTGTGGTTGTAAAATGACATACTCAAAATGCTACCATTTGGCTGACAGTTTGAGTAGAAGGAAGTTGGACACCTAAATAAATAAAGGCTGCTGATTTGCATATGCACATCTCTAGCAGTTTTGGAACCCTTTGCTGCAGTATTATTTTCATTGCCTTCTAAAATTCAGAATTTTGGAGGGGGAAAAAAAAGGATTTGAGCTAATTTCATTTGAAGTTAATAAGATGTAGTATCACATGAAATCAGCGGTAGCTTCTCTGTTTTCTGTCAGGAGTTGAATCATGTTTCTATCTACAGAACCTGAGCATGCTATATTTCAGATTAGCAAATATGTCTCACTAATCACCCATGGTGTTGATATGTAATGGAAATACTAATGTATCCTATGTTGTAGTTCAGCTAGTAGATGTTGCTGTTGTGTTGCTCATACTGTTTGGCAGGGTTTTTTGTATCTGTGTTATAGCAAAGTATTTTGACACTTTTTTGGAGCATGTGCAGAAGAATGCTCTTGGCAATCTCTAGGAAGATAAAACAAGTTTATTGTTATTTGTGTGTTGTACTTCATCAGCTATTTTTCAATACCTGGGACCATAAGCTTCCCTTACTCCTCTTTCCTTCTTACAAATTCCTGAAAACTTGACTTTCATTTGGAAAAGGATTATTTAGACATGCAAATCACAGTGTTTTGGCCAGTAAGATTTTGAGGGAGTTTTGGGGGATTTACTCTGTTGGTTTTTTGTATGGGTGGGGTTTTTTTGAAGTTTGTTTGTTTGTTTTTTTAAAGAAAGATTTAGGACAAGCAAATAAATATCCACCCACTGCATTCTGTATATTTTTGCTGAGGAGATTCTCTCAAAATAAATGAGGACAAAGCTTGGAATTGTCCTGTTTATGTAAATAAAGCTGTTAGTCCATATAGCCAAATTACGATGCTGTAATTTTGCAGAATTATTTACTAAGACTTTTGGTGTTTTCTTTTTTGTAATATGAACTCTTAATGTATTAGTTGAGAGTTCTGAGATGAGATAGGGCAGACAGACTTTGAAAGTCTTTTGAGCTATACCTAAAAAGGCAGTTATTCCAGAACAAGTTATTCCATATGCTGAGTTAATTGGGTAAGTTCAAAGTAGTTGAACCCTTACTTGCGATGTTGTGATTTATATAAAGAACAAGGAGGACAAAACGCAGTGAAGTAAAAATACTACTTCTTATAGATCCCTTTCATACATAAGTTCTGTCATGATTGTTTGCATGAGAAAATGTTAATCAGATAAATAGTTGGAGTTGCCAACAGTCATCATGCTACATGCTTTATTGATGCTTACAATCATTTGCTACCCATGTCCCACAGTGTGTTTTTAGCAGAAGTACAACCTGAAGATGTCTTGGAATGTTTAACTTCATCTTAAGCAGGTGGGGGTAGTGACTTCTGTTGATATGGTTAAGGTCCAGGTTTGTCCATGTTCCTTACACTTTAGAGGTACTGAGATTTGTTTTGCTTTCAGAGGGAAAGTTTAAACATGCTTAAGGTAGCTGTATACTTAAGCTGGTATTGCTGCTTCACAGTTACTGCTTTTTTTTTTTTTTTTTTTTAAAAGTATTTCTAACTAAAATCTTAGTAAAATCTTACTTCCTGGTTAAACAAACGTCCTGTTGTACTTAATAAATTTGTATGTGAATGTAATGTCTGTGGGAGAAAAGGACTCTCTATGATTGCTGTCTGTGGAGAAGTGATTTGGCTTCTCTTGTAGCTAATCAGTTTTTATAGAGTATTAAATAGGCCATGTGTTAAAGTATCAGTTGTTAACACCTCCAAAAAAAAATGTTTGTCATGTTAAAGAAGGGGAAAAATTGGTGAGCTCTCCATTAGATGGTGCTGCTGGGATTGAAATATTTATATACCTAATGGAAGGAGGCTTCTGCCTAGAACTGTTTTCATGGCTGTTTTGTTTTTTTTGTTGGTTTTTTTTTTTTTTTTTTTAATAAAAAGGACTTCTCTTTATTAAAATACTTTCCAAAGGCAGGGATACTTGCTAAGATGTTTGGGTTTTGTTTGTTTGGTTTTTTTTTCAGTTTGAAAGGAATAGATAAGATACTAAAAAGACAGGCTGTCTCCATGGGAAGGAGGTACGGAAGAAATAAATCATATGCTTTTTGCATGGGTGATATAGATTTTAGCAGCTGCCTCTGTTGTAGCTCTCATCTGTTTAAGTGTTGACTTTGTGTTACATTCATGCCCTGCTATCATGTAGATGCGGATACTGCAGCATTAAAGAAACTTGGTGTCAAGAAATACTTGATTTAAAAATCCAGAAATTAATTAGACTGACCATTACAGCAATAACACTCTCATGAATCTAGTATTTGAGTTCCTGTCTTCTTGTTGACCCCTGTCCACTAGCATTTCTTTTTAAAAAGCAGTGTTTTAGCTTAAACAGATAATAGTATTCCTTTGCTGGAGCCCTGACTGACTAGTGATTTTAGAAAAACTTAATGGAAGAAAGATGGTGCCTACACACAGAGGCACTGAGTACCATCTTAACTGCTGTAGGTGATCCCAGGTGGTCTGAAGGTGATGCTACAGAAGTATACAATCTTCCATATGGGCAAACTCTTACCTGCCAATCCTGCACACGTCTTGGATATTTTAGGCCATCTAAAATTGTACTAAACATCCATGATGGGACACCTGACTCATTCTGCAATAGTTAGAGTTGAGATACATATTAAATTAAAAAAAAAGTGCATTAGCAAGTGTATTTGTTAAATACTCCTTGCTTTTAGGACTCCTTCAAAGATAGCAAGACAAGGTTGCTGAGGTCTTTGAATTCTCCCACACCACAGGGCTGCAAGTAGGAAAAAAACCCTCATTTTTACAAATGGTGTTGGTCAAGAAATTGCTCAGATTGGGTTCATGAAACCACAGCCCTCTTATCCTTACAGGTGTAAGGAGAAGCCACCCCCCCCACCCCCCGTTTTAGTGTGATTTAAAGAATCAAGGTAATTGTGACCAGCTTGCAAACAAGTTTAGTAGCATTAAATAGCACTGAACAAGAAATGTAAGAGACAAAATCTTTCTTAAGAAACTGAGTTGTTTTTTTTTTTCTTTTGAAGAAGTAGCTTAGCAAAAATCCACTTCTTGGAGTTGCAAAGTTTAAATAATTTCAGATCCAGTAGTGGGAAGCCTAGCATAACAGACTTGGCCTGAGTTTAACAGCTGTTAAAGCGTTGTGCAGCAGCCAGTGGACTTCACATATAATTTTCTGTTTTCAAAAAAAGAAATTGAGAAGTTTCCAAAAACCTTTTTTGACTTTCTAACCTTGGCCAGGGTTAAAATGTGTGATTGCCAGGTGCTGTTAGTTCCCCAAAATCTAGTAGGTTGAAGTAATAGGCAGAGGGATGATTCTCTTTGGTCTTAATCATCCATTTTGGAATAACTCAAATAGGAAAAGTTATCAGTTATGTGATAACTGGAGAAATGGACAAGCTGTTTGAGAGAACTTGACCATTAGTATTTTATCAATTTGCTAATAATAACTTGCAGCTTGCTAATAATAACCCTTAAAGGGGCAATTAAAAGATTGCAGTTATGATGTCATCCAGCCATACGACTTCACATCAAATATGAACTTGCTATTTCTCAGTTATGTGATTGGCTTGCTAAGTGAGGTCAAAACCAAAGGTGGAAATGAATCGGGCAGAAAGTAAGTCGTGCTTGTTCACCTTGAATAGAAAGCCTTGATTCTAATGTTGCCATAGGATAGTGTATAGACAGAAGGGTGATAGTATTCTGTGCTCTATTAATAGATGCTTAAATATTAGCAAAACCTAGTCTTGCTTCTTCCTTCCTACCTTGACGTTCAGCTGGTTAGGAGACGACCTTGGCAGTTAACAGGATTTGTCATTGTATTTTGCTGTGTTTAGATTCCAGATCGAGGAATAGCTATTGTTCCTATGGTCAAAATGGCATCAACAGCATATGCCATAGGAATGTTGATCAGAGAGGGCATAGCAAGGACAGTCAGGGAGGAAGTGACTGTATTGTAGTGTATTCAGGATGTGTATGTTTATTTTTAGGTGAAGAAGATACGAGGGGAGGTCTAGGGAGTGATAAGAACAGTATTGTGATAGACCCACCAAAAATGGGTGGGGTGGTGAAACTTATTTCTCTTTTAAAAAAATACTAAGTGAACAAATGATCAAATATGAGATTTGATGTAAATGAAGGATTTTATTTGCACAGGTGTCTTTTGAGAAAGGCGCGTGGGACATGCACGCCTATGCAAGAATTTATTGATGTACGGGAAAGCTCTTGATAAATCAAGACAAGCATCCATATTTATTAATGTTGACCGAGAGAGGAAGGAGCTGGTTAAAAAGATGGAAGAAGGAGGCAGCTTATGAAAGATTAACTTGAACTGATAAAATTCAGTATTTCTAGGAAGTGAAGGAGGAAGAACAGCAAAATAGAGAACAGCAGCAAAATAAAGACAATAACAAGAATTCAGAAAATTTGTAGGTAAGATGCCATAGGAAGCATGTTAGAGTCTAAGAGGAATTCAGTAAAGTTATCTTCTTTTTAGGGAACAAGCATGAATTAGTGATTTTTACTTTCTTCTGCACTGACACATAGCAACAGACTGCTTTGGCTAAATCAGTACATTGCTAATGATCTGAAATTTGAGAAGAAATTGCATGGATGTGACGGTGTTAAAGATGAGTAAGAAAGAGTGGCACAAGTGTAGGGAGAAGATTTGAGTGTTTGAGCCATAAAACAATATCAAACTAACAACAGAAATAAAAGGATAATGAGAAAATGTTTTTCATATGGTCTCGAGCAGTAAGAGGGTGTTGTTCCACTAGCCAATATGGAGGGAAAAGTGACAAAAGTTGATGCCCAGAGAAATGAAGTAATAATTCTTCTTTCTTCTAACTTCTTTAGAAGAACCAACTGATATAATGCATAACGCAATTAGCTGTTAACTCTTTCATTTGTTTGTGATAACTGATTGAGGTTAAATGCAATTCAAAAGGGTTTTTGTATTTGGTCTTGTGATTTGTTTTCTGTGATATGAGTGATATGAAACTGAGTAATGGAATTTATTTTCCAGAAAAAATAGGAAAAAATACCACCTGCAAGATAACAGGATGATGGCAAGGGCCATTAGAAATTTCTCCATAGTATTTTATCACAATTCTTTCTGTGTCCTGATTAAGAGTCTAGGGGACTGAGGAGAAACAGTCTGGTTTAAAGGACATGGCTGTAAGGGTAGCATACAATGGATTGGAAAAGTGAGCAGGAAGATGCAGGTAACTGTCATCATCTTGGGTAATACTGCCTAGGCATCTATTTTGGCTCCTGAGGTAGTTGAAATTTTCCAACAGTGATTTTAAGGACTGAATAATAGAGAAAAAATTTAGTACGTTTGCAGATGGATACCAAACTCGGAACCCCTGTAGGTATTCTGGAGAACAGAACTCCAGTTCAAAATGAACGGGCCTTGATGGGGTCAGTGGCATCAGGTAGCTCACTGCTCTTGAGTTTTCATATGGCCTACATTTTTCTTGCAACCAAGGATGCAGCTTTAGTTTCTCTTGTTCTCCTGATTTCAAATACTGAATCCAATTCGAGATTTCACTGAGCTTCAAAGTACTTGGCCTACAGCCTTCTATATTATCTTAAATGAAATGCCTGAATCTGATGTTAAGACTAAATGCAATGTGTCGGTCTGGATGCTGTTATCAGCACTGAAATGAAATTGTGTATTTACCCCACTCCTAGAGTAAACCCAGAGCTGCAGTGTGCTGGAGCTCACTTTGTATCTTGGGTAGTGTTTAAACCACCAGTGAACACGAGTTTTATGTTGTATGATGTTGTGAACTGTAAAAACCAAGGAACCACGATTTTTGGGTTTTGTTTTGGTTTTTTAACTACCACAAGCATAGTAAATTCCAGGAAAGAGGTAGGAAGGCCAAATAAAGAGGTACCAATATCTTAATGGCTGTAGTTAGTCACCAGGGCTCTAGCATTAGAGCCTATTGCCAAGTATTGCATACAATAAGTAAAATAGAAACAAGAGCGTTTAGAGAGTGTTTTAATAATACATGTTTCTATATGGCCTTATTCCCTGTTAGAGCTCCCTGAGCCTGTATGATGCTCCCTTAAACTGCTGTTGTCTCTTTGTTCTTCTGGTCTCTACTCATTTTCCTGTAAATAGAAATGTTTTTTAGAAACCTTTAATGTTTGCATACAGGTGACTTCTGAGATGCTGTTTCCTTATGGCCTCTGATGAAACCGCCGTACATATCCGGATGTTCACTGCAAGAATAAAGATGCCAGTGTATAATGGCTGTAAAATAGTGAGACTTCAGCTTCCATTGTTCTAAGCTAATGTAGAATATTAATCTGTTTTCAATAACTAGGATGTGACTAGGTGGTGACAGGGTCATTCTTTCTGCAGATAATTAGAGTGGTCAATCTTCTTTATGACAGTATCGCAGCTTTGCTATGACTGTGGCAGAACTAGTTAGACAGTCCAAATTAACTAACTTTGGAAAAGCAGGCAGGATGAGAATTGATATCAAGCTGACGACTTTTCAGGATTATGTTAACTGATAAAACTGACCTACTACCAATACTGAATGAAACAGAAATGCATAGGGGAAATGATCTTGGAATTTTACACATTTTAAATCAGTAATACCATTGCCTGCAATTTGCCCAAACATAACTGTTTCTGGTGGTTGTCTAAACAGACAAGGCTTCAGGGTTGACTCCAGTCCATACTCCGACTTGTGGATAGTCAGACTGGAGGTATAAAGTTTGGTAAGTCAATATGTCAGTAGAGAACTCTCAAATGTTCTTAAACAGTGATACAGGGGGCTTTATCTTCTTATGTCCACAAGCAGAGATGTCCACTGTAGAAGGACAAAAGTCTCCATGACAGAAAAAAAGGAGTCTTTCAGGTGTGTAGTGTTGTTCTGTCTGCCTTCATCCTCTCCTTTTTTCCATTCACCAGAGGACTGGATCAGGGGCTGGACTAGAACACAGCTGTTCATTGCTGCTGCAAGGATTTTTTTTTTAATCCATCCTTTGCCTCTGGTTTAGTTTTTTGCGTTTTCTTGTTTGTTTGTTTTTTTAAATTTGCATTGTGCGTTTTGTATTTTGGATTACTGTATGGACGTTCTTCCATAAACCACATGGAGATATGTTGTTAGATGACAACAACTGAAACCTCTATAGCATATATATCTGAATTGAGGAAATCTGTTTTCGTGGTGCAACCTTAGCTTACAACAGTAGCTCCAAGGGTTCTGATCTCTGTAGGGCCATCTTGCAAAATAGCAGATTAAGCTTGCTCCAGCCTGATTTCCAGATGTCTGCTTCTCTAGGAAGAGCTGTGCTTGCGATTTGTGATTTGAAGTGTAGCAGTTGTCTTAGGTGGAAAACCTAAGGCGAGACCAATATTGTTTTGGCTGTGTTTTTTTGATAAGGCATACAGGGAGTGCAGCCTGCCAGTTCATGGAGGGTGAGGACTGGTATTCAGTGTGTGGATAAAGATGATGAAGTCCATGTAAGTACAGCGCTGTCAAGACTGACAAGAAAAGTCTAGTTGCAGGTGAGGAGAAGTGTCTAGCTATCCTGGCGAACTTAAAAAGCTGTGCTGCTGTCTGCTTTCTGTGTGAACTGGTGGACACTGTTGGGTCCTCAGGACGGTTCCCAGAAATTGCTTTGGTCACTACAACACAGAGATAGTGCTTTTTACTTGGGCAATGCAGCTGTATTGATGGTATTGGTCTGTATGCTCCAGGGCTAGAATTTAGGCCATCAAATGAATGAGTGCATCACCAGATAACAGAAAGAAACATGCTTTTTGTTTTCTGTTTTGCATGCTTTTTTTTTTCTTTCTCCATAATTACAAGTTGGTTCTGGCGTGCAGTGGAGACAGCCCCCTTAACTAGGTTTCAATTTAAAAAGGAGCATATAGTTATTGGAGTCAGAAGGCCTTTTTCATTCATTCTTCTGTTATCATCAACTAAGATAAAACCTGCATAACCACAAATGTGGCTTTTGCTAGCAAATACACAGGTGAAGTAAATTGTCTATGAGAAGAAAAGTGAGATAGGATGTCTTAATGTGCTGTGGGGTGGAAAAAATGTTTCAGTAGGACAGAATGCTTTATAAAGGACTTGGATCACCAAAAGTAAAATGAAAAAATAAGGACTACAGAAACATTTGTTCATACATTGCATTATGGAGCCCTAACAACACTAACATCTTGGCAAAAGATGAAGAATTTAACTCTCTGAATTTGGGCTTCTAAACTTGCCCCCTGAATGCTTTATGGCCTGTTAGGAAAGTTGTATTACACTCTCATAGTAACAGAGTTGTACTTCAGTACTAAAACAAATGTGGGCTTTGCACTTTTGAGACTTTACATATTAGGGTTTAGTTTATGATCAGTCTTGTACTTTAAAGTCTGTTTTAGAGCTTGAATCCTAATACTTGTGCATTTATGATCCACAGCAAAATATTTATTTCAAAAAGTTGTGTAATTAAAAAAATACTTACTCTTAAGTATCGTTAAAAATATTTTAAAACCAGCAACTAAAATATAATATAAACAATCTGTATTTTTAAATTGATCATTTTTAGCAGAATAAGGGGAATAATATTTGAGCTGTGAAATGTATTGAATTTGTTCTTTAGTTTTAAATAGAATCCTTAAGCTGTTATTCACCCTCTGAAAACTGAGCTTCATTCAAGCTACTTGGTTTGAGTGAACTGGATTTTATGCTATAGTTGTGTTGCAGCATATTTTCATTGCTAAAAGAAGGAAAGAACACCTTTCAGTTTGTTACTGACTGCAGGAATTCTTGGCTCTCTTGTTAGCTTTTATTTCACAGTAAAGTGAAAATGGAAGAAATAAGATGGTATCGTGCTTTCTTGTAAATCCATTCTGACTATTTCACTAGTACTAATTTTCTACAAGACTAAAACTGGTAGCTTAAAAACTACTTTAGTTCTCAGTATCACAGTTCAGAAATGGCGACGATGTGGTAGCCAATATGTTTTAATACATTTGGTGGTAGTATTAAAACTACCTGTGTTTTCAATGTTCATATTTCCTTCCTTTTATATCAGAGTGTAAATCTTTCCTACAGTGAATAGGTTGAAGCACAGTAGCTAGTAAAATTAGACCTGTGTTGTGAAATGGAGCATGCTTTTCAGATAGTTTCTTTTCTTGGTTTTGGTTTAGGTTAACAGAAGTATCTTTACATCTGCAGTTTCTGGAAATTTAAGAACACTGTGAACCTCTGGCCAATAAAAATTTTCCCATTATGTAAAACATTCTTGCAGATTAGCTTGACTCACTAAGTGGTGGCAGTGGTGACTTCCTCCATGAAGTAAATAGATTTTTGCAATGAATTTTCTAGTGAACTAATGAATCTCAGTGCAGCTTTTTGATTTGCTATAGTTTGTTATAGTTTCGTGCAACCTTAACCTACTATTTCTCTTTTCTGCCTTGAGGCTTGTGAGAATTGTTTCTGTATATTAATAGGAGATGCTTGAAACAGACTTGACTTGTTTGTTTCCCAGCAGGAAAGCCTGAGTGCTTGGGCTTTAACTGAATCAAGACCAGTGCTCAGCAGTGGGAGACAATATATGAATCCATTGGAAGCACAAACTGCAGTCTTGTGTGTCCCTGTGGTTTGTGTTGTGATTTTTTTTTTTCCCCCCATGTAAACAGGTGGGTAACAACAATTATTCTGCTGTATATATTTTTGCAATATGTACATTTAGAAACCTCATTGCAGTTGTGTGAGTTGGGGTTTTTTGTTGGGTTGGGTTTTTTTTTGGTAGTAGTAGTATTTGTATCATTGCATGAAACTGTAAAGTACCTTGTTCTCCTTTGTGTTTTCACAGCTTTAAGTTGATGGTATTAATTTTACAAATCATGTTCAGTGCCTGGACTTGCTTTAGTTATGAATGAGGGTGATACCTCAAAAGTCAAACAAGTTTCATTCTTATTTCTGTAAGCAAACCCTCTTACAGCCTTGCTCTTTCTTGTTCTGCATCTTCCACACAATCAGAATGGACTTTTTAGCAAGTTCTTCTGCACTCTTTGCCTGATGGAATTAAGTTGCCTGATAGTATATGGAGGCTTGTTTATTTATAAATTTTTGGTTCGTTTTGTCAGTTCTGTTGTATTTGCAAGGAAGGTAAGCAAATTATTATCTCCCTTTCATTAAACATCTGAGGGAAAGATTTCTTTAATTTTTTTATTTCAAATAACTTAAAAATATTATTAGAACTCATAGGTGGTAGCCAGCTTCTTCAGTCAGCCACAGACTAATTTGGGAAACTACGTTATACCTACGTTATAACTACGTTATAACAGTATATTAAACGTATTTGAGGTTGTGCTTTCCTTCCTTGTTCCACTCTATTTTATTCTGGAGTTTGAAAAGAAATGGTGCTTCTACAAAAAAGTTAGTAGTCCTGTTTGCCTTCAGTTTAAGCTGTAAATTAGGAATGGATATACGTAGTGAAACATGATCCTTTCAACTTCTTGACATGAACATAGGAAATTCTTCAATCCTTCAGGTGAGCGACAGGGGTTGTGTCTTTAGAGAGTAGCAGCAGGTGATGCTCTGGGACTACTCTGTGGCCTGTTCCTCAGAGCAGGTATAGCTTTATAAAGCTGGAAGGTGGAGAGGCTCTTTCAAAATTTTGTGTGGAAAAAGGATCAAAATAAGCTTCTTGCTACAATAACACTAGAAAATATGTTAAGCAGTATGACTAAGAACTACTTGTAAGTAATAAATTATGTGAGTTGTTGGTGCTGTTTATACACAGAAGTTCATATTCTTGTCACAGTAAGTTCTTTTTGTAGGTTCATGTAACAGTATAACAAGTCCTTTCTAGGTTGTGATTTGGATGTAGCACCTGAAGGGTGCAGGAGGAGGAAATAGTCTGCTGGAATGACTGGATACAGTCTTGGTATCTTGGCCTTTTCCCTTTCTGTCTTACCCTCCCACCAAGAATACACGGGTCCTTGAACAATTTATGAAGCAGCAAAAATCTCATTTCTGTAAGATTTTCTTTCTTGGCCCCATCTTCTAACTTAGTGCTAGCTGGTTTTTTTCCTAAGAAATGCTGTGTGTGTCCTTGATAGTGTGTGAATCCCAGCCAGAAAGCAACTAGGCTGCATGTGGCTGTCTTCAAGTCATTCTCAGTGTCCGGAAGCAAAACAGGTTAAAAAGTGTTGTTAAGGAGCTAGTTTTAGATAACTGTGGAAACTGAAAAATATTTAAAGTTTTTATTTTACCATTTATGTCCTATTTTTAGGGGAAAGGGATATTTTTGATCCTCCTTTCCCCCAGCTTTAACAAGATATAATTGTTTTTGTGTTCCCTATTTCTAGTTATTTTTTTCACTTTTGACAGTTCCCAGCTTAAGACTGAAGTCCTATTATACAAAGTAATACATATACAAGTATGTGAAGAGGTGGGAACTTGGTAGGTGGCCAGGTAAGGTCAGAGAAAGGAGGCATTATATTTGTTCCTCAGCGAAGGAGAATAGAAATATACAGAGGTGCCCTAAGTCATGCTGAAAGTCTCTGATAGCTCTTCCGACTAATTTTTCTGTTTCAAAGCCAACAGGCCTTTCCCCTTTTCAAATTCATTATCATATTTTTTTAAATGTGGTATGTGATGTTTGGTCTACAAACCAGGGAAGAGATTTGAAACTGAAGTTAGTGTTAAATAAATTATTTTTAGTAGAGGCAAGCTTAAAATAACAATAACTAAAACTTTGTTTGGAAGCTTAAACCGAGTATATGTTGTCCATTACAGGAATTTCAATTTTAACTAAGCCATGTTGGGGGGGGGGGGAAGTAATACTGCTGTTTCAGTGCATGGAAACTCAGGACCCACTGTGAAGAGTAAGCAAAGGACTTGTGCACAGCTGTGAGAATTAATCTTCTATCTGTGGGTGGGGGAGTGGATAGCATGTATGTTCATTTTATCTGCGAGTCTGTACCTATGTTGACCATTACCTTTTCTTTAAAAGGCCAACGTAAACCTTGTTGAATCACGCCACTAGAAACAACCAACCTTTTCATTGCTGTGAGACAAAACCCAAAAGGATGCATCTACCTCCAAACTCTCCCATTTCCTTTCTGCTTATCCCAGTATAACATGCTCTGAATGCTGGCTACTGCCTCCCAGCTAGGGAGGTGCTGAAAAGCTGCTGGAGGTTCCTGAGCTTTCCATGTCGTTGTCAGCATGTGTTCAGCCCCGCCTAATGTTCCAGTGAGACCAAACCTGAAAAGACTGGGAAGGATCCTCCCCCAAGGAGGACGTGTGCTCTTCCGATCTTGAGACCAAACCTGAAAAGACTGGGAAGGATCCTCCCCCAAGGAGGACGTGGATCTCAAGGAATAATAGGTTGCTGATGGTAGGCGTCTGGGCTGCTATGGGCTAGGAGATCTGGCCTTGAGCCTTGCTCTGCAGGGTGCAGAGGGAAGGAGGGGTGGAAAGCTGTGATGAGCCTATTGTGAGCCTGTTGTTGCAAATGAGCCAACAACTGGCTGATTGACACTGAGCGCTCATTGTTGCTCCCTTTGCTCTTATATGCAGCTGTGGAGAATGAAGAAGCGAGGGGCGGGGGAGCTAACTTCTAGTGTCCAAAGAGACAATGGGCATAAATTAAAAAAAAACCATAAAATTCTATCTGAACACAAGAAAAACTTTTGACTGTGGGGGTGCTCAGACACTGCAATAGGTTGCCCGGAGTGGTAGTAGAGTCACTCTCTGTGCAGATACTCAAAACTCAGTGGGACACCGTTCTGGGCAGCTGGCTCTAGCTGACCCTCCTTGACCATGGTGGTTGGACTAGGTGATCTCCAGATGTCCCTTTCAACCTCAACCCTTCTGTGAAAGCTTCCTTAGTATTCGGATGTATTCTTTAGCTGCTGTTGTGGAACAGCAACTAAATAATTACAAATGCCCCTGCTGTCTCACAAATGCCTCTGCTGTGTAATCATGGCAGTTTTAATTGCATAGGGAAAGCATCAAAGTGTTAAAATAGTTAATTGACTAAACTCCCTGATTTAAGCAGCAAAAGCAAAAAACCCACCAGCACCACCCCTCCTCCCCCTCAAAACACAGAAAATCCCAAAACACCCCAAACCTTAAAAGACCTTTTTTCTTTAGTTTAACCCCTTAAAATATTAGTGATTATGAAAATAAAAGGTAGTTTTAATATAACATAATCAACGAAGTCAGTAAATATAAGAAAAAACTTAAAAATTTTAAAATTCTTAAATCTTTTTTTCCCCAATTCACTTTAGTTTTGCCACAAAATCCCAAAATGATCCTATGAAAAATGAAGGAAAAGAAAGGCAGGAACATAAGAGGAGGCACCAGAGAGAATCCTAAGAGATCCCACCAAACTCTGCAGTTTATTCCTTTCAGCCTGCAACTAATAAGACATGAGGTGATTTGAATGGACTTTTCTGTAACTGTTTCTTTCCTGGACTCTTTCAGTCCTCCCCGGTTTGCATTTTGCATAGCCCTCAGAAAGACTGCAGTGCAGTAATTGGCAAGGAGGGAATTACTACGAGGGAAAATCTAGCTATTGTAGCTCCTCTTGCAGTATTGTGTTGCTGAGTTCTGCATTTTGGAGCAGGAGGTAATGAACGGCTGCCTTCAGGTTTCCGATGTGGAGATCTGACTGCTTGCAAAAAAAGGATGTGGATAAGTTTTCATTAAGTGTCCCTAGTGTGTGCATGGCATGCCGGACAGCTGTTAAGTTTATTGGTGCAGTGGTTTGGTTTTTTTGTGATAGGAAACACTTGCAGTTTCTGCCTAATACTTTGTTTTTAATCCTCTGTGCTCAGACAGTGGAGAAGAAGGTAAGGTGCTTTTTGTTGCCTAACATACAAAGGATAATAGAAGTAATTTCTGCATGTTGTAACATGCAACAGTAACTGCATTCTGTTGGAAAGTAAAAGTTTTGATTACCTTTTTTATTGCTTGTAACTCATTGAAATTCATTGTAATAAATTCCCTGAATTATCTAGTATATTAAAGTTGACAAACAGTTATTTGTACTTCAAATGTATTAAAATATTTTTTTGAAGTCAGTTTTCACTTTGGTTATCCAAGATAATAAGGAATTGTTTTCAAGAACAGTGTTCTGGGAATGTTCCTCTTTTGATATTAATCTTAAGAGCTAAAAACCCAATCCTTTCTATGTCTTATCCATGTCTTTGGATGTTTTTTAATGCCAGAATTTTAAGGGTATAGCACTGTCATAATGCTGCTGTTTAGCTGTGGAGTGTACTTGTTCACTAAGAATGAAACCTTGGAGGTGCCCAAATTCTCTGTGAATCAGAAGGGCTTGGTTAATGTGTTGGGAGAGGCTGGAAGTGCAAAACTCCCTGCACTAAATTCAGCTTTATAGCTAAGAATATGAATAGACCAGGGCAGTCGTAATTGGTGTCTAAACTCAGGATGGGAGCTTAAAAGAGCTTTAGAACTTAAATTTCTTGCTGAGTCACTATATAAATGTTTAGTACAGAGATTCGTACTTCATTCATGACAGCTGTAAGAATTATGGGCTGACTTGCAATTTATATACTATTTTGGTGGTGAAAGTGTTGCAGATCTCCTTTTTGTATGAGTAAGAGTTTATTCCTGTAGTTTTCTATAAATCTCAGTGCTGGGATATTTTTCTAGCTACTGTGTTTCTAGAATGAGCCAAATTGGGCTTTCCTTGGCCAGTGTGTTTCTTTTGCCAGAGTCTGTAACCACTTGTTAGCCTGTTACTTAATATGATTCTAGTCCAAAGTAGCATGGCTGGTACTTTGCTAGTAGCAGTAGCCTTCCCTTTCCACCTCCTGAGGACCAAAGGTGAATTGTAGCACGTGACAAAGATCAAAAAATCAGAAAGCCACAAAAAAAGATTCATCTATAGCTGTGGGAGTTTGTGGCATTTCTCCTGACTAGCTAAATGTTATCTTGGTCTCATGTTACAAAGTCACTTACTTTAGACATGATAACGGGAATGAGAGCCCAGCATATTTAGCGGCAGGTATGCGGTGCTGTGACTGTCTGAACTTCCATAACCAGCTGTGTGTAACTGCTGAGGCTGATCCATCTTCACAGCATTCTGTGCAGGATGACAGCTGGGAACACACTGCCGAGGTGGGCCCTTGGTGCCGGTCTGCTTAAGTGTCATCTGCGAACATCACTGCTCTGGCACTACGGAATAGCTGCTCAGATTTGTCAGAGTTCACTGGCACTGTTGGACTCTGTGGTAGGTGGATGCACACTTCATTGATAAGATTTGAGAAACTAAAATTCTTGCAAAAATGTGGTTTGACTGTATATACTGTAAATGGTCAGGTGAGGTTACTGCAACATGGTCATCAAATGTTGTCCTTGAAGTGTAAATATGAGAGAGACTTCAGATTTAGTGTACTGGTGGCCTGGGCATTGTTGTAGCATTTGTTGCATCTAAACTTTACTGTCAACATTTAGGAATGCACATAGATGGAGATTGATGGAGATTTGTATTAATTATGTTTTCAGATTCTTTTCCTCTTTTTCTCTGTGCCTGTAAAAATTACAGGATCAAACAAAATTCCCCAAACCAGGTTGCTTTCTTCTAATGGTCTGTTTGAATATTGTCATAGGGTGTTTTCTTTTTAAGAAACACTCTGCAGAACAATTAGTTACTTTCCCAGAACTATGCTGATGTTTCCAAATGGAATTTAACAAGCTGTTACCAAGAAAATGGCACTGCTTTGAAGATTTGCACGGTCTGTAATGACACGTAATGTGTCTGGGCGGAGAAGTTTGTATGTGTGTGAAGGCAGGAAAAAATAACTGTGATTTCTAATTTGTGTATATCCTTCTATAACGCTGTTTTGTTGAGAGTCCTGTGTGAACGCTAGTGGAGGAGAGGAAAACAATGGTTTAAAAATCATATGTTCGTATGTTACCTGTAATGTTCTTTATGTTATTTTTAAAATGTATCATTAAAAATTAGTTTGATACTTCCTCAGTTTCATTAGACTAACTTTACAGATGCTGAGAAGCCTGTTACAGGGTTTTTGAATGAAGGTAACATAACTTAAACTTTTCTTTATTTAGGGCAAAGGAAGAAACTGGGCAGACTAGCAAAGCTCCCCTTATTGGCAAGAGTAAAGAGAACCCTAACAGAGCATTGAGAAAGCCTATTCTCCTTTCTCCTCAAGCTGCCGATCAAATGAGATTCAAATAAAACGAAGGAAGTGTAAGCAATCAAAGAGTCTTCCAAACCTTGAAGGAGTGAGGGGTGTTAGCATGTGGAGAAAAAGAAGTATACAAATTTCATCAGTCTCTTCAGTTGTCTTTCAAGGAGAATTGTTATGTGAGAAGTATATAATTTCCAGACTGATACAGAGTTTACCTGGTAGCAGATAGCTAGTGAAGAGCTTAGAAGAGGCAGTGAGTAAGAACAAAGGCTGGACTGGGAAGAGGACAAGAGCTATCAAGGATTTCAACCTTTATGCCGTTCTGATAGCATCTGTGATACTGATGAGGTATTTAAATGGAAAAGGGTCTTGTAACCTGTTCTTCAGGTGAACCTGTTATCAAGAGTAGATTCTAAGAAAATATATATATTTTATGGAATTGTGTTACTGCTAGTTTGGAGACTCACCTTTAATCTTCTAATGCATGTAACTTGACTTGTGGGTTGCTTGAAACTGTGTTCACATAGATGTCAAATTCTTTGGTGGGGCTGCCAGTGCTTTGTGTGGCTGTGATACAGTAAATTTCTTTCTTGTTGCTTTTGTTCATAACTTTTTTTGGCTGCTGAGAAAAATCTCACATTTGTCAAGCATGAAAATTCTGATAATGTTGGATAAACTTTGAGGGAGAAATATTTATTTGGAATTATAGATTGATCTACTTTCTCTTATATTATGGATATTTTTTTTTTTCTTTTATTTGAGTGCATGGTTGAACTGGACTGTACTCAGTCCAAACTTCATGATCTTGCTAGTTAATGGTTAGGAGACAAATTGCTACTACATTTATTAAGGAGTTTGTGATTTTTTTTTTTTTTCCTTTTTTTCTTTTTCCTAAAGCATGAGTATTTGGAAAGAGGAGAACACTTTACCTGAGCAGTCTTTTTACTGCTTTAGGATTCATGTGGAGTATTTTTCGACTTGCCTGACATCTCAAACTTTGCTGGAAGTCTTCTCCTTTTTGCCTTGCTTTTTAGTTCAGTCATACACATAGTGTTTTCTCTTTACATCAAAAATGTAATACAACTTTTTGTGAGGATAAGCATTTATTTTGATGACTTTGCTGTGAATTTTCATGTGCAACACTTGGTTTCCATTGCACTGTTGTTATGATGAAAGATAGACGCCAGGAAAATATATGGCAAAAATCTGTGTTGTTGATTTTTATGTTGTGCTTCAAGGTAAAACTTGATGTCGTACTGGAGGACTTGATTGAAACTACTGCTCAAAACTCTGCAGATGAGAGAAAAAAGGGGGTTATATAACGGATAGTATATGAGTACAAAAAGTTTGTATTAATAGAGGTGAGCTCTTACTTACATATCATATTCAGCTTAGTCCACTCTTTTAAAAAAAAATATCTGGAGATGGTAAAAAAAAAATTGGGTGATGACATATTATTAAAGATTTGAAATTTTCATATGGGAAAAGAGAGAAAATTGGGATTGTCCTCATTCACCTGAATTTAAATACTGTGGATTTGCCTTAATTACAGCTGTTGCTGGCCCTTAGAATCATAGAATTTTAGAATCA
>VZTQ01005651.1:0-25721 GCA_013400755.1 Pelecanoides urinatrix
ACCCAGGATTCGAGGTGCGTCCCAGTCCTTTACTCGGCCAAGCAGCTCAAGCCGGGAAAACTTTCACGTCAGCCGTCCTGAAATACAGACATCACAGTGACAGTGCAGTGCTCGTTTCCCACCCTCATTAGCTTAGCAGAAAAGGAAGACTAATTAGCCTGTGCTTTGCTCAGTGTGGGTCTGCTGTGTGCTGTTCCTAGGAGCGGAGCCAGCCTCCCTCGCCGGCCTTGCCCTCCGCTGCGTGGCTGGCTGGGGACGTCCAGCCGGGCTGCCCCGAGCTGCCCGCACACCCGTCGTGCGCCCTCCCTCTGCTTTGGGGGGCTCCCACATTTCCCCCCCACCCCGATTTCACCCTGCAGGAGTCCCCATGGGCGATTATGGAGCCTGGCTGGCGTAGGCGCTTTCCTGAGCCGGGAATCGGCAGCCCAGCCCAGCGCAGCGGTCGTGGGGCTGCAGACACTTGAAGGCTCTCTCTGCACTTCCAAATTTCAAGCAGTATCTGTCCAGCACGTGGGAAGGGCTGCACTGGGGGTTAAGAAAGGGTTTTCCTTTACTCTCGCCTGTATGACATGCCTCCATACCTTCTTCGCAATGTTGATGAAAATAGTCAAAATACTGAGTGATCTGGTAGGTCCTGCTGCTCCTCGTGAGGACCAGGAGTTGTTATCTTTTATAAAAATACAGAGTTATTATTTGAAGTGTACTTTACGATGCTCGCTTGAGTTTCCAGTGCCATGCATAATGTGGAAAGTAACTTGACCACAGGAAGGCTGCAATTCGCATCAGCAACATAGCCCAAACTCATTCCTGTAAGGTATGAATTTCAATCGATGCATAAATAAACGTACACAGTGGATAGGCGGGAGACCGCACGATCGAAAAAGCTGAGGTTCCGTTTGTAGTCGTTTCCCCCAACGTGTCGGCCTCAGCTTCATTCTCCACTGATGTTATTTTTGAATACTTGGTCAAATAAACATTAGGATGGGATTTGTCTTACCTCTCTTTAAAGTCAGATATTTGGTCTGGGCTCTCCATACCTCTGTCTGCAGTCAGTGTAGCAGGACAGTCATGAATTACCTACCCTGTCGCGCCTCTGAAAGTTTAGGCCACTAAACCCTGAGTTTAGGTGCCTAATTTCAAATAGGTGAGTTTTTGAAAACTTTCGCCTCAGTCTTGCCGTCAGGTCCCTTAGGAATACTTCAAACAAGGCTTCCAGACACCGTCACTTGGTTTTAAGGGATGCAGAAGTCAGGGGCCGGTCCTGTGTTCAAGCACCGGAGCTGGCACACCACCCCGATGGAAGCACAGCGGCTCCAGGGAGCACACGGCTCCCAGGCAGGAACCGTCTCCGTCGTGGCCCGGGAGCTTTTGTTGGCAGAGGGACCTGTGCCAAGGCTTGGAAAGAGAGCTGACCCAGCTGCTTTCAAATACGCTCTATAAAGCAAGTATATCTGAACTCATACATGTGAATTTGACTTTTTTTTGGACATTTCTTCTCTGAGGCATCGTCAGCCGCGGAAGTGCGTAGTAGGGACCTGGCAGATAGCATCTTTGAGTTTTTGCAGATAAGGATAATGAAGTGTGAGTATGATAAGGATGTACGATTGCTGGGAAGAATATATTTTTCCTTGCCAACTCCAGCTAAGGGTAAAGGCTTTTTGTGATCTGGAGCATGAAACTTCCTCTGGATCTGTCTGTCTGTCAGAGAAAATGTGCTTTGCTGCGGGGTTGGTGCTTCTCCCGTTGCTGACAGATCCTGTGAGCTTTCCTGTGGTGGTTTGTTCGAGTTGATGATGGGCTGAGGTGGTCCCAGCCCCGGCGCAAGGCAGGTTGCTCAGGGCTGGGTCTGGTTTGGCTTCCGAGGATGGAGGCTGCACAACCTCTCTGGGCAGCCTGTTGCCAATGTTGGATCATCCTTACTGTATAAAAGGTTGTTTTTTCTTTGTTTTTTTTTTTTTTAAAAAAGTTTAAATGGAATTTGAGGTGTTTCAGCCTGTGCCCATTGCTTCTTGTCCCGATGCCAGGTTGGGGGCAGGTTGCTGGCGGTGGCGGTGCCAGTGTGGGATTAATTTTGCTGGTCCTCTTGGTCATATGCCGGCTGAGAGCTTTTGCTCGTGCGCAGGCTTGTTTTCATTCAGTACCATGCTCTGCTTCGGCGTGAGCCCATGAGCTGTTTAACCTAATTACCATCCCAGGGATAGCCTGAGCTCCCGGCGTGGGAAGCCGAGGAAAGCCGGAGCTCGATTTAACAAAGATATCTTCATTTCAGCACTTCTGAAGAGCTCTGACTGCGGTGCGTGCCCAAGTGACTTAGACGTTAGAAAACCAGACTTTCACTCATGCGTGATGATGCCCTTGCACGTAGGTGCCACTTGGGGTGTGTAGAGGCTGTACGGGTAATAAATAAACGTGCCTCCAGGTGAGGGAATTATGCAGCTTTCAACGGGGGCTAAAATGTTACCAGAAAAGAGTCTCCTTATAAATAGCTGTTTTCAGCTGTTTCTCTCTTTCGGTATTTTTAAGCTCAAATCTATTCAGTTTACTGATTTTGCTGACAGCCAGCCCAGCTCCTTCTGCCTGGGATCCTCAACTCAAGGTCCTTGGTTATTTAGTCAAAGACTGTGAAGCATAATTGAATCCAGCTTCCTCCTCCGTAACCATCCTGACTCTCTAAGTAATTAAGAGGCAGTTTATAGTCCGCAATTAAGAACAGCAGCTCTGGCTTAAAGAAGCCGAGGAAGAGCAGGTACGTGGAGTGTTTCCCATTTCTATGCCGTGGGCTGGGGCTGTGGTGAAGCTCGGCGTGCTGCCGAGCCCTCCTGCTCAGGTCTTCCATGTCCCTGCTCCCTGCCGGTATTTCGGTGGAAGTTAGGAAATGTGCTCGAGCTATTTTAGAAACTGGGGTTTCTCCATTCAGTAGCCGGATTCACGGGCGGATAGACACAAAATGCGTGCAACCTCCTCATGCGGAGCGCAGCTTTTTAATCGCTTGTGGAGCGCCTGGAGGCTTGTTTGCTGCTCTGTAAGAATTGCCTGTTAAATGGTGACAGCTAGGTTCGCTTGAGGTCTCTGCTGGTAGACCTCATCCTGGCCATGCTGTACTGGATAACTGATTTTAGGGGTGATTTAGGGAGGAAATGCTGGTTACGTGTTGGAGATAAAGACAGGAGAGGCATCCTGCTGGGTTTACCTGGCTTGTTTGAAGTGTGCTAGTGCTGTGTAATGATCGCAGCTGTGTGGCTGCTGCGCAGAAGAAGGAGGCGAGGAGATCTGCTAAAAAGATGGGAAGTTGTTTTTCTAAGAGTAACAGTTTTGCTGAGTCTGTGTGCTGGGATGTGTGTTGCACAGGCAGCACGTACCTTATGGACCAGAGAGAACTCGCAGACCCCCCAGGCCCCTTTTGCAAAGAGCAGTAATGCAGAAACCTTGGTACCGTTTGTACAGTGTGCGGGTCTGTGACTCCTCTCTGATTAGAATCACAGAATCACAGAATCACTAAGGTTGGAAAAGACCTCTAAGGTCATCGAGTCCAACCGTCAACCCAACCCCCCCATGCCCACTAAACCATGTCCCCAAGCGCCTCATCTCCACGTCTTTTAAATCCCTCCAGGGATGGGGACTCCACCACTGCCCTGGGCAGCCTGTGCCAAGGCCTGACCACTCTGTCAGNTGAACTAAGGCCCTGTCCCGAAGGGGAGGTCGGATTCAGGCAAGCGATACCTGGATGCTACGTGCTGTCAAGCAGCGGCTGAAGGTGCCAGCCGTGCCCCTGCGCATCAGTAAAACCCCGCAGGCGTTCCGCTTCGCGCTGCCCTGGCAGCTCCTTCTGGCCGCCGTTGAGGTTGTGAGGGTTCACATGTTGGTGTGGTTGCTGCTTAAATAAATCCAAACCCTTGTATAGAGGAAATGGGCAGCGCTTTTGCTTTTCCAGCCCTTTCCTGAGCCAGCCTAGCAGGGTGGCACTTCGGTGGGAGAGCAGTGGTCAGGGGGCAGCTGGGGCACAGCGAGGGCGGGCAGGCACGGTCAGCCCCTCGCCCTCCTGCCTGCTTTGTGATCCTCAGGGTTGGAGACACTTAAAAACCTCTGCAAACGGCCTTCTCTTGTCAGTGGGGGTTAATCAAAAGAGCATTGCCGCTTAATTTGGGGCTCTTAAAGAGCAGCAGAGCCTTCTGGAAAGGCATTAGATAGCTTAACCTCCTTTTTTTTTTTTACTTCCTCTCCTTTTGTTGATATTTACAGTGTCAAGGACATAAAAAGAGAATTACAGGAGGGGAGGGCTGTGTGCTCTGGGCTTTCTTTCGCAGGGGTGAGGTATTTGCCATTTGCCTGAGAGTTTTCCCAGGAAACCCAGTCTCGTTCTCCCAGGACGTCCTGTCGGGACGGGTGTGCAACAGCCTCCCGCTCACCATTACCTGATTAAATTTTTCACTGCGATGACAAAGCGTGAAGGGCTTATGACGCAGAGGGTCGGATCTGCAGCCGGTGCGAGCCGATGCTGTCCCCTTGCCGGAGCCGAGAGCCGGGAGGAGCAGAGCTGCGGTGCTTGCAGGGAGAGAGGTTTTGCAGGTGACGTGGGGAGCGGGTAACGTTGCCGTGTGCCGTAAGGGAGCCCGGACAAAGCTCACCTACGGCTCCGTCCTCACGAAGGGAAGGCGGTTGGTTTGTGCCAAGGCTGGGGCGGTCGGTGCTGGCGTTTGCTGAGCGCTGAGCCTCCGCACCGAGGGTTCGTAGCAGCCAGGCTGCCTCCCCCCGCCCCTGCGCTGGAGCAGGGGGAAGGACCGCCGAATCTGTGCCTCTGTCAGAGCCTGGGCTTTACAGCATCTTCCCTAAATGGAAAATACTCCAATTAACTCAGGGAGAGAGGTTTATAGTCGAGTAGCTTCCAAATCGTAAGCTAGACAGTGATAAAATGTGTATATATTCTTCTAATACCAACACGACCTGAGTTTTGGTGAACACCTGTGGATTTGCTCCATCTCTTTGGCAGTGAGGGAGGGATTTTAGGAAGATTCAAAGGTTTGGTCTCCTAAACGTAGTGTCCTTTGAAGCCCTGTGGGTGACCTGCCTGGCTTCCAGCTCCTGCTCTACAAGTGCACACTGTTTCCTACCTGCCCACCCCGTGCTGGTGCCCTGGGCGCTCCGGGGGGTCCCTAACACACATTGTCAAAGAACCACCGATATTCAGGGAATTGAATCCTGCCCTTGACAAGCTGTAGCATCCCTGGTGTGCTCCAGGCAGCAGACGTAAGCGTGCGCGTTGCAGTGTAATGCTCTGTCACGTTCCCGGTTGCTTTATAGTTTATAAACATTATCAAAGGGATTTTTGATGAAGTACAAGTTTTCTCTGTTTACAGTCTTCACGCACCGGGAAAATCACGAGGTGGATATCTTGGAGGGTGAGCAGGTGAAATACCTCTAAGATGAAGAGATTAAATTAGAAACATATTTGTGGATAAATAGAGGCCGTTGTAGTACGTGTGTTATCATCAGGTGAGAAATCCTGTGGGAACCAGTAATAAAGACGACCCTGGGAGCGTGACTGGAGCTGGAGAGGAATCCACCGGCTGGCACGTTGGCGTAAGCCCTTTGGGCAATGACTTTTCTCCTGGTGTCCTGGCACATCCTATCGATGAGGAATCAGGTGATAACTTTCATCCTGCCATAAAGAATGAAGCTAAGAACGGAAAAACAAAACAAAAAAATATCCATGGCAGTGGGTGTGCTGTGAATTTGTGTGCAGCACCTGCACAGAGTTAAGCCCTGATGGAACACACAAAGCAGGTTTAGGTATTTGCACATAGCATGTATAAAGAATTAAGCCTGTATTTCTGTGTTTAAGTATCTGTGTATGTGTGGTACAGACGGGAAGTTTTCGGAAATTTGGTATTCGTCTTCTCACAGAGATTAAAAATAGCATCCAGAATTGCCTCTTCATTTTCCAACACGCGCATTTTGAGCAAGTAACTTTAACGCGCAAGTGTCTGCATTAACAACGCTTTCTTTGGTTCATGTGTGACGTAACGTGTATTATAAACGACCCGCTGACTTACTGTGACAGTTTATTAGAAGTGAATTAGAAACCGTGCGAGGAAAGCTGAGGTCTATGAGGTGTCAGTGACTCTGGTGCGCGCTGGAAACTTCAGCACGCTGATCATAGCAGGAGCCCAGAAAGTGCGGTTAGGGCTTTATTTGGAAAAAGTAACCTAGTAGAAGCTTTTATGGGGAAATTCAAACATTTATTGGTCTAGCATCTATCTTTCGGACTGGTTTTGGGATGACTGCAGTAAAAGCACTTAAAGAATAACCAAAGTGTGTTTCCCGAAGTGGAGCTTTTCGGAGGAGGGTTTTGTCCCACGCCCGGGAGCTCAGCGGGGTTTCCGTAAGGCTGCGACCCTCTCGGAGCTCAGCGTGCCAGACTGCGGGTCTTTGATCCCAGATTTTGGGGAGGAGAACACATGAAGCACCGCTGGGATGAGAGGGGTCGGCTGTGTCCACGCTGGTCCTTAATACTGCTTATATTGAGAAGAGCATCCTGAGGCTTCAGCGTTAAAACCCATGCGGGATGAGTGAGGGAAGTTTATGCTTGTAAAAATCAATTTACTTAACCAAAGAGCTGGTGGCTTTGTAGCATCTTGGGTCACTATGTGAAATCCGCTTGCCTGCTACGGGAGCTGTTAGTGTGGCACTAAATACCTGTAGAAAAAACGACGGAGACTGATGTAACGCACGTGTCTGAATTCCCAATGCACCTTCGGTTGGTTTAGTACAAAATAACGTGTATCGTGACCGGGTCACGATAGTGAATTCTGGTTCTGCGAGAGGCAGGGGAATGTTTTTGCAGCAGGCGTGCACCGTTGCGGTTGCGTTTAGGACAGCGTTGCGTGTGCCCTCGTGCGAGGAGCCGCGCGCAGCAAGCCGGCGTTTCGGCAAACCTGTGTGCAGCGCTTGAGGCCGTTTCCCCGCTTGCAGCAACTCTTCATTTCTATTTCATGCCAAGTTGTCTGGCAGGGCGTGCGCTACATAAAGGCTGATGTATGGTTCAGTTTGACATCTGTAGTGCTGTAAGATGTCCGTCTCGAGCAGGGAGGATGAGGAGGAGGCAGTGGGAACTTGCCGGCGAGGGCGACACGTGGCCACCTTCGGGGTTAGGACGCAGCAAAGGTGCCCATCAGGGATGGGTTTTCGAGGAAGGAAGCAAAGGGAGAAAAGACAGAGGTGTTTGCTCAGCGGCCATGTGTGATTGTTCAGTCAAATCTCAATGCCTCGTACTTGGCAAATACTTGGAGCCTAACACTTGAACACTGAAAGGCAATGAAAAAAAAATACTTCAAGAAGGATACATGAAAATGTGACTGGTGAAACAGCAATTATCAGGGCTGGTAGATTGAAGATGCCTAATTTTTAGGCACTTAAAATTATTCACATGATGTGCACGCATAGATGTGCATGCTTGTGTGCCATGCATTTTTACTGACTCTTTCATTGTCAACCCAGGCAGACATAATGTCAGGGAGCCTTGGGGGTCAGTTGTAACGGAGTAGAAGACAAAGCAGTCTTGCTGTATGAAGCAGTTCCCATTAGGGGTAGAAAGTCACACGTTTGTGGTTTACTTTGGCTTCCCGTACACCTCTTCTGTCGGGTTGCAGTGGTGCCTCCGGTAGTTAGACCTATAAATATTTCCAATGTAAACCAAAGTTTATAGCTTGCCTTTAAAAATTCACTTGGGATTGCAGCTTGGCATATGAGAGCCTTTTCTTGTGTTTACATTTTTACGTGTAAGAAGCTTTCAGATAAATTGCTTTCATTGTTCCTCAGGTCCTTGAGTGCACAAAAGAGGGACGCAAATAATTTGCAATTTTTAAAAAAGTGCTTATCACTTATCTACTCCCTCCTAGGCCGCGTGAAGCAAGGCGCAGAGACCTGCACCCGCTGGGATCTGGGAGGACTGTCAGGCAGAGGAGAGAGCTCAGCTGTGTACAGGGAACATTAAAAATAGGCACGAAAGGCTACTTCTGCTGAAGTGAACTCTGAGCACCTGGTCAGTGAGTTCACGTCTGCTTCAGAAGAAGAGGAGTTTTGTCTGAGATGTGGTTTTGCAAGGAGGGCTCATGCTGACATCGTCGGAGACATAAAACCTGGGACTGGGACGGTGGCCAGGCTTTTTATCCCTGAGTTCATTTATTTTTCTTGGTTTATTTAGCCCTTAATATTATTCAAACGAAGATTTTGTTTCTAGACCGACATAAATCAGGGAAGTTGCCAACCTACACTGTTTCCTCTGTGTCTTAGGACTAAAACGCGGTGGCCATGTGGGTTTTATTTGCCTTTAGTTTTTATTCATTGTCTGTTTCAAATGTGTATCAACTTAGGCAGGAGCAGAAGGGTGGGCTGGGGCGGGCACGCAGCCGCTGCCTTGCGCTGGTGGGTGCCCCCGGGGCCCTCGTCCCAGCCTGCGGGCGACGATGAAGTGGAGGAGATGGAGGCGGCCGGGTCATGGCCCCGCCGGAGCGACCGCCCGCCCGTCCTCCCTGTGAAATAGGCTGTTCTCACATTTTGGGTGGAATTTCCTCCGTTTCAGTTTGTGCCCACTGTGTGGGTCAATATATTTTATTCTGGTTGTGGGGGGCTTTTATGCTTTTATGTTTGTGTGTTGATGGTGTTTGGATTTTGCCTTGTGTTTTTCTGTGGGCACTTTAAAATAGAATAGTTCAAATATCAGCAGGCATTGGCATAAGAAACTCACTCTGAATAAGTTACATGTATTTATATCCATATGTGTATGTATATAGGGGAAAAGGTGCATTCATATGTATGAAACTGTTCAAGCTTTCACTGGATTCAGGCTTTTTTAGTTGTGCTACGATACAAACCTAGCTGTGCAATTATGATCTTCAATGTGATATTCTTAAAATGGTAGGCTGAGAAAGGGAGTGCTTTTCATTTCATGTATACTAATGGGAAAAATAAAAGCTCTTCTGTTTTAGAAACATTCTTACGGATTCCTGACAGAAATCGCTATGTTTTTCCTTCCTATATAGGCGTTCAGTAGAGCGATAATACAAGGGCATGAGAGGAAAAGAAAGTGCACGTGATAGCACAGACCCACTTTTTTGTTAGTTTTGTCATCTAATTCCAAAGCGCTTCTTCCACCTTATTTTTGCAGGGAAGAAGCTTCAGTGATGTTGGAGTATATTTTTGCCAAACGCCTTTAGTGCAGGCCCAGCGCTAAATGGAAGAGTTTCTGGGCAGCAGCTTGCCCTTGAATGCGTGGGGACAGCGATACCCATCTCTGATGAAAAAGCAGGATTGCTGCTTCCCCCGGCTTTCACCAGGGAAGTTTCCTGCTTGTACCATGACGGGTATGAAAAGTGATAAGCTCTGGGCTTGGGGCAGCTGAGTGCGGGCACGATTGCTCCTTCTCTTGCTTCCCGTTGTTTCTGGATACGGGAATTGTGCCTCTGTCGCCGTTGAAGCGGCGTGTTGCTGCTCTTTGAACCCTGTGGGCTTACCCTACATCACCTGTGCGTTTATGGTGGAAAAGAATTGCTTTTTCTATTGAAGAAGTGCATGTGGGATAATTTGTGATCATCAGCTGCTTTGAAAATTGCAGTTAGAGGAGATTTAACTGCTTTTTTATTATTTCATCGAGAGCTTGCAGCTTTTACCCGACGAGGTTGACTTTGCAGACCATGAACAGGTCATGGCTTTAGGTGGTGGTGAAGTTAGGAACCCTCCGTGCGGGAGGAGAGGTCGGAGGTATCGCGTTCCACCCACCCTCTGCAAATCACTTCTCTCGTCCTCAGGGATGTAATATAAAATGGTGCTCCAAAACGTTCAGCTTGTGTACGGGAGGATCCTTCTCACCGCGTTGCTGGCTGGGCCGTCCCGGTTGACTCCTGCCCAAGGCACCTCCTCAGCTTTTCCTGCAGGGTGCTCGGGGCTGACTCTCCTCCTCTTGAAATCAAGGGGCTGTTACGCAGCACCGCTTTATTTCGCAGATGAGATTTACACCTTTGGAAAGAACGTGGCCTTTGAACCAACTGTTCTTTGCAGCTGCTTTTATGCTGAGATTCTGCAGTCGTCTTGCGTGCACAGATGGCAGATGGTTTTTGGCAGCCGCTGATAGGTGCTGCTGCCCTTAATTTTAATTTTTCTTTCCAACAGAGTGATTGGTGAACAGCAGTTTGGTTACACAGGTAGCTCTGCAACATTTGCTCTTATTTCCATAGGGTTTGTCGTGAACAATGTCACAAGGGGATGGGATACTCTGACTTACAGTAAAGCTTTTTTTCAATGAGATCCAGATAAAAGTTTAAGAAAACAACCAAAACCCATCAGCATATTTGGGGTAACTGTTGAATTGCTCAGGCTTTGCCCTTATGTATTGCTGCGTGCCAGTGCAGGGTCAGAAAAAGTGTAAAAATCGCTGAAAACCCTCGTCTATACGTCTTCCACCATCTCCCTGTCCTGCAGCGTCCAGCAGCCGGGGTGAGCGCCTGGTGCCGTGGTCGGCTGCCCTGCGGCAGGACACCACGACCCTGCAAGTCCGAGCGCAGCCTTTAGCGTATATATTTTGGTTCTTTAGAAGACATTTTCTCAGACATTTCACTAAAATGGCTTTAATTTTGGATTTTGTGGTTTGCTTTATCAGTAGCGAGTGCTTTTGAATGATTTAATAAAGCCACGGGGTTTGCTCGGAGCAATCTTCCAGGCCGGGTGAATCAGCGGTGAGTTGGGCTTTGAAGCTTTTGTAGCACGAAACTATTTTTTCAGTGGTGAATTAATGAGGTTTCAGCTTTTCCAAAATGTGAAACGCATTAGGCCGAGTCTGAATTTTTGAAAGGAACGAACAGCTCTGTGGTAGCGGCCGTCGTCCTTGGCCACCAAAACCTTCGAGAGGTTTCCCAGATGAAATTTCAGCGGCGGCGTCAGGGAGGTCGTGACGGCCCAGCGAGACCCCACTCCCTGCTCCCACGCGGAGGTTTTCACGCAGGACACGAGCTGTGGCTGTGTCTGCGCGGGGACGAGCCCGGAGTGGCGGGGAGGGAACGCCGGGATTCCCGTTTGCTGCAGCGTTAAACGTCTCCGTGTCGGTGCTTTCATCTGTACAATGGCCCGTGCTAGTATTTATAGTGTGGGGGTTAACCTCTGTGAAGAGCTTTGAAGTTAAATGCTAATTTATGACAAATACGGAAATATCAATGCTGATAAAACCAAGCAGAGAAGCAAAGTGAAAAGCAGCACGTGGAAGCCCAGAGGAGGGGTGATGAGTGCGGCCAGACGTGGAGGGGCTCGGGGAAGAACCGCAGTGATGGTCAAACACAGGCATCGAAACAAGCCTCTTGGCATCTGCGTGTCAGCCTTGCACGTGGACGTCGTCCACCGTCGCCGCGTGGAGCAGGGACCCCTCGGCTCTCTCGTTGGGAACGTCTCCGGGCCGTGCTCCGTCAGGATTCCGGGCTGATGTGCTGCCAGCAGAACTGCTGCTAGCTGGGCCGTTTGCTGTAAACACCCAGGAGGTGACTGACCTCCCAAGAAGTATTTACCCTTCCCTGCCGCTGGATTTCTGGATGGTTTAGTCCTTCCCTGTCTGCTGGGGAACTGCGGGTACTCACAGCAGTTTTCTGGATCCCAGCTTTCCCCTTCGATATGTAAAGTGGACGTTGCTGGACGACCTCGTCAGGCCCACTGAGACGTACGTGGGGAACCGCAGATCCAGAGTTAAAGAATTTGCCTTGTTTTTTTCCAATCGTTTTTCTGAGGATGAGCTCCGGCTGACAGNGGCCTTTTCCAACCTCAGTGATTCTGTGATTCTATGTCCCCACCGCAGCCCCGGGCCGTGATGACCCCCCTTGCGCCGTGTCCCCTGAGCAGGGACGCTGCAGCCCTCCCCAGGCCACCCCGTGCTGGCGAGTCTGATCCGGCTCTTCGCAGTGCTCTCCCTGCAGAGCCGGCGTGTGTTTAGGAGGAGAAAGGACTTGTGCAGCGAGAGCGTTGGTATTTTTAGATCAAAGACCAGCTTAATAAAAACAAAACCCAAACAAAAAAGAAGGAGGAGGATTAGAACAATAGGTACATTTAATTTTAGCCTAGCTTGGATTCCTCATAAAGTCAACGAACTCTGAGATTGCTTCATTTGCCTCTAGCTTTCCTAAATAAACACACCATAGCAGGACTAAGAAGTTAAGTAGCACAGAAAATTGCAAAAAGTTAAATTTTAATATTGTAGAAGAATATTATAGGCTGTTTTACAGGCCAGGTCCTGGAATTAAGTTTTAATACTGTACAAAAATATCGAGGGTTGTTTTAGTAGGCAGCTACTGAAGTTAGTAATAGACTTTTTTTCTTTCTTTCCCTTGCAGAAAGGGTCAGAGTTAGGGGCAGGGAGGGATGGGACGGGGGGGTCTCCTGGGCAGTGCGGGTCAGCAGTGCTGCGAGCTGACCTTCTCCAGCGACGGCAAGTGAGGTGAGTTTGGGGCCGGGGTCTGGTTCTTACGGAGTTTTACCCCAGACTAAGCAGACCTGATTGCCACCAGCCTCCTGCATTGCGGCGTTGGGTGATCTGGTCGGTGTGTGTTTCACCTGGGAAGCGTTTTGGGATGAAGAATGCTGTACCAAGGCTCTAGATGTTGTAGATCTTTAGTAGACCTCAGGTCAGAAGTACGTTAAGTGAGGGGGATGAGTAAGGAGGTCTCACTCGTGATGGCTTCATGGCCCCGAGTCAACATCAAGCAGCCACTGTCTCCTCTGGAGTTGGTGTCCCAGCAGAGGACAAGAGCTGAGTAGCTGCGAGTCATCGCTCAAGCCTTAAAGGATGAGTACAAAACCTTGGCTTGCCTGTGCATCCTCTGTTCAGTAAAGAAGATGTCTTTTTGTAACATTAAAAACTGGTTTCTTTTCACAGCAACGAAATTTAGAAAATGTGAAGGAGCGTTTACAAACTCGGGAATCGTACATACCTGACAACGAAGGGTGACAGTGTCAGTGTCTTTATGAATACACATGAACAGATCTGAACTGCATGTCATGTTGCTTTCCATTCTCCTTTTATTATTTTTGGAATTTGGTTACTTTTGGACCCTGGTTTCTGGGAAGATGTAGGCACCTCGCAGTGCCAAGAAGTAAACCTGGATCCACTCAGGAGCCGGTGTTTCGTTCTCAGGCTTGCTCTAGCCAGGGAAGGGGGCTGCTCTGTCTCAGTTTTATGAAGGTGGGAGGTATGGATTTGACTTATGAACCAATTTTGGATCTACTTTGTAAGAACTCACTAGATATTAATAAAAGCTTAAAATAGTTCAGGCTGTGCCTTAAAACAGCCCTGACTGTAATGCAGAAAAAAGTAAGATTGCAGCTCATCATGGTGGAGACAGCGGAGATAAAATCAGGAGAGCTGGAGGCAAAATGCAATAGACTGTGGCTGTCAAGAAACTCTGGGAGGAATTGGGAAGTTTAACTGATGAGCTGGAGAATAAGCTCAGATTAGGAAATTCCAGGTGAGGATGGGGGGTCCTTGAAGTCTGCAATTGCTGGAGTAACGAGCAGAGCTTTCATGTCGGTATGTAAATCTGAATCTAATTTACAAGGGCCAAGAATATTGTTTTAAAATGTATTAAAGCCCTGATCTTTTTCATCAATACTGTTGTGAAGCCAAAAACTACCCAGGTTTGTTTTTCTGTCTCTCTGGTAGTAGTGCAAGTCAGGAATAATCCCAACCAGAAGAAGGGCCGGGAGGAGAAAGCGAGCTGGGAATTAGGTCTCAGGAATATAAACTACTCTGCCAGGTCTCAGGGAGGAGTGGGTTTTAACCTGCACCCTTCCCTGCCACGCTGGAGACGCGGTAGTTGCACATAAGGTTTGGGCTGAGGATACCTTTACTTCATTTAAAGTTAACAGTGCCGTTGTGGAAGTGCGAAGTTTAACTCTTTGCTGAAACGGCTTTTAAACTGTGTGTTCCTCCAGCTCTGAAGTTCGTAGCATTGGCTGACTCGCCTTGCCTGGCCAGGCTGAGCTTTGCTGCCGTACCAGCACCTGGAGCGATGCAGGGCTGGCTTTTCCCGTCACCGTCCGGCGGATAGGAGCAGGCTGGTGGAAACATCTCATGTTTTAGTGGTACACGTGCTCCAGTTCTCGTACTAACACATGCAGGGCCGTTCGTGGGAACAAATGGATCAGGAGTACTCTGTCGTGTTTGTTGCTAGCACGTTAATGTCATGATTCGTAAATAAAGGGATTTAGACTTAAAGATAGAATCATAGAATCATAGAATCATTAAGGTTGGAAAAGACCTCTAAGGTCATCGAGTCCAACTGTCAACCCAACACCCCCATGCCCACTAAACCATGTCCCTAAGATGATAAGTTTAATAGGAAAGAGCAACAGTCTAATGCTGTTAATTAGCGATGAATCAGTCGAGTTGCTGCTACACGTTTTCCAAAACATTGAGCCTTTTAATTCTCATTAAAACGAGGAATAAGTTAGAAAAAATACAGCTCAGTCATCCCACCACCAGCATCTCGCGTGCGGTGCTGACGCCGGCGTGACCCGGTCTGCAGTCCAAACCTGTAGTTGTGTGCTGGTCCTTTCCTTAGCGAAACCGCAAATGCTGCTGAACGTTTTGATGTTTCTGTGATGTGAACAAACTCCGCCAGTTGGGCGCTTTATCCCTCTGCGGCGCGTGGGCTACTATTTCAGCATTTTCTCTGCATAACGCTGATAATACGTGGTGCAGCGGGAGCGCTCTGCCCTGTGGCCACCGCGCGTGGCCACCAGTGACTCTCTGGGTTGAGCCGGTGCCCCCCTTTTCTGTGGAAGGGGACGGTGTGCAGATCCCCAAGGGCCAGGTTCTAAGCCAAGGGTGAAGCCGAGCGCCGTGGCGGGGCTGCCTAACTCTTGCAAATCAGTCTCCAAAAAGAGACTTTAGTGCCAAAAAACGGAAACGGAGGCTACGCAGTTTCCATAGTAAATTCAGGTGCTCTGTCGACTCAAAACCTAATTTGAAACTGCTTTTCCACGGAAACTTCTGGGGGACAGCGGTAAGAAGGTTACAAGCGGCACGGAATTTATTCAGGGCAGCGAAGTGCAACCCACAGCTTTTACCTTGAGCTATGGAGGAGTTCAGCTCTCAGTGACGAAGCTGTATGGACAGTCGCTCTCTTTTTTCGGGGGTGGCACGTGAAGTGCGAAGCTGGGAAGCCTGCACTAGCGTCCTGCTTTCCTCCGGCTGCTCGCGGCCAGGAGACAACGCTGCTGCGTGGGAAACGGCGTTTTCCTGCCCTGCGCTGGACCACTGCTCTCGCCGTCACGCTGAGACGGGTGAAATCATCTCCTCGGGATGAGGCTAAACCTCGACGCGTCCTGGTACGCAGCGCCGTTACCGAGTCATCTGGCCCCGTGCTTCGGAGAGGCTGTCAGCGCTGCCAGTTTGGACGGAGCTGGGCTTTGTTTCATAGGTTAAAAATACATATATTTCCTTGATGTGCTGTTGGTTTTATTTTTAACTCTTAAGCAATTTAATATTTTGTAGGTCTGCTAGTATTTCCCCCAGTTTTCCATCTGCTACTGTGATTAATTTAAGTTCTAGCTTTATAATGCCAACACAGAGCAAACGGAATGGAAACCTTACCTATATTATTTGGCACGTAGCAGTAGACATGAATAACTTTGGAATTTGTGGGGAAAAAGAGAAGTTATGTGGTTTGGGAGCCAAAATATGATTGGAAACCAACGCTCGCAGACAGCACGATGCCGGCTAGGGTCTAGCTGCAGTTACTTTTGAGTGCAGTGCTCCAGATTTATGTTTGTAGGTGTTTCTGAGGAGTCGGAAACCTCACTCGGAGGCTGTAAAGCGGCAGTGTGCACCGATTTCCTATTGCCTTGCAGACATCAAGGCAGAATGACGTGCCACGGGTTTGCTTTTTTTCCCTCTATTCAGTCCTAGAAGCGGTGTGACGTGGTGGAAATTTGCAGTATGGTGAGGGAAGATGGGACTAATTTCCTAAGGCTGTGAATCTGTGGGAGGAGGGAGTGGAGCAAAGCTGCAGAGCTCACCTGGGCGCGGATGCTCAGCCTGGACCGACGGGCATCAGGGTTTTACTCAGGGCTGCGTGACCCGGGGTAATGACAGGGTGCAAGAGGCAAATGGTGCAAGAGGGGGGTTGTATCATGGCTGCTGTGCGGTCCAGCATGGGACCAGTTAGTGCCGCTGTGCAGCTTGTCGGACTCATGGCACTGACTTGAATTAAAAACAGCTTGACCAGAAACGTTATTTTTAATCTAGGTAGCGTTCAGTACGAGCCGTGCAGGCGTGTGCGCGGGGCTAGCCGGGGATGGGGATGCAGAGCAGTGGGGTACAAGACAGTGGGGCTGCTCCAACTGCTCTTGCCGCTAAAAGAAATGGTATTTTATGGCCCAAGATGGGATCCTCATGGAAGGTGGGTATCCAGTATAATGGTGCAGTTCTCCCTCCTGAGCTGATCCAAGCCTGCCCTGCTGGCACAGGGCCTCCGTCTGCGTAAGTGCTGGTGGTGACAGGGTAAGGGGTGACCTGGCTGGGGACACAGGCAGGAGAGGAGAGAGTGGGGCCATCCCTTCTGGCAACAGCAGGGATTTAGATTGTATCAGGAGTGGAATAGTTACGCTATCAAAAACCTTCGAAGCATGAACTCTAATTAGGGTAAAGACGGAAAGAGAAATCACAGGTCATAGACCTGCAGTTAACTAAAAAATGCTGATATGTGTGAAGCCCATAGTCATAAGAGCTGGAAGTGGTCAGGGGACATTTGTGAGTCATTTCACTGATCCACAGAGAACAAGAAATCCAGGCTGCTGATGCATCTGGTTAGTTATGACTAGAGTCAAAACTATTGCAACTGGTGAGGGCCAGCCAGCCAATTCAGTAGCCTTCTTTGCCATAGTTACTGTCGCAACAGCTAAAGGTTATGCAATTAGATATAGTACACTTGGATTTCAGAAAGCCAGTTGGTATAGTGCCATGCATAAACATAAAGAAATTATATTGCTTCCCATTTAAGTAAAAATATCATGGTTTAGAAACTAGTTTTCCAGCAGGGAACGGTTGTTAACAGTAAGACCAGCACTAATCCAGTTTTTAGAGAAGGTAGGATCTACCCCTGCGTTATTTCATGCAAAGAAACGAGGGTTGTTTGGTCCAGCCTTGATGAAGGGGTATGTTGAGCGGGGTGAGGTGTGCTGGGGCACCGGCCCGGAGGCTGCAGGAGAGCCGAGCCCAAGGACGGGGAGCTCCGGGGGGTCAGGAGAGCCGATTCAGCAGATGTAGACGAGGAGAAGGGCGTGCGTGGTGCAGAAATAAACCTGCACGACAAGCGGAGAGCCTCAGGTTGTGAGCGAGAACGCCTTGTGATAGTTTCCAGTAAACGAGTGCAATTTGATCCAGTTGCTAAGCCATTCAAACTGATTTATGTATAAAACATAAAAGTTAATGTCAAACTGACTCTGCCAGCGTGAAGAGCCCTGGTCCCAGCGCATTCCCTCCTTGCCACATGAATGATGAGGCCAGAGGGGCAGCAGACAGCAGAAGTAGTAGTTTCCTTCCCAGTTCCCTCCAGAAGAGACAAAGGAACGGGCTGGAGGTTTGGGGCCGTGGTTTGCCTCAGCGGAGGGTCCTGTCCGTAGCATGGTAATGGACTTGCACACGAGCAGGTTCCAAAACGGCTTCAGATCTCTTCTTGAGAAGTGAGTAGGTGCCAGTCACCCACTGCTTACACGCAGGGATTTGAAGCTGCTTGCACACAATATATTCATAAATAATTTTACCTGCTGGACCAGGGCAGGGGGTATCTGAAGTGAATTGCAGTCATTGTTGAAATACATGAAATGGTTGTGTGCAGCAAAACGGCGTGGAGCGAAGGAGTTCATGTTTCAGAATGAGATCAGATTTAATTCATTTCGAAATGAGATCACTGGAACCTGCTGCCTGGGTCTTGTTTTCCCTGTTTCAGGCTTTCATCTGTGCTGAACTCTTGCCATGACTGAATTCTGCAAAGGTTTCCAGGCAGGTTTCTTGTCTGAGCGCCAGCCTGGTTGGGTAAGCTGATTAGCTATAAGAAGATCAGAGTTGACAAGGGGTGTATTGCAGGTAAACAGTGAAGCTTTTCCTACAGCTGGGATTTAGCGTAGCTATGAAATATGTTTGCATCCTCAGAGGTAAGGAATGGTGCTTGAAGAAGCCCCAGGAAAAATACCAAGAAGTGCATTAGAATGATAAGTAGAACTGATAAGCTACATGGTGAGAGACTGAGAGGAGAATCAAGCACAGATATGATCACAGCCTATAAATACTGTCAACATGACAGCACAGATGAGCAAAAGGAAGAGTATTTGTTATCTGATGGAAAACAAGCTTTAGGAAGAGCAGTCATCGCAACGGCAGGGCGGTGGAGGGCATCCCCAGGAGCGGGCGACGCTCCTCAGCTGGGATGGAGGAAGATAAGGTCTTGTGGGACGGTAGCAAATACATCTGCAACGTGCAGACGGAGAGATTGGCTGGAGACCCGCGCTGTCCTCGCCTCCCTCGGTGGTCCTGCGTGGACCAGGAGGTACAAGTGCCCCAGAGGGGTCCCTTGGGGGTCCGCAGTGTTCCCGGAAAGGAGAGGCATTTGCTGTCACGCCGACGATGTGGAAGGACGGCGTTCGGGGCATGCGTCGCTGTTCCGGCCTGTGCTCCCGTGCTTTCAGGCGAGAGGCCTGAAGTTGCGCCTCAAGTTGTGCCAGGGGAGGGTTAGGTTGGACATTAGGAGAAATTTCGTTACTGAAAGAGGGTTGAGGCCTTGGCCCAGGCTGCCCAGGGCAGAGGTGGAGTCCCCATCCCTGGAGGGATTTAAAAGCCGTGGAGATGAGGCGCTTGGGGACATGGTTTAGTGGGCATGGGGGGGTTGGGTTGACGGTTGGACTTGATGATCTTAGAGGTCTTTTCCAACCTTAGTGATTCTGTGATTCTATGATTCTATGAGGCAGTGGCTGCATCGCCCTTGGGCGAGGGGGACCCCTGCGCCGAGCCTCCTGCGGGGCTGCTCCCCCCCTGGGCGCGGGGAAGGCAGATGGCTGCAGCAGCCTCCGCTCCTTCGCCCTGCCTCCTCGCAGCCATCGCTGCCTGCGGGCAGGAATGCCACATCTGCTCCTGGATCACGCCCGAGCCCTCCTGGTTTCCAGCCCGGGCTGCTCAGTAAACCCAGAGAGACGGAAATCTGAAACTGTGGCCATGAGGGAGCGGGGTCAGGAGCAGCCCCTGCCCTGCGCCTGCCTCCCCCCGGGGCTGGGCTGAACTGGGCTGGGCTGGGAGCAGGCTGACAGTCGGTCTGGCCTGCCGGTTAGCAAAGCAACCAAGGCGTGAAAGCCCTGGGGAGGTGCAGGGAAAGGTGGTCCTGCCTCGTACCCAAGCGCTGCAATACGAACGGGGAAAGCCTTGTCTTTGTGATGGGGACGTAGCGCTCAGCCACCCAGAAACTGTTGGAAAGCTTTGCCGTTGATGACCAGCCGCTGCCAGTTAACCTCTCGGCTTTCCTTCAAAGCCCCGCGTCCCCCAAAGCTTGCCCGGGTGCTGCGGTGCCCGTCGGCGCTGTACGCACTGTCCCAGCGGCACGGGGATTGCCCTCGGTGCCTGCGGTCCCCATCCAGCGCTAGGACCTGGTGTCATCAGGGCAGGTGTCCCTGTGCCGCTGCCTCTGGGTCTCTTCCGTACCTGGAGTGCATTTCTGATGGTGGACTTCAAAAATAGATTCCTGATGCATGACAACTCAACATACTCATTGAATTTCTTTAATTATCGCTCCATCTCGTACGCGGTATGTCTGCTTGCGTTCAGGTGTGGCTGCTGTGGTTGTATTATCACCCTGGGTCTCAGCCAGCCATTTATAAGACTCACTTAAATTCTGGTTTTGTAGTGTGCCGTTCAGGTGGGGGCCAGCAGGCTGGGCTGAGCGTAACAGATGCTCTTGACGGTGTTTGTGGCAGCTTGGGCTGTCCGTGTCCCTCCTCTCCTGTTACCTGGGGGAGGGTTTGTGCGAGGAGATGGAGGAGGTCTGGGCCCCAGGCCGTGCGAGTCCGGCTGTAGCAGAGCATGGGTCCGGGGGTGTTTCTGAGCATCCTCAGGACAGCCTGCTTTTAATAAACCTGTAAAACTGCCTGTTGCACAGGTTGTGAAGATGTGTGCTTCTAGAGCGGAGTGTTTCAGTACCTAAATGCTGATGTATTGATTACTGCTTCGCTGCAGGCTTGTTTAACAGCCTTTGGTTCCGGCCTTTTCTTGTGCCTCCCGCAGCCTTTTTAAAATCAGACGTGGAAGGTTGGTGCCTGCCGGCGCTGGAGACGCGCGCGGCACCGGCCTGACCCGCCTGCGGTGTGCGGTGCCGCAGGGCCCGGCCGGCGCTTCGCTCCCATCCCGGCAGCGGTCCGGGATGGACCGACAGAGGCTTGTGGTCCTGAAGGGTTAATTAGGGATAACTCGGCCGGTCTGGGAATGCGAACTGGAAGACCGAGAGGTGCTGGAGACCAAGAGGTGCTTAGCGGGTTTTTCATTCAGCCACTTCACCGTGCTGCGCGCCACTGGGCTGGTAGGGAAGCTCTTCAGATTTGGTGTTTGCGAAGCTCTCGAGGCGTTCCTGGGTTCTCCGGGATCGTAAGCACGACAGTTATGCTGCGCGTTTAGAGACGTGGCTCTTAGGAAAACTGCCTCGGGAGCGAGTAGCCAGCCTGAGCCACCCTACCCGAGACAACTGCCCGTGGAAAGATATCTCAACTGACATCAAAGGAGCCAGCAAATGATAGGCATCATCTAATTGCTGCCTCTCCCTGCTTTCTAACTCGTTACTGCAGGTTGTCATTCACAGTCTCGGGATCGTTATCTTTGCGTGTGCAAGTAGCACAACGTCACTGGGCAGCAGCAGTTCTACCTCCGGGATCTGTATTATCCGGATAAGGTTGCATGTGGTGACATTTAAAAACCTGAATAGTGTCCCGCCGTTGAAATAAAATGAAGTGGCATTTCAAGATCTTGTTTGGAGAGAACTGGCCCTCTGCGGTCCCCAGCCGCAGCTGGAGCGTGCGATTCCCTGGGGAATGTGCTCCGGCGGGGGCAGGCGAAGGGAAGAGGGGACGCGGTGCACCCCAGGGACCTGTCTGGGGTGGAAGGTGGCTGCTGTGCCCCGGCAGCGTGGGGAATCATAGAATCACAGAATCATTAAGGTTGGAAAAGTCCTCTAAGGTCATCGAGTCCAACCGCCAACCCTACCCCCCCATGCCCACTAAACCATGTCCCCAAGCGCCGCATCTCCACGTCTTTTAAATCCCTCCAGGGATGGGGACTCCACCGCTGCCCTGGGCAGCCTGTGCCAAGGCCTGACCACTCTTTCAGGAAAGAATTTTTTATGGGAAGCCCCGTCCTCTCCTCCGGACGGAGGTGGCTGGTCCTGAGCTCTAGTCGCTCACCTCCTCCTGCGTCCCAGCGTAGCCCAGCGCCGAGCCCTGCCCGTCAGTGCCTTGTGATTCACTGACGCTTTTGGGGCCAAAGATGACATTTAGAGGGAATGTTTCTGAATAACCCTGTCAACAGGAATTCACATAAAACAATTAAAGCAACCGCAGCCACGTTGCCTTGGTTTGCTCATGTCTGACTCCGCCTGAGCCCGAGCCCTCTGTGGTCCCTCACGTTTGCTTTCTCTTTCTCCGCAGAATGCGATGAACTTGCCGCCCGACAAAGCCCGGCTGCTGCGGCAGTACGACAACGAGAAGAAGTGGGAGCTCATCTGTGACCAGGTAAGGGTGGCCGGGAGGGCTTTGGGCAGACATCTCGTTGAGAGCACAAACCGGGTTCTGTCAGCAGTGTCCTCGGGCTTAGAAAGCGACCTTGCAGAGGACACACATTTGAACGGATTCAAACACTCATTTCTTTGGCCTTATGCACCTTTATTGGTAGCAACTCATAGAAGCCTTGTAACAATAATTCCCTTTTTTGACACGCAGCGATATTTCTTTCCCCTCTGATGTTACCATCACCCCTGTGCCTGATTCCTCCGGGCGGTGAATGCTGCTTATTTTGCCCAGCACAGTCACCTCTCAGCAAGTGCTGAGTTTGGTCTGTCTTGACCTGTGTCACATGAACGAATGGTCTCAATCCAGTGAGTATTTGGCTTTCCACATCACGAGCCGTTGTCGCAGTTGGCGGTAGCTGTCGCCTTCAGCGAGAGGCGAATGGTGATGCGGCCTGAACTCCTCTTCGCCTCCAGAGGTTGAACAACAACCTCGGATTAAGCGGCACCATATGCTGTGGCATCTTTTGTGTATGAGCTCTGCTGTGGCGTGCAGACTTGGCAGCAATGTAGAACAATTAACAGGTTGGCTCTGCCATGACAAATGAACAGAAACGGCATTATTTAGAGAAAGTGAAGCATGCGAAAGGTAGGATGTGCATTTGTGAGCCAACAGCAAAATGCCATAAACTTCAAAAGTAATCACTAATGAAAATAATTGGTCCAGGACTGAGAAAGTAGGATGTTTCCTTGAAGTGTAAACACTGCAGTACCAGGATGAGAGTTTGGCAGAAGGTACAGTCATGCTGCGAGGTCAGGAACATTTTAATAAATAGATTGGTGGGACATTTCCTATTTAGCTATTACAGTGGTGGAGCTTCTGATAAAATCCAACGACCTTAAAGTAAAGCTGAATAAGGAATGACTTGCTTTTTTCCCTGAGTTTTCTGTGCAGAAAACCTAAAGCGTTGAGCTATTTAAAGTTTCGGTTGTGTGAGACGCTGAACAAATTGCTTTGTCTCCTGTGATTTGTTTCATGGGCGTTTGCGTAGCGCGTGCACACTCGGAGCGTGCACGTGGAAGCGTGAGCTTTGTGGTGGGGTCCGTGTGCTCTGTTTGCACCGAGTTGGCAGCAGGGCAGGCAGAAGCAGTTAGATCACAGCCTGGATGTGCAAACTCCCACCGCAGCGCGGATCCACCCTTTGCGACGTGCAGCTGCTGCTGATTCACTCCTAAACTCCACAGCGAGATAGGAGGGATGAGCAGATGGAAACGCCGGGAAGGAAATTTGCAATCTGGAGTAATCAAGTATCTTAATAGCTCCTTGCACAACACTCGGTCCACCCCCGGGTTGGGATGAATCTGCTTCCCATCGCTTGGAGAGGGCAGGCAGGGAAGCAGCGCAGGACTGTTCTAACCTGCACGGCGTAGCCCAACGCTGCGAGGGTCCCGAGGGGACGGGAGGTGACAGTGCCGCCCTTCCAGGGTCTGGCCGTCCGAGGGGACGAGCTTGGGCCATAAGGGGCTGCGTATCTGCGGTCTGTCGCAGCTCCCCGGCAGCCCTGGCATCCCTGGTGGGTGCTTCCAACCGCTGTAAATTAGAGCAGCGTGAAGCAGGTGTCTGTAAAAGCACCGTGATACAGCATATGGGGTGTGAAATATATCTGTATCTGTCCACGTAGTTATGGTGCGTGGATAGAAGTAATTCCAGGAATAGATTTTGTACAGAATGTATATTTTTAGTGTGGATGCAAATTTTGACTGCTATTTTCTATTGGTATACACCGTTTTCGCCCGTTTTTGCTTAGTGATGGACTGAGGATGTAAATTAATGTAACGGCTTGAGGAAATTAACTCTTACCCTCCTGTGCTTGTTTTCAACTTATGTCTGAAAGGAAAAAGGATCCAGAGGTTGCTCTTAAATTATATTTTCTAGATAGTCTGTAAAGCAGACCCTGGCCCTTTGTCTGTAAAATATGTTGAGAATATTAGGGGAGAGAGTTCGGCCCCCAGAAGGAACTCTCACTTTTGCAGAAGTGCGATTAACAGAAATGAGGAGCTACCAGTCTCATGGTAGTAGGAGGAGTAGTAGTAATAATAATGATGATGATGATAAAAAATCTACCATGAATAAGATTATGCATGTTGTAGTGAATCGTTGTAAGGGTTGCTGGGCTGGCTGTGGGGTACTCGTCCTGCGTGGTACTTTCTGTTCCTTTGTCTATAAACCTTGGAAATCATCTAAGCGTTTCTGCTGGTGTCCCGAAACCTTGCTCCCTACCTCCCTGGCTTGCGAAGAAGGAGAAGAGCAAAGCCAGTAAACCTGTTTCGCATCCTGGAGCGGGCCGAACGGTGGCCATCTGAGGGGTGAGCATCGGGAAGGATCCAGGCAGGGAAGAGGATACCATTTCTTGGCATGGCGAGCCACCCTTTTGGCTTCCCGGCTTCCCGGCGAGCTACATTTGGTGGGGCTCTGGGCCCCTGTACCCAGCCCCACGCCGTGAGGTGTTACAGAGAGGGCACGGGTGTTGAGGGAAGAGGCTGGGGACATCTTGCAAAGTTCTTCGTTGCCCTCTAATGGCAAATTGTGGCAGGGGCATCACCACGTCCTCACCTTTGGGGACACTGGAGGTGTGTGTGGGGAATAACGGGTTAAGAGACCTAAGATGAAAGTCGTGTGTTTTACATCCAAAATATCCTCACTGGGGTATTTGTAGAAGTCTCCCCCTTTCCTAATCAAACTTGTAATGAAGGCAGGTGCCGGCTGTTTCGGAGGCTGGTGGCCAGCGTGGAGCTCGCTGTGATGGTGGTGGGTTTCTCCAGCAGCCTCCCGGGTGGGGGTCCCTGTGCCACCCCCCAGCTTTGCTTCCAGGGGGCTGGGGCCCCTCTGTGCCTGTGTTGGGGGTAATTGCACCTAAAGCAAAGCCACATGTGGCACGTTGGCGGGGCGCCATGTTCCGCTTTAGGGTTTATTTGTGACTAAAAATGTTCCTTGTTGGAAACGCGGTCCCAGGTGAGAAGGTTGTGCTGTGACACCCCCCGAGTCCTCCAGCTCTCTGGGTGAGACCCCGGCCCTGCCAAGCCCAGGGTGGCCTTCGCCTGGGAGAGGAGGGCTACCTGGGCTCGCTGCCTGGCGAGGCATCCGTCATGGTGGAGGGGGAGCCCCAGCACGTGAATCTGGTGTTGTGAGATTAGGCTATCAAAAATAGCATTCAAGACAGAAGGATAACACCTGAAACCACAGAGGGACTGTCAGACTTGTGTTCGATTACACTTAGGTTCAACCAACATTGACTGAACGGGTTAGATCCTTCTCTAAACAAGACAAAAATGTTAATCACTAGGTGCTCTGTTATATTGTAAAGGAGGTTGGTGCGCACTAGCGTGTGCCACGCACCCGCACGCCCTTTAAGCCAGGCTTGCTTCTGCGCCCCTTCCTCCTCTGCCACTCTTCATCGAGCTCTGCAAAGGGAAAATGGCGTGCAGCCTTCCCCTCCATAAACCGGGTCTGGGGAGAGGCAGGTTCTTGATACTGTGTTTATTTTTATTTTTGGGTTTTTTTTGTGAGATTGCGCACTGTGGACTGGTTGAGAGTGTAACTGCACAGAGCCACGGTGGTTCGTGCCTGCCATTTTAAAGTCCAGAGCACTGGGGAGCGCTGACAAATACCTAGGTGTCCTTCGGATTCGGGCTGGGAGTTACTTTAAAGGTGTGCTGGGCCATGTCCAGGCTGCAGGCAGTGGAACGGCCCTCCCGCGCCGTCCTCCATCGGCCCTCCCACGCCGTCCTCCATCGGCCCTCCCATGTGCTCCTCCATCAGCCCTCCCGCGCGATCCTCCATAATCCCTCCCGCGCTGTCCTCCATCATCCCTCCCGCGCCGTCCTCCATCATCCCTCCCGCGCGATCCTCCATCATCCCTCCCGCGCTGTCCTCCATCA
>VZTQ01005651.1:26270-196324 GCA_013400755.1 Pelecanoides urinatrix
AGGCAGTGGAACGGCCCTCCCGCGCCGTCCTCCATCGGCCCTCCCACGCCGTCCTCCATCGGCCCTCCCATGTGCTCCTCCATCAGCCCTCCCGCGCGATCCTCCATAATCCCTCCCGCGCTGTCCTCCATCATCCCTCCGCGTGCTGCCCGTGCCTCTCGGGTGGATGCTGATGAAGAAGGGGACAGGCGGTGACTGCTGGATGGGACTGAGCGAGGATCAGGGTTTCGCGGGGACACTGTGCTGTTTGTTGTTTGAAACAAACATCTCGGGTGAGCCCCAAACCTCTCCTCAGAAACGTGATGAAGGGACGGTGATTGAAAAGCGGCACCTCACGCTGTGTGTTACCGTGTGGTGCCATTAACCGTTTTGCAGCAGAGATCTGGATTTTTTTGACAACGTTCAACCCACCATTTTCCATGTCTTTGCACATGCTCTTTACAGCTCTGTTTTGAGAGCCTTTGCATAAAAAAAATGTTTTGTATACCATTGAATCTCCTCTGTTGTGGGTAAAATACAAGCTAGAAAATGCGGTGCTTTATTGAACTGACAAGCGTTGGGACGGTAGAGACGCTCGCAGCCTCATTTATCTGCGTGGCTGCCCTGAGCGAGGTGGCTCTCTGAAAATGGGGCACTGTGGGTGACAGAGCAGTTGGAGTGCGGGCACGGGGCACGAGGGGTCCGAGGCTCAGTGGCGCGGGGCTGGGCAGGGGTTGGCGTCTCCGGCCTCGGAGGGAGCATCTGCGGCTCTCGTGCCTCTTGGCGAGGTCCTGCGCTGGTGACCTGGTTTTGCAGAAAATTAATAGTGGTGGAAACGGACCCCTCTGCCCCCTGGTAAGCGCAGGGATGAATGGCTGCTGGACGTGAGCCGGCAGCGTGCCCAGGTGGCCAAGAAGGCCAACGGCATCCCGGCCTGTATCAGCACTGGTGTGGCCAGCAGGAGCAGGGAGGGGATCGTGCCCCTGGACTGGGCACTGGTNATTCCATAATAAGACACATAAAGTGACATACCGTCCTGCCGGTGGGCCGGCTGGATTGCTGGGGCCGGGACTGAGTCTGTGTCTGTGTGGGATGGGGACGAGTGGTGGAGATGTGCGCCGCGTTTACGACGTGTTTGTGCCTCGGGAGTGAGAAGACACTGGTCTCCAGCCCTGCTTGTCCACCTCCTGTCACCATCCTTCACCATCCACGTGCTTTATGCGCCCCTGGCAGCTCCTGACTGCCCGCTGGCCTCTCTGACAAGCCTGGATACCGACTCGGATGCACTGTGTGTTTATTTAACGTATATGAATCCTAAGTATGAAACAAGTTAGCGAGGGTAATAATAATAATAATAACATATGTCACTAATGCAGAAAATGTCCTGAATATTTTTGGAAGCAAAAGATCTCTGGAAAAGCCACAATTTCCTGGTTAGGGAATTAATACATTTTCCAGATTTGGGTGAACAAGAGATGCGTCGAGTTCTTTGTAGGATCACATGGAAGAGGAAACGCAGAAATCCGGCAGTTTCACTTTGCTGCTGAAGTAAACCCCCCTCAGCCTCCTTTTTTTTTTTGCTATCCATCAGAAAAGAAAGTGCTAATTCCGGAGACTGCTGGTAAAAGAAGCACAGGAGCGGTGTTGTGCTCCCCCATCCAAGCTTTTTCCCTGAATGCTCATCATTTATTGCCCTGAAGGGAGCTGCTGGGGACCAGGTCATCTCACTGCTCTCCGGTCCGGTGCCGCTGGCTCCTTGCGTGTGCTTCTCCGCGCTTGTCTGTCGTTCTGGCTTACAGCACCACTCCTCAGCAATTTTTCAAGTAAGAAAGGGCCTTTTATCCTTCGGAAATCAAGTTAGTTTGCTTTCTGGGTGGCTGACAAAGGCAGGGCCCAGTTATTGCTGGTCTGTGCCTTTCTCCTTTCAGGGCTGTAGATAGTGTTGGTGCTTATATGAGTCACGTAGTGGAGATAAAATAGGTTTCATTGGGATTTATTAACTTTGTTGTGTCTGAATGGCCCAGTCCTGGGGCGACCGGGAGGGGAAGCCACCACGTCCCAGTCGTGATGTCACCCACTGGCTTATGCTTTTTGCTCAGCGAAGTTTGGAGACTCAAATAGGGATTTTAAACTTTGTATGTGTGTGGTAAAAATCCCCAACCTCCTCGTTCAAATAGCGTTAAACCCATTGCCGTATAAATTCTTATTTTGAAAGCAGATTTGGCCAGTGGGCGATTGCAAATTGCCAAAAGTGGAGAGGAGGAGCAGACAGGAAAAAGCAACCATTTTTAACTCATTATCTACAGCATCTAAGGCAAGTGGGTTACGTGTGAACAGCAGTGCCACAGTGTCAGCCGGGACGCGTGTTTGTCTCTACGGGGAAGTAGATGCTCTCGAGAAGGACCAGAGGACCTTGAGAGGACCCGGGGCCGGCCAGCCTGCACAGTCACTTACAGCATTCATGGCAAGCGGGGTATCAGACTGCAGTCACGCAGCACTGTGCCTTCCCACCCCGTCTGAGCTCCGGCAGAGCATCGCTTTTTTGGGAGGACGATGGCTGCAAGCAGACGTTCAGGGTGTTCCGGAGGCGTCGGGGAGCCCCGGGCTGCCGTCGCTGCACAGCACCGAGCCCTGGTTCTTGCATCTTGCAGGGTATCAGCCTCTAATATAAAACAGTCAAAGCTGGATAAACCGAGACAGTAATTGTAGCCAGGAAAGGGCAATTTTAAAGGCTAATCCCTCTTGGCTTTCCACAGCAGAAAAAACACTTTAAGGGGCTATAAAAATGTTTCCAGGACTAGTAGATGTTTACCACAAGTGGTTCTTGGTCACTAGTTAGAGAAGAGCATTGCTGGTATCTGCTGTTCATGGATAATATCTTTAAAATTCTTCAGCACAAATAATTCCACTATACAGTAATGAGCAGCATCTTTTTTAATGAAGTCGCTGTAGAGATTATTACATAAATACATAATTACAGCTAGGCTTTAAGAAAACAAACAAAACCATATAGTATCTGCATCACAGACTATTAAATGTGCTCGTTGAGTCTCTGTAAGCATTTCATTTTGAAGACTCCAGATATTAAAACTGGCAGTTAGGAAACGCTCCTGTCACTTTAGCAGATGATGGCTGATTAGTTAATAAGAGAAATAAATCCGTAAGAGTGAAATAGCTTCTCTGGAGGATTAGACTAAACACAGCAGAGCTACCTCCAGAAAAAGGGGAGGAATAAATACGAGAGCTGATGTGGGGCCTTGTTAGTCTGGGACTCTGCCGTGCCTGCTGCTCGCTGGTGCTCCCACGTCACCCACCGCTCTTCAAGATGGACCTTCGGCTTGGTGCTCCACCGCTGAGCTCCATCACTTGCAGATGCAAAGAATAATATTTGGACCTGGTTATTAAGTGGTACAGTGAAAACACTTCTACCTTCCTGTTATTTTGTAGAGAAGGACATGGTTATTCAAATGCTGTAATGTCTCTGGAGCTAATATAAAACGGTTGAGGGGAAAAATGAGAAACGGCAGTGGTCTCCGAGGGCCAGATACCTCTGTAACTCTTTACTAGTCTTCAATAGGCCAGATGCTCATTTACAGCAAAGTGGGTTTTTTGTCTGTCTGCCAGTGTGAAGAAGTTCTAAAATAGTTAATGGATGGAAATGGCTTCTAAATAACTGATATTTGTGCCCACTGTAAAGCCACAGTCCACAGTATCCTGAGGGAGCTGTAAGTCTGACGGAGAAACTGGCCTAGCAGTGTCCTGTAAAAAGTGCATAAATTCAGCTAGCAGTTAAGGTACTTCGAATATTGACATCTTATTCTTTTAACTGATCTACTTTATGTGCTTTTTTTTTTTTTTAATTTATTTTTTAATTTCCTTTGAAGTCCCTGTCCACATCTGTGGGTGTTCCTGCTCCCATTTTCCGGAGAGCTGGATGCGAGGGCTGACCGTTGCCCCCCTCTCGGGATGCGGCAGGTGATTTCTGCTTGCGCTGGCGGAGCTGTGTGATGGAGCCTTGGCACACTGTGACTCCCTGCATCCGTCTCGTGTGTCTGTCTTTCCCCACACACCGGCAGCGGTTCCAATTAGCAGCAAATTTGCCGACGAGGGTGTGAAAGGGACAGTCCGACCTGTGCGGGCCAGCTGAGATGAGACTGGCTCGAAGCGTCCGTGCCTGTAGAGCCGGAGGAAGCCGTGGCGGTGGGCAGACACCCTTGGTGTCCCTTTGGTCAGAGAGGAGCTGGCAACAAAGAACTTGGCATTTTTTGAACTGTTTTTTTCGACAGAAAGGAAATGCCAATTGCAGGACTGTGTTTGGCCCATACACGTGAAGGGGCATGGAAAAAAAAATCCAGTTATAAAAGAGGAAAGAAATGTCTGCTCCGTGTCTTACAGAGCTCTCGCCCGGGGCTGATGGACCACAGGGCAGACTTTTTGCTTCATTTTTTCCTTCTGACCATGATGAATTACTTTTTTACAGCAAGCAGCAAGATAATAACAGGAACAACTTTTGGTGTGCAGACAGTACGTTCTGGTAACTGGGCAGCAATGTACTATTCATTATGAAATAACTTTCAGATAATGTAGTCAAAATTGCATCCTGACCTAATAAAAGGAGGTTTCAAATATCAGTTATAAAATGTGAAATTTCAGGAGGAAATTGTTATGAGATCTTTCCTCAAGGGAAAGGGCAGAATAGTTTAAAATTCTTCCAAGATACAAATAGTATCAGAACTTTTGGTAATGCTCTTAACAGGTTTGGACATAGCATACTCCTTGCAGAACAACTCGTGTTTCACAGCAGCTTTTCTAGGATAAGTTTCAAGCTGGCCATGCAACTAGTAAAAAAGCAAGCAAAAATCAAGCAGCTCACAGAACGCAAGCCTTACAGACCTTATATTTGTCATTAAAATCTTTAATTCGATTCTGAATGTGGTTGATTCTGGATTGCAGATCAAGTGTCCCCCTGTAAGGTTGGGAAACCTTGGGTGAGCGGTGAGTCTCCAAAGCAGGTGGGAATCTCTTGGCACTGGACTAGCAGCGGGTGAGACGGGGAAGGGGAGTCGGGCACGCTGCTGGCGCAGGACGGAAAGCAGGCATGGGTAAGGAGATGAGTGAAGCCCACGATCGTGGACAACCTGCCTTTCTCCATGCCCGAGGTGGGTAAGACTCCAACCTTCGTGGGGAGGAGAGGCACGTGGTGGTTCCGGGCTTTCCCAGTGGGACAGGGATGGGCATTTGGTCCATAATTTGCCTGTGGTGGTGTAACGGTGGTCTCGGTAGCGTCTGCTGGCTTGCTTCCCACCGTGCTGGAGATCCCTCAGCTCTGCCCTGACACAAGTGCTGAAGGAAGCCCTCGGAATCGCTGGGAGCCGTGGGTGGCTGGGATGAGCTCAACCACCGACGTGCTCCCCGTGCGAGTGGTGCTGGCCCCAAGGCACGATGAACGCGTCGGTGCTCAGACGTTGTGTTGGCGAAGGAGGCGGGATGCTGCTGTGATGGGGTGTATTAGGGTAGAATAAACAAGCCCTCCCGTGTGGCGGCTGGGCAGGGCTGGTAACGAAGTCTGCGCCGTTATTGCCAGGAGGGCTGGCCAGGCTCGTGCGTGCTTCGTAATGGAAATAAAGACTGAGCGCTGGTCGTCGTTCACGTATGGGGCTCCACCAGGACGAGCTGAACTCGCCATGGCCCAAATACTTTGTGCCCAGGAACCTGCAGTAAGGGTTGGGTGGGCCACTTACAAAGACAATGCAATTTAATATCATGGAGTTAAGATATTACTTGTTTATTGGTAACATATGCTCTGGCATTCATTTTTCTGGAGTCTGAACAATGAAATGATGTGAATTCTCCCATGAATAGACCGTGCAGCGTGTTTTTAGGCTTGGTCCAAATGATAAAAAAGGTGTCTCGGTTTTTGTGGTGATGGCTTTCAATCAAACATGGACAGGCATCCGCTCTTCCAACGCTTCTCTTTTCTCTCGGTACCCCTGGCTAGCAGAAACCCTGGTATTTCAGACGTGTGTAACTAAAATTCAAAATTGTCTTTGAATATGTAAGGTATATTTTTATGCATCCTATATAAATATCAAATTTCAGAATATCAAGATACATGTAAATATATTTTATTTGCATGCATATTGTATATGCATAGATTATATACTTATGGATATAAGGTATGTACATATAAAACTGTTATAAGTATATACTGTTTAAATACATTTGAGTGTGCATGCATTTTATATATATAGTAAGTAAATATGGAAGATGTTACAAGAATAAACATCAGCCATTTTATATCCTTTGCAGGAAAGATTTCAAGTGAAGAATCCTCCACATACATACATCCAGAAGTTGAAGGGCTATCTGGACCCGGCTGTAACCAGGAAGGTGAGGAGCGTCCTGTTTCCTCTCGCCCGTCCCTCGTTCCTCGGCGAGGATGGTCCCGGGGTCCGGGTTCCTTCCTGCCTTTGTGGAAAAGGCCCCGTAAAAGTCTCCGAGAAGAGTCTCGGAGATGGAACAAACTGCAGAGAGAAGCAAAGAGAAATTGGAAAGACGCAGTTTTTGTAGCTCAGAAAGGAGAACAGATGTTGCAAAGAAGAGGGCCATCTGACACACGAAACAGCTTGTTTTAATAACTTGAGCTTCAATAAATAGTCTGACAAATTATCACTGGGCTGTACTCTAGGTCTGACTTTTCATGTGGGCAGTGCTGGTGGTGAATAAAACCTCTGTCGGATGGCACTTTTCTCACCCGAGTGAAGGGGATGTTGAAGTTTTGTGTCCTTTTCTCTGGGCATTTGCGTGACAGAAGTTCAGTACAGCTGGCACAGGTCACCTCTTGCAGTCGCATCTGAGGTTTCAGGGTTGCGAAGTAAGGACGTAACCTGGGGTCTGTTTACATGGCAGAGCCTCACCCGTCATTCTGCATATTATTTTGTCCAAAATAGTTCGATAATCACTCATGAAAGACTCAGGCACTTCACTTGGCCTTTCATGTGAACGTCGTGCATCCCTGAATGCGGCTTCTGTACCGGGATGTATTTGTGGCTGGTTCTGATATTTCTGCGCTGCTCTGATGGGCTTAGTAATAGCCTCCAGGATTTTAGAATAACAATAAACCTAATTCCCATTTAGAGGACCTGAACCTTTGGTATTTAACCGCTTTGGCTATCAGCTCGTATCCTGTGTTGATAGTTATAATAACCTTTAAAAAACAAAACGAAAAAAAGGCAGGGAGGGCATAGCAGATCCTGCCATTGACTGGCTCTGCCTTGTCCTCAACAATCGCTGCTTTGTGTGGCCGTACAATTAGCTGAGGTTGGTGCCCTGCGGTAAAATACGTATCCTGACCCAGGGCTTCCAGCCGGGGCCGGCTCCGGCCGGGGCGGAGGTGCACCTCCGTCCCCCCGAAAGGCGAGGGCAGGCGCTGGGTACCCTGTGCTGCCAGCACACCATCGCTAGCTCCTGTCTTCACGGCTGCAGTAACGTCTTCTGACTGTGCTTCTCTTGTTGGAGGCTCTAACAAGGAGTAGGAAACCATTTAGTAGGAAACTTTTACATTTGCCTGTAGCTGATTATAGGTTTTTTTTTTTAAAAAAATGGTGAACGGGGGTCTTTGTGTTTTTCTCCTGAAGGGTTTTTGAAATTCGTTTAGTGTTTGGCTTCGCTCTGTGGTTACTCCGTGGGCAGACATTGAAGCCTTTCTTATCCTAATACCACTATAAGAGTCCCATGACAAATGACAAATCCGAAGGAGCCTAAAAATAACTGCGTTGAGTTCCTCTCTTTTGTCGCGTTACTCGTATCACCAGCAGCCTTTCCGCAGCCTGGGCTGCGAGGCGGAAAGATGTACAAATGCACTTTTGGACAGACGCACGATATTGTGGGGAGAGCTCGTGTTACCGGGATTATTGCTGTCATTGAGGCGGTGTCAGCGTTTTTGCTGATGATCCCCAGCACGGCCGAGAGAAGGCGGCTCCAAACGCTGCTGCAGAATGTGCGTTTCGGCTTGTAATTGGGGTCATAATGGCTCTTCCTAGGAAAACAATTGCTTTCTGTCTGAGCTGAATTTTGAAACATGGAAATGAAAGTGTTGAAATTACACATTTTTGAAGAAATGGCAGTTCGGTGGCTCCTAGAGCCCAGTAAAGCCCAGAGCCGGTTCATCGCTCTCTGCCGTGGTTGGGAAGAGCAGCCTGGCCTCGCTGGGGGGTGACGGTCCCGCCTGGGAACGTGCTGCCTGTTTCTGCCGTGCCCTCCCACCCCTCTCCTGTCTGCCTCTCCTACAGCAGTATTTTACCTTTACTTCGAGAGAGGTAAGGTTTTATATTGCTTGCAGTTATATTGGGTAAACTCTCTCAGGAGAGAAGGCACTGTGCTTTTTTGTACTCTGAGCTAATTAACTGAGGTCCAGAGAAACCGTATGTCTGATCTCAACTAGGTATTTCAAAGTAAAAATTAATAGTGCCTTGTGCCTACCAGGGCTTTACAGGGAGGCATCTATTTCAGTCTGCCAGTGGCTTTCTGAGCTGGGATTTAGTCTCACCTCAGGTAAGCCAGTGGTGCTAACTAGCATGTGATAAAACCCTGGTTGAAAAGGCGGCTGATAATTTTCACGTAGGTCAGCAGGGCAAGGTAAATCCTATCCTTTCATCATCTCCACCTCAATAAATGAACTCATGACAATTATTAACTGCCAAGTAGCCCCCTTGATTTTATTGTGGGTTTACTGCGGTGCGCTGAGAACAAACCCTTTTTTCCCTAGTATTCAGAGCGTAGTCCTGCTTGCAGCAGCATCGCTTGCGTCCTAAGCATTTATAAGCCCTTTCCAAACACATCAAGCCTGTGGGTGTGATAACCGATGACCAGGTTGGTTGTTAAGTACTGCTATTCCAAGATCATTGTCCATCCAATTCTGCTCTCGTTTAGCTTGTTCACAAATGAGAATTTACCAAAACCGCTGCTCCAGAATAATTTACCCAGCTGTTTTAGTAGATTTCCATGGGCAAGGAGCACCCGCAGGAGAGAAGACGAGAGTCTTTCTCCAGCTGGGCGAGCGTTGCTGCCTTGCGCTGGCTGCAGGCTGAAGGTCCCTGCTGCACGTTGGTGTTGCAGAGGGTGGAGAGGAGCTGCTTGACTCGACTCGAGACGAGTCGGTGTGCGTGTAGAGGTCTTCTGCCATGACCGGTGCCTGCTCTGAACCGTGGAGTGACGTGGGGCTCTCACTGTGTCCCAGTGAGCTTTTCCCAAGTCGCCCTTTCTGCTTCTATACGGAGATGACACCAAACCTCATCTCCTTCGTGCTGCGTTGCTGCCCAGCGTTTTACTTCTGATGTTTTATGGCCTTTTTCCAGCATCTAATTTTGCAGATAGAATTTAGTGTGCACAAATTATTAAAGCATGCAGATGGCAGCACATGTGTATTTCATTATTGGCTTGCACCCACAGATTTGGTAATTATTTAGAAATCGTGGCAGGTTTTTTGGTGTGGGTGTAAAGTCTCGAAAGCGAGATTAAAGCACCAGGCTGAGAACGAAGCCCAAACGCTGTAGTTCTCAGTGGAGAGTTTGATACTAAAACAAAGCTTGTATTGTAAAGAAATGTTTATTTATCTACAGGCTTTTAATTTTTTTAATCCTGGAAACTCAAAAATGTGCATGGGAACAGAAGTTATTTTTCTGAGTATGTTTTTATTGACTGCCGGACTATTGTTGTTGCATTCCTCAGGATTTAGAGGGGTTCTCAGTTTACCTTAATCTTTTATTTATTCATTCTCTGCATGAGATGTTGATGTTTTTAATAGCATCACATGAGTCTAATTGTTATATTTGCCTGCCCACTCAATTACAGAAATTCAGAAGACGAGTCCAAGAGTCTACTCAAGTACTCAGAGAACTGGAAATTTCTTTAAGAACAAATCACATCGGGTAAGAATTTTTTATGTCCTCTGATCTAAGATTTTTTTTTACATCTACTGATGGATGCCTTTGAGAAAATATCTCTTTGCATGTCAAGCAGCGATACCACTTGATTGATCGTTAAGGCCTGAAGGGCTCAGTTAAGGGATAACTGGGCATCTCAGGAGAATAATTCAGCTTTAATCCTTTCATGGTAGGATTCATCCACATCTCTGTGAAGGCTGCGAAAAGATTGCAGTCAAGTTCTGCTCACCCTAAGTCAGTCAGAGCAGCAGTGAACGCGATTGTGTCTAGAATAGTAATAGTATTGCAGCTATAAATACATGTATAAAAAACCCCCATGCTGTTTTATAGCTTTAACATGATGCAGTTCATGAAGACTGGCTGTGAGTAACATTCCCAGTATTTTACTTTTACAAAGCACAAAATTCCGTTTAAATAGCAAAAGTAAAAGAATCTCAGAGACTTCAGTTTTTTATCGAACATGCTGTTGCCATCCACGTTTCCACTGGTCTCACACTCTGCTTTGGGTCTCGGGACCAGAAGCCGCTTCAGCACTGGTACATCAGCCAGGAAGGTTTCTTCAGTGTTTTGTTTCGTGATCACACCCTGTGTCCAGCTCAGTTACATCGATTTTACAGGATGCTGCTCTTACTTTGTGGAAACAGGGCATTTTAAACTGGGAGGAATGGCCGTTCTCTCTCTGTGGGAGCCGGCTCCCCAGCGTGGCGTGCACGGACCAAGCTGCACCGTCGCAAATATTTCCAACAAACTTCTCCCACACCCCTGCTCTGCCTCCTGCTATGTTTTCTCTCGTTTTCCAACACAAAAGATTCCCCACCAAAGAGTTAGGGCATCCGAAGTATGACACTCTGCAGATTTATGACGGCTCCTGGGTGTGCAGAAGGAACGTGATGATGCACCAGATAAATAAAGGAGGCTGACAAGTCCAATATTTATTTATTTGGTTCACTTGGCTGAAAGATGTGTTTCAAAATACGTTTTATAAAAATGTCAGGTTGTTTATTTTAGCAGGTAAACAGCGAAAGATTTAAAGCCTGGAGGCTGGAATAACTCAGAGGTAATGAACTCCCACTCTGCTGAGAGCAGGGGATCCACAGCTGTGAGGCCCCGGAGGCAGAGCGAGCCCAGAGCCCCAGTTCCCTCCCTGGCTCCCCACTCGTTCCAGTGGCACCCAACCCACTCCCGGTGGAGTTTCGGCTGCCCCGGCTGGGGTTCGGAGGAGAGCCGAGCTGGGGCTGTGCTGAGGCTCCTTGCTCGCCTGGGTTTGCCCCCAGATGTATGGATCTTCAAACTTTACTTGGCATTTTTGAGTTTTGGAAAGCTTTGGAAGATAACAGGCTTTTCGGAATTGAAGATTATTTTTCATAGTTCTCAGGGACCAAAATTCACAGTAATAGGTTAACATCTTTTAAAAAGAGAAGGCAAAATATCCGTTAAATGTACATCCAGGATGGCAGATCTCGTCCTTGGAGCTGTTACTCTTTCGCCGGTGTGCTGTCCGTATGCTTTCGAAATACTGCTAGAGATCAGGATGTGGAAAAAACCAAACCGGGTCCCAGCGACTGATGCTTTAGAAGGCAGCCGTAACCACCGCTCGGCGGTTTGCACCGCGGCGTGGGCCAGGGTTTTTTTGAGCCTGGGTTTGGAGCGAAGCCGGGCAGCAGCCGAGCTCCCCGGCGCACCCGGCGCCCTCTTGCAGCAGCTCCGCTGCGGTGGGAAAGGCACTTGCCAGCTCCGGAGCTCCGTACTTGGAAGAGCAAACCTCTATTTCTGAGCAATGCAGAGCGGGCATAGGGGTTTTCATGCTTTTTTTCTTTTGTGGAATGTTTTTCCCATCACGGTGCTGCAAAAAAGCTCGTTTCAGTAGATTTGTAAAGCCCTCTAAAGGACTGTTTTAAAGTCCTCTAAATAATAAAGGGCATTTTTGAAAAGTCCTCTTTTCCTGAGTGAGAAAGCCAAGTTTTGCTCAGCAGTGCTGCTTTTCCTGCAATGGATCTGTCTCTCGTTTATCCGACAAGAATTTCAGTAACTGCACAAAGCCTGTGAAACGCTCTGATGTCTAATGATTTTTCTAACAGATGGGTCAGGGAGTTCCTGAATGAAGAAAACAAAGGCCTGGATGTCCTGGTGGAGTACTTGTCGTTTGCACAGTACGCAGTCACGTAAGTAAGACGTGCCTGGTACCCTCGGGGCTCGCAAGGCCGAGCAAGCCCCCTGCCATCTCTGCAAAGCGAGAGGGGAGATGCCGGGGCAGGTGCTCAGCTTTTCTAGCAGAGCTCTCCTGCCAGCAGCTTGGTATAATACCATGGATGTACCTCAGAGCAGAGAAAATGGTGACGTTAATCCAACACCATTGGATCATAAGATGTTGCAGAGAAAAAAAAGCCTAAATTTAAGCCTTGAGATTATTTCTCTCTAAGGCTGTACTAACATGTTTTTTAGCTTTGACCTCTGACCATCGTAGGGGTACAGTGCAAAAACATTCAACAAATGTGTGGAAGCATGCAGGCTGCCTTAGAAATAGGTTTGCAATTAGTGTCCGACCCCAAGCAATTATAATACTGCCTGCCATGTTCGAAGCAACATCCACACACGAACCATTTCTCACAAGGCTCATGGCAGGCGAAGTTGTGAGCTTTGTGTGCAGCAGCTGCACTGCAAAACAAGAGTAGGAATTTCAAGGATTTTGCAAGTCAGGAAGACCATGAAACAAGCTTTTGCAGTTCTGACATCTGGTTAGCTGGGAGTCAAATTTAGTCATTAAGGTAATAAATCATTAAATGTACTCTGTTAAAATAATTGGGGAAAAAATCAGCTTTCATTAGTCACCATAGCGCACAATTTGAAATAGATGTTCAGCTGAGGATCTTGCTTTATATATCCACAGGCTTTCACTTCAGGATATTGTAGCCATAGATTTTTGTATAAAATTGTACGAAAAGAAGCGGTAGCTTAAAGATAGTGTTGTAGTAAGGAACTCGAGCTGAGTAGAGTTGATGTTTTATTTTTAGAAAAGATGCCATCAGATGTATATATACCATTGCTCAGAGAAGAGATTTTTGGTGGGGTTGCAATAAAATTAATGAAGGAAAATTATACGTTTCAAAATGTTACTAACACTGGAAAAAACTGCACAGCAAAAAGAAGTGCTTGTATAAAGACTGTCTTCCTAAAATTATACAAATGTATGCAAGTTAGCTTGCTGGGTTTTTCCCCTCTCTAACATGGTAAACATGAGTAATAACCTCAAAAGCTGTAAGGGGAACAAGCAATTTTTGCTTGAAATAGCAGTACAATGGGCAATGAGTCAGAAATCAAAGAAAATCTGTAATGATTATGGTAATGTATTACATATGCTGGGAGATTCATGAGGGCCAGCAAGCCAGTGTAAGTGCTTGGTCACATATTGATGGAGGAAACTAAATTAGTACTTGCACAACGTATTGATTCATTGAAATGGAGACAGCTTTAAGCATTCTCCCTCTTTCCTTCAAGGCAGGGCTAATCATCAGCAAAGCAGCCAACGTTGTATTTGTGTTACGTTGAAGTAGAATAATACGTAGCCGTTTGATCCTTCTGAAGTTGTGTGCTCGTGTGGTTAGCTGCTCCCTTTGTCAAGGTCCAGATTTGCTGCACTACGCATTTGAAGCTCGCACGGAATTGTGGCCGAAGGGAAGTTAGCCTGCGTTGCCTTCTTCCTTTCTTTTTGTAATCTTGTGGGACCGACTAAAATCTGCAGATGTTGAACAGGAAGGAAAACTCTATGTGCATCTTTTCTGCCTAACCCGGCATTGGAATTTCTGTTTCCTTTCAGGTTTGACTTTGAAAGTTTGGAGAACAATGTGGAAAACTCGATGGACAAGTCCAAACCTTGGAGCCGATCTATTGAGGACCTGCACAGAGGCAGTAATTTACCCTCGCCAGTTGGCAACAGCATTTCCCGCTCTGGCAGACACTCAACTTTACGGTAAGGAGTTAAATCAGGCAGTGGGTGACCTGCGAACAGCGAGTGCCCAAGTGAGAAGAGTCAGTATGGTTTTCCAATTAGAATATTTTTCATCTTCCCTCTTTTCACAGTGTAGGCTTGACATATATAGGAAACGTGTCATTGTACTGATGGTTTCGAGGTGGAAAGAAGTGCTAAGCTAGTAACACAGGGCAGCGTTACACAGCAATTGAGGAAGAGACGAGAATAACTCTGCCTCCCTTTCCAGTGGCAGAATGATCTAGGGGTGCACGATACGTTTCCATCAAGGTACAATGTGGCTTGCACGGAGGAAGCGAGTCCTCTCCTCCAAAGAGTGCCTCAGGATTTCCATGGACCCAGCCAGTCTGGGGCTCCGATTTGGTGTCTCGTCCAAAAAGATCTCTTCTAGCAGCACATTCCTTCCATGCTGCTATGAACAAGATATTTTTCTTTTTTATTTAAAGGCCACTTCCATCCTTCAAACCTGCTGTAAATACTAGCACCACCCCAGTCTCTCTTTCCGAATACTGGGGTTTTTTTAGTTTCTGGAAAAGGCAGGATCACTTCCCAGGACTGAATGCAGTCAACTCTGTTACATCCCTCCGATGCTTCACTGTTATAAAGCATACTAGACATCACCTTTAGACTGGCAGTACTGTTACCGAGGGGCGCAGTGCTGAATGGCATTTACTCATTTACTTCTTGACTTTTCTTGCCTTTTGTGGAGTTTTGTTACATAGCACTGTTGAGCATAAAGGAGTCCAAAAAAGATGGAGCCAGTGAGGACTTGCAGCTTTTTCCTACATCTTCCAGTTGAGGTTCAGTTGTGGTTTGTCAGTCAATGGTAACGTTGGCTCTTCAGTTGATGTTAAGTGAGTGCCTTCCACCTACAGCCTGAGTGGTAGCGGGTGTGATACCTGGAAGATGTAGTTCACAGACCCAGGCAGTGCAGAGGAGGAGACAGACACACAGTTCTGGTAAAGAGATACAGGCTGTGGGGTGCAGCAAAATCACTTGACCAGTTGATTTTTTTTTTTTTTTAATGTTGCAAAGGTGTTCTTAGTGTTGTTGGTTTTCTTTGATCTTTAATTACTATGACGGAGAAATGGTAGAGTCTTGTGCTTGCGGGAGGATGTCTGATTCTGTTCTCTGTCTTTGGGAGGCGTGCTTGCGATGGGTTACACTAGGAATGCATGTCAGGTATACATTATGTGTCTCTCACATTTTTTTTCTCTTCATTTCCTTCCATCCTTTTTCCTTTCTGACATCCTCCTTTATTCCTTACCTTTTTTGTTTTCCATTTCAATGTCTCCTTCCTTGCATCCTTCATTCCCCTCCCTCTTTCAAATGCTCTTCTCCAATTCTCTCTCTCGCATCCTTTCCTCCTCTGCTCTCATCCGCCTTTCACGTACCATCAGATCGGTTTCTCTGCCTGAGCAACTTCAGTTCAAACGCCGCCAGAGCTGCTTTTCAGCCAACTGCCTCTGGAGCGGCTTCACTTTGCGCTCTGCTGATGAGGCTTCGAGCCGGAAAACCTCGTAAGTCCCCGGTGCAAGGTTACAGGCAGCACGGGCTGCGCAGGGCATGGGAGCCGCGTGGCTAGCGCTGCTGCCCATGCCGTATAATCTGGTAATCATACGTCGTGGTAAAGCGACCGCCTGAGCATCAGGGGGAGTTTTCAGCCTCCAAAACGTGTGGTTATCGCATTATAATTTCAAAGCGTAGTTTGCTTCCGTAGAGCGGGATTTTCTAAAAGAAAATAAAATGTGGTTTGCTTTGAAACAAGGTACTAGTTTTCTTTATCATATTGCAAATAGCATTATTAGTTTCATACCTAAGACATAGAGCCCTTAGTCATTGTCCATGTGATTTCATCTTTTTTATTACGAATAGAGACTTCACTCATATCCAACACTGGCACAGAAATGTAACCTAGTAGAGTGTTTTTCAGCCAAGTGCCCCCCCCTGCCTGCAGAGCCGTCTTTGTACCGGGGCAGCTTGGGCAGAAACTGTCCAACTTCTACGTGAATTAGCATCTTTGGTTTGTGTTTCATTAAAGAAAACCCCTGTGTTTTAAAAAGTATACTTTTTCAATAGCTGGGGACTACGTGTATTGAAAAAAGTAAAAGCTAAAAGTAGGTGGGAAGTTTTTAAGAGGGTTTTTTTGTATAATTAGTAAATATTGGTTAACTGCAACAGAATCTTTTCCTGGGAGCAAGCTCGGTACTCATCGAATGAGGAGGGTGTGCAGGATGGCGTTTCTGGTCAAAACCAGGAGGTTCCTGCCCCATCGCTGGGTAGACGATGTGTCTGGGACACGCAGAGACCCAGGCCATAGGTTCTTTGTGTGGAAGCTCCTGTCTTTGTTATAAAAAACATTAAAATGGAGAGAAAGGAAGAAGCGGTCCTCCCTCTTGGATGAAAAAGGAGAAGTCTGACAATCTTAACAGGGTAATTTAAAATTCAGGAGCTGGACTCGTCCCTGCTATGCCACAGCATTTTTCAGTGTGAAAAATGAAAACAGATTTGGCCTGGATTCCTTGGTATTAAAATAGCAAGAAGAGTTGGGGAGATAGTGTTTCGTGCCAGCTTTAACACCGTTTTTTCTCATTTTTGGAGCTTGTGTGGCAGCGTCATGGCACCAGCTTTCCTGCCTGCCCTCAATAGCAGTAAACCCGCGGTAGCCCTCAGGACCCTGCACGATCCCAGCTTATGTTGTACGAGGTGGTTTAATTACAGCAAAAAGAACAGGAGATGAGCACAAAGCAACACTGGTGAGTGCCGGCAGGGTTGTACCCCTTGCACGCTTGCAGACGATGCCGTTCCATCGTACTGAGCAGTTCCCTTGCAACCAGGCAGGGCAAACTTGCTGCGGCGCGAACCCACCCGCCGGTGACGTGGTCTCTTCGTTTGCGTGGCTGAGGCTATCCATTTCTAATTGTGACTTTAACTGGCTTCCCGTAGCTCTTTTTAGTAGTGCTAAATCCTGCCAATTCCCTGCTCACTGGGTTTCCTTGGCAACTGAGGTTTTATTTTTTTTCAAGAGGAGGCACAGGGATTTGGGAAGCGAACACCAAAATGAGGGCAGAAGGGTAAAAACGGGGATGAATCTTTGGGGATTTTATTGCTGCTTTTTGGGGGGGAAAGAGCATTACTTTCACATGAGAGTCATCCTCTCCTGTCAGATAAGTATTAATGCAGACTTTGTAATGTCCCAACCTATTAGAAATTCCCTTTCTTCTGAGTCAAATACTTCAATTTTTATGTGGATTGAACTGAGAAACTTCATTTCTTTCTTCAAAATCCGTGGAGTCCCTAATGAGAGAGTGATCTAGGCAAATGTATCTTAATCCATAAATGGGCTTTGAATGCATTCAATAATTGGAGTCAAATTTGGCACTGCTGCTTAGGCTGCAATGACATTGGACTTCGCCATTAACACTTTCACTGCTCAGGGACCGGCTGCCTTGGCCGTCATAACTTTTGTCAGATACTTGCTGATTTAACAGAGCATGTTTTCGAGCGGTCAGCTGTCGCTCTTGTGATTCTTCTGCTTTCTCTACCTGAAGACCACGATTTTTACAGACCTTGGACATGAGTTGGGTAGCGGTAAATGCCCTGATCGAACCGGGGGAGAATCCCCCCTGCCCGGTACCCTCTGTGGTTGCGTACAGAGGTGAAGAAACACGCTTGTTGCCGTGCTGGAGGTTGGATGGGACGCGCACAGCGCTGCGGAGCGGAGCCCTGCCTGTGTGTGCCTTGACGGCTGTGGCCACACGCTGGCTGCGTCGCCTGGGAGGAGGGCGTTCCGATTTCTTTTCTCGCCTTTTTCAAGCAGCAAACACCTCCTCAGCTTTAGGGATTAATAATTTTCCCACATTCTTTTAGACGAAGACAAAACCAGCAGGCTCGAAGTCATTTATTTCCTTTACGTTTGTAGCACAAACCAGCGTTGTCGCCCTTGTCTGAAGCGGCAGAAGGACGTTTTCGGGCAGCACGGCCGCCTGCTCTGGCTCGCCCTCGCGTGAGCGCAGGAGCCGATGGCTCCTCACTGGTTTTCGTGCTTGTGGGGCCAGCGCTGAGCACAGGCTCGTGGTCTTTCCCTCTCCAGGCCCCATCCCCTACAGAGGGGTGCACCTTCAGGGTTCCCCCTTCCAGCAGACCCAGCTTGTAACTTGCTTTAAGGCGAGATCAGAGAAATGCAAAGTTAGCAGGACGCGCCAAGACTTCTCCTCTTCCAAAGTCTCTTTCTGCTGTCAGACAGGACATTCGTAATACAAACGCTACCACCTCCAAACCACCACCACCAAAATTGCAGAAATGCAATCCCAAAACCAGCAAACCCCAACGAAAACCAGAAGTCCCAGCCCACACAGAGCTGGGCGAGCTGCCACGGGGGTGGCGAGGTCCACCCTGGGCTGTCCTCTGCTCTCCTTGCTTCTCCTCTGAGGGAGCCAGTGTAGGCAAATGAGGGCATGATATTCTTTGGCAGATAATAAAATAAAAATGATAGGAGAAACCAGCTGTATCTTGTATTTGTTATTAACGCGGTGCATTAAGTCTACCTCATTGGACTGGGCACACGTCCTTGTTTTAAGCATGAAAGTCCTCCCGTTGCAGTTGGTGGAGATGGCAGGAATTTGTACTGAGATTTGTGCTCAGTTACATGTTGGAAAGGGCTTTTATTTACTTTGAGTATCCCAATTTGTTGCGTAGGTGTTTTAATTCTCCATCTGTGGGTCTTCAGTGTCAGCGTGGGCCATTTTGCACCAAAAGATGCCCTTGTGTGTTGTGTTTTCTATGTTGTACGAGGTGCTGGATGAGCCCAGGACACACTGGACATTCTCAGCAGTTCTGGCTGAGCACGTTAACAAAGTGACGTGGACGTGGAGGCAGGAGTGGTTTTAATTTCTTCAGGCTGGCTGGGCTGAAGGTCCTTCTCACCTTTCTCTAGGAGGCTGGTGGGTAAAAGTGCAGCCTGGTCTCCAGAGACACCATGGCAGTGCCTTTACAAGCACCGAATTAACTAAATTGTTAACAAATTGAATAAAAATGATGAGTGAGTTATTCTTGAACAGGAAGGTACTTCAGGCCTTGGCACAGGCTGCCCAGGGCAGTGGAGGAGTGCCCATCCCTGGAGGGATTTAAAAGACGTGGAGATGAGGCGCTTGGGGACATGGTCTAGTGGCCATGGGGGGGTTGGGTTGACGGTTGGACTCGATGACCTTAGAGGTCTTTTCCAACCTTAGTGATTCTGTGATTCTATTAGATCTGGGCGAGAAAAAGAACCTTGAACCGTACTGTGTATTTCAGCACAGATTTAGCCCCGGTTTTGATGGTGGTTGGTTTTCCCACGCGGGCGCAGCGTCCCGGCTGTGGCAGTGCCAGATCCCGCCTGCTTCCCCGTAGCCTCCGGCAGCGGCACAAAGCTGGGGAGTCGCTCCCCGCTGCCGGTGACAGCCCGTACCCACCGCCGAGGGCTGGCAGGAGGAAAGCATTACACGCTGCGGGAGCTCGCACATGGTCAGGTTTTCTGTTTCTGCTTTTTTCAGAAGTAAGGTTTTATAGTTCTTCTTTAAAGGAGGGGCAGAGGAAATAAAAGAGGAACCATCTGAATTTAATTACCAGGATAAATATACCCTTGGTGACATAATCTTTGACCTGCAGCAGACAGGAAATCAAAACCAACGATTCATCCAGATGCTTGGATCAGCCTGATGTTTAGTAACAAGAAATGAAACAAAAGCAAAAGAAGATCATCCACCCTGGCTTGGCTCATGTCGCGTAAGGGGAGGTGTTAGAGCTACCGCCAGCCTGCCCTGCCTTTAGGAAGGAAACAAACAGGGGTGGTTGCAATTGCCACTATACAGAGAAGGCATCTTGAGCCTTAGTTCCAGCGTGCAGAGTCGTTTCTGTACAAAAAATCCTCATTAATTCTTGGCATTCATGTCTGTGTGAAGAAATTTGCATCTGTTGAAGGGAAGCGATCTAAATCTAGGGCAGAATCCCATCTGTGCTAGAGATATTTCCTCTGCACTGCAGCTCTCGATTGCATATTCTGTACCTGTGTCTCAGCCTAATCGTAAGCTACGGGTGGAAATGGGTGGAAGCTCTGTGAGCCGGCAGGCGTGGGCTCTGAATATCACCGACGGTATCCCTGAATAACGCAGCGCCGACTGGCAGCGCGCGGGATGGGGGGGACGGCTGCGGAGAGAGCCCAGAGCCAGGGGTGCAGCCTGGGGCGGGAGCTGTGCGCTGCCCTGGGGCAGAGTCCCCGGAGCTGAGGGTCGTCTTGGCTTTTGGGAAGAGAACACAACAGCTACCTCTGGCTTTGCCTGTTTGGCTGGTCATCACAATCCTCCAGGCTTCAAAACAGCAGTTTTCCCGGCTGCGGGCAGGTAATGCCGTACGGGATGTCTGCAGCCCTTGTTGGGTTTCTGTGGGTCTTTTCCACCTCTTCAGAAGAGGCAGATATTGTCTTCATCTCACTCTTGCAGAGCATCTTTGCTCCCCGATTCTGTTTCTCCTCGCTCCCCAAGCTGCTGGAAATGCCAAATTCTGGCTTTTATGGTCATCTTTCATTAGTTTAAGGAGAGTTGCTCCCATTTGTTACAGCTCTGTGTAACTCTGTGAGATGTTTAAAGGCATTCTGAAATTTAAGGAGTTGATACACCAGGCACTGAGGAAGATTTTTTTTTTCTTCTATCAGTGGCGTGATAAAGATCTAATCACTCTGCTCATTTACAGTTTAAAGGAAAATAATGTATGCAGCCTTTGGTAGTTTAAAACTGAGATAAGTCATTGTAGGAACAATCTCTGCATGACTAGAAATGACTTTAAATCTTATTTATTGCAGTGTTTTTCATATTTAGTGAAATGGATGTATGGAAATACGCTAGTGCGGTGTGGTTACACATTCTCCAGCCAACGCCGGCAGCGCTTCCGCACTTCCCAGTTCAGACTCAATGCAGGGCTCCCAGGTTAAGGTTGCACCGCTCTTCTTTTGTCTTAGGAGGGAGGTTTGTAAGATGAATGAGTCCCCGAGCGCAGGGTCTGTGTGTGGGCTGTCTGCGTGTCCGCAGGGATGCAGGCAGGACAGAGCTCCCTGGCCGGCCCCATTCCCACCAGGAGCAGCCGGACAACGTGTCCCGGAGCCCGGGCGCGAGGTGCAGTGCAGCACCCCATCCAAAGTGCTCGTGGTGGCTTGGGGACAGCCCCGCAGCCTCATCCTGTCCTGGTCCTCCAAGGCACAGGGTCTGCTCCCCAAAACCCAGCTCCCGTGCTTTAACCGCTCGCTCTGGCTCAGCCAAAACTAGGTCATGTTTCCTGCAAATCTGAAATCCGTCTGGAGTGCCCTGAGCTGATTTATGCATTCATATATATGGGAAGAAAAAGCAGTTTGACTGAATTCCGCTTTGAATTTTGGGGTTTCTTTCATCTCGGCGCTCCTGGAAAATGAAAGCAAAGGGAGGTAATTGCTGAAGCCCGATTGTCGCCGGCTCTCCCTGGGCAGGGTGGTTTTGCACCGCGCAGCTCGCGGTGCGTTCTGTTCTCGTCCCGCGCTGGAGCTGCGGAGCGGGGAAGGCTCCCGCAGCCGCAGGGGGGGACCCAGCCGGGGTGCAGCTGCGCTGCGGTGGCTGCCCGGCACACGGGACGCCANTTCACTGATTTTTAAAAGCTACACCTCTTTTTTAAACGAAGTGAGTAGCGTGGATTAGACAAGTAACTTGCACAGTAGCATTGGCAATAAACAGGACAACCCCCAAATGCACTCAGAATATGCAGAGGAAGTCAAAGGAGAACAGTGGGGTGTGATAATACCAACGCTGTGTCTAATGCCCTCCCTGACATCGCCCAGGAGCAGACAATGTGCAGGAGATGCTGAGAGCACTTGCTTGGTACAAGGCAGATACCCAGTGATGTTTCTGCTGGTACATGCTCCTGCTTCCAGCAGCCTGTAGATTTAAGCACCCTGATCTAAGGATTGCACNCATTCGTTTCGTTTGTACGTTTACAGCGAGAGAATTTGCAAGGATGTTCTTTGTGTTGGAGAGTGAGCTAGTGAGTCAGAATAGAACAAGTCTGTTATTATTTGTTCATGTATTTACTATTAATCTTTACTATTATTATTATTGTCATCATGGCATCCTGGCCTGTATCAGCNGGAAGTCAAAGGAGAACAGTGGGGTGTGATAATACCAACGCTGTGTCTAATGCCCTCCCTGACATCGCCCAGGAGCAGACAATGTGCAGGAGATGCTGAGAGCACTTGCTTGGTACAAGGCAGATACCCAGTGATGTTTCTGCTGGTACATGCTCCTGCTTCCAGCAGCCTGTAGATTTAAGCACCCTGATCTAAGGATTGCACCTCATGCTTAATAGTTCTTGATGGATTTTTTTCCCTCTGTGAATTGGTGTAAGCGCTTCTGAAGCCCGTGCCAGGCTAAGCAGTCGTGCTGAAGAGCCTCCCGCTCTGCGGAGCTCTGTGTGGAGGAGTGCCACGAAAATTACCAGGTTTGCTTTGATCCTGTCACCTGATAATTATATGTGATGCCACGTAGTTCCCATGTTACGAGAAATAATGACAGGTCGTTCCCGTTGACTCCCTCCACGACTCTCATACTTTCTTGGAGTGTTGGGATAGTTCTCAGGTGGTAAAGCCTGGGTCTGCGTGTCCCCTGGAAGCTACCCCCTTCTCCATCTCACCTCCTCGCCCTGCCTCGGCGTGTGTTCGCAGTTGTGCTTTGAGTCATTGCTGGGTGCCAGCACGGATTCGTTTAACTCCTGGTTAGGGACTGGAGTGAGAACTAAGGATGCTGTAATCCAGAAGCTTTCCCCACTGCAGTTGTTTTCCCGAATCAAAGAGAAGAAAAGCCTTCCCGTGTGTGTTCTCCAGGCTGCAAAGGTGGCATTGGCAAGAGTGAGGCCAGCTGCGGTTGTCTGAAGAGCCTTGTTGTCACTGGAGGTTGTGTTTACTCCACCAGTCAGGCTTCATCTATGGATTTCTCTTTCTTCCCCCAGTAGAGTTGCTCTTCGCATAATAAATGTCAGAATTTGCACATTGCTGCATGTGCATCATGTTATTTTTCTTCCTGTCTTCTATCAGCAGATTTTTATACCTTCTACCTCCATTTTCAAGCCCGAGTGTGATAGTTGGAAATGCAAAAGGATTACCGTGCCTGCCTAGAGATTTCGTTAGCCTCCAAAGCGGTGAGCTGATGCCCTTCTGGTCTCTGCTTTCACCTGCAGAGATGTAAATCGGGAGCAAATCTCTGGATGCTGCAGCCCTGTTGAGAACCTGCTTGGACCTTCTCTCTGGGCTGTTTTTACACTGTAAATTGGGGGAGCAGGATAAAGAATGTGTTTTTCCAATCCCAAACACCACCCTTCACCTTCGCTGTCAGCATCACCCGCCGTGCCGCTGGCTGGGGCTGCGCGGGGCAGCCTGCACAGCTTTGCAGAGAACCTCCGCGTCCCTGGCACAGCCCGGGGGGGCCCCGCAGACCCCCCGCAGTTTGGATGGGGCTTGTCCTGCGTGATGTGCTGCTCCCCGGGCAGCGCGGCAGCACCACGGGCACCGTCAGCCAGTTGCAGCAGTTAGTGGATCACTGTCGAAAGAGTTTCTTGACCATAATCGTAATCTTCTGGTCGCTTATTTAATTTCACGTATGTAAGAACATATATGTATTTCATATGGCAGCCCGTCTCCTTGTCTCCAATTATCCTGTGCTCAGGTTGCGAAGCATGTTTTTTTCTTAAGGAAAATAAGCAGTATCTCAGGAAGAGCTGAAATGTGGTTTTCATTTACTATGCCGTAGAAATGACAGATTTAGAGGTTTCCCTTTGTGTTTATTCTGTGTACTTATTTAATTGAATTCAAGGTTGATTTACCAGTTAGGGGTTACAATTAAAATAATTAATGCCTTTTTTCCAAGGAAATTTCCTAAGGGCTGTATTTTCCTCAAATAATTTGGAGGGCTTTCAGAAAGCTCAGCTGCAGAATAGAAGAGAGGCACCATTCTTAAATGAAATGCAGCGGGAATTAATACATTTGCTGATGCCTGCGAATGCTCAGTTCCATTAAAAGTCTGTGCCATTGCTCGTGCAGAGTAAAGTGCATGGAAAAAAATCCGGAATACCTCTGGTTGTGGGTGGATCATTCTGCCACGAGAGATGGAGGTACCTGGCGTTGGATGAGTTGTGCTGTGGCTGCGCGGGGTGGAAGGGCCGAGACCAGCAACTCGTGGCCTGCGCTGGCCCCGGGCTGGGCAGCGGTGGCCAGCGGGCAGTCGTGGAGCCGTGCTTCTGGAGCTTCGTACGCTGCCGTGTAAACAGCCTGTGACCTTTTTTCTGCTTTATTTGCATGTGTATGGTCCGATGGTCGTCGGCTCTGCAGAATTGAAAGATGTCGGCATTTTCACACAGTGGAGGAGTATTTCCATTCCTTTATTCTTACCGCCTAAAAATAGTCTTGTGATTGATGAGAGCTGTTTTTGTTTGCAGATATAACACCTTGCCAAGCCGAAGAACACTAAAAAATTCCAGATTAGTGAGTAAAAAAGATGATGTTCATGTCTGCATCATGTGTTTACGGGCCATAATGAATTACCAGGTATTTCCCTTTTTGTTTTTTGGACCACATAACTATTTTGTTGTTGGGAGCAGGCAGGGTAACGTTAGGGGTGAATTGTTAAGGTAAAACTGATGCAAAGGTTTAAATTCTTACTCAGGCAGTGTAGCTGGGAAGCAATATAACACAGTCCTGTGTACCCATGCAGATTATTTAATACAGATGTGAAGACACGCGTAGATAAGAGCATGTGCGTATTGGGCCGGTTCTTGTTTGCAGCGATGGGCTCAGTTTGCACTAACTGATTAGACATGCAGCAACACAACTGAGGTTACAGTTTGTCTCAGAATTTAGTACTAACACTTAGGAAATCTGAGAATTTTTCACAAGCGCTATACACTGATGGAAAATCCAGGCTTTCACTCTTCTTACGTGTTTGCCGCAAGGCAATTGCAATAACGGCAAGTCAAAGAATAAACTAGACCAAAGCTAATCTTATTTTCATGAGTTTCTTTTCTCTTCAGTGGGGTGCTGTGAGCATATGGCATGCCCAGGTAGCTTCAGAGACTTGGGATTTTTCGTTAAAACAGTAACAGCTAAAAGTTACGTGCTTCAAAGAAAGGCCGTGGTGAACACCTTTATTACGAGTTTATGGTCGTACAAGGTATTTCTAACACGGCTGCGTATGTGAACTCTGCCCTTGGGGATACCAGCTCCCTGGGATTTACAGAATTTCTTACCTCTGGTGGGAAGGATGCAAACAACGATCTTGTACTAATAGTTACGGTTGGACTCGATGACCTTAGAGGTTGTTTCCAACCTTAGTGATTCTATGATGCTAGTCAATACAGTATTTTCCAAAGCAGTTCTTTTTTCATGTTTGGAGAGCAAAGCCAGCAGTACTCATGCAATAGCTGCATGATGCCGTCGATCCATGGCAGCACGCGTGCTGGAAAAGAAGTGATTTTGGCAGCTGAATTGCAAAGTCCTCTTTAGAGAGTAAATGATGGACTTGACTGTCAGAAGTAAAAAGAGGAGGGAGGGGAACGGATGAGCAGCGGGGTTGGCAGTGGTGTAGAGGCAGCTCTTGGACCCCTTTCTGTTGGCTGACGTGGCCAAACCGAGTATTTTCGACACCGTTAGTGGCAGAGAAGTTGATAGGCACGGTGGTAGATGGAAACGCGCTGGCTGACTTGGTAAACTCCACAACGTTTTGTTTGGCTTACAGCATTGTGAAAGACTGCTGCCAGGTCTGGTCAGAGATATGTAATTTGTTGGATTTTAAAAATAATAATTTCAGTCTCAAAACTGAAACGGTATTTTCCCCTTCTCTTTTCAGTATGGATTCAATATGGTCATGTCACATCCACATGCCGTTAATGAAATTGCACTAAGTTTGAACAACAAGAATCCCAGGTAAGTTGCACTTGCTTTTAGAGAGTTTAAGAAGTAGGTAAGTAAAGAGTACATGGAAAGGGATTTTCAGGGGTATGTTTATGCACAAACCCACCGCAAAAATTAGACTTCATTCTGAATCGGATTAAATCTGTATTATGGTGCAAATAGATGAGCAATTGCCATCTAGTTCCGTTGGTTTCGGGAGCTACTGACTCTTCAGTTGAAAACGTGCTGTTAAAGTACTCCAGCTCTATTGCAGCGCAAAGAAGACCCTGCTGATAATGAGCAGCTTAGCATGGGATTTTCCTGAAGAACAGGAAAACCTTCTTAACTAGATTTTGTCTGAGGGGTCCTTAGGTTTGAATTTCTTTGAGAGAGGGTTTCGTTCTTGTTCTGTGTCGGGTCGCTGTTCAGCCGCAGCAGTAACGTCGTCATTGCGCAGTGGGACTGAGGGCTGCGAGGCTGATCCCCTCCTCTCCCCGCACACACTTGTGACCCTGCCGGCCACCTCCAGCAAAGCCTGGAGCTGTGAACCTCCTGCACGTCTAACGAAACCAAATCTGACCTACTGATGTTTGCAAGGAAAGGTAAAACCAGGGGATGAGACAAAACTAAACAGCACTATATATGTGCATATATACAGCCTTTGCTTAGGCTGTCCGCTTGCCTTACAGTGCACTGCTTGAAATCTTCTCCTGGTGGAAGTAGGTACTTCCTTCCGTTCTTTTATTTAGCCCTTAGTCAGCAAGCCTGGGCACAGCATACATGGGAAGGATATGGGAAGTTTATTGTTTTTATCATTTTTGGTGTCTTGTGCCTGGAAATCAGGTGATCGAGAGAGAGCATAAGTTTTCATTTTTGAAAGAAGTCAGTTATTTAGATTTCTGTTTATTGGGGAAAAAAAAAAAAACAACTTTCAAATGTGGCTAAAATAATCTGAAGGCAAAACTTAATGTTAGTGCTGTTCAAAACCTAATTTCTTTTTGGTTTAGCCCCATCATGACTTTTGAAGAAACCAGAGGTTTGAGTGCTTAGGGTTGTCTGAGATGTGCAAAAAGGGAAGCAGCAGCTCTGAGAGATGCTGCAGAGCGGATCCCATCCCCAGACCGTGCACACTGCGGAGTTAAGTGCCGTAGGAGGGGGCAGGCCAGGTGGAGGATGGATGTAGGGACTCCGTCTCCTCCGGTTGTGCCTAGACGGATGCCACAGACACAGCCGAAACTGTCCTCTCCCCGTCCCACACCAGATGTGTGGGCAGCCTCGGAGACCTGGGCATCCCCTGGGCTCTCCGCTCACAGAGATCGCTCTCCCTTCTCCCCGCCTGCCCTTGGAGGGGGTTTTACTGAAGATCTGCAGTAAGAACCCCTTGATCTGGTCTGAAAGAGCTTGGATTTTCTTCTTGTGTCAGGAAAAAAAATTGATGAGTAAGAATTGAAAATGATACGTTTAAAATCTCCTAGGAAAGTGAACATTTTATCTGGTTTCCAAAGATAACCTTGACACTTTGAAAGCCAAAAGGTATTTCTTTTTCTGTAACATCTGGTTTGAGTCATGGCTTTCGCATGAGACTAATTTCATATGTGTCTGCATGATTTTAATATCTGCTCAGAGCTCATCTGACCATGAAGTCCGGTTGGTGTTTTTGCCTTACGTGAACCTATAAGAAAGTACTGGGGTTTGTTTATACTGGAGTTACACTGAGTCTATTGCATGCTTTTCTTTCAGTAATCTGTTGTCTTCTCTCATTAATATGCCTGTGTTAGTGCTGCTGTCAATCAGTTGCCCAGATTTCTGATTCAAGAGGGGAAAGATGTGCTAAGGCATCCTATATTTCCTTCAGCGAACCACGTGGCTATGAATAATACAAATTATCATAGAAAATAATTCAGATTTGTATCAGGAAAAATACAGATTTGAATTATAAGCACATTCATTAAAAACTGGGCTCAGAGGAAACGGGCTGCCTTGTGGTGAAGACAGCTGACTAACGGCTGCTGTACGGTGATCCTGCCTTGTGTGGAACTGCCTCCTCTCCGGGTTTGTGCAGGTGAACTCTCCGGGAGTACAAGCTGTCGAAGGCTGAACGTGGTCTGCCGTTACCAGAGTTATGCGACCGCCTTTGGTTTGCTTGAATTTCCACAAGTATAATTTGTGATTTAAATTTTTGCATGTTTTGAGAAGCATTAAAATGGGGGAAAACTGCACGATCCTGGGAGAGTCCAAATGCCCTGGATCAGATGATGCTCAGCATTATGCATCTTGCGGGTTTACTAGTTTGAAGAGATTGAAAATTCACGGGATGCACACTGTGTCTCCCCGTGTCTCCGCATCCCTTTTGCAAACAGGTAGAAAGAAGGTGGTTCGTCGCATGGTGGTCACTGACTGTTGCGGTTTCTTTTCTTCGCAGGACAAAGGCCCTTGTCTTGGAACTTTTAGCAGCTGTTTGCCTTGTCAGAGGAGGGCATGAAATCATTTTATCTGCGTTCGATAACTTTAAGGAGGTATGTTACTCTGCTTTATTAGAATTTGATGCGCGTGTCGATAGTTCTCTTACATGGCGTTGGCTAGAGTTTTCTCATACAGCTAAATTTCCTAGATTTCCATAAACTGCAGATATTCCGTAAGTCACTTTGAGCTGCAAAGAATCAGACAGTGGTGATGATGCCATCATTTTGTGAGCTTTTGCGTAAAAGAGTCATAATCCCAAGATGAATCCAGACTGTGAATTGCTCCCTTTGCTTTTTGGTCAGTCGAGCTGTGTCCCTGAAGTGGGAAACTAATAGAGAACTTGAGAGCTTTGCTCCAGTTCTGCTGTCTCTAAACACTGTTTTACTTCTTAGACGAAACAACCAGGAATGGTGTATTAGATCTCCCATTTTCAGAGCCATTTATACAAGCCCTCGAAATGCAAAACTCCTGGTTTTACTATCAGTAGGAATTTTGTTTGTGAAGAAATTACAAAATCAAGTCTCTGTGATGGAACACTGACTGCTGAAATTAATACAGGTGTTCCAGCAGGCTTTTTTTGAGCACAAGTGTCATTCATAGGTGTATACATTCAAGCGTATCACATGTTTGCATACAGCAGTGGGATTTGAGAACGTTGTATGAAGGTTCAGAGGCACTGGTGTGAGAATCAAGTCCTAGAAAGCTGCTGTTCTAGTTTATTTTGAATATTGGATATATGTGTGGATTTATTATCAAAGAAAAAATGAATCTCGACTTACCAGCTCAAAAATTGTTAGACTTGATGAGTCCCAACTGGACTGTGTATAAACATGTAGCATGTTTTTCCTTAATGCCGCTGTTGCTAGAAGTGGGTTAATGCAGATGATCAGCAAGCCAAGTTGTTAATCTTTTTCCTTTCTGTGTTTCGGGAATTATTTCTGGTGGGGAGATGCCAATCTCTGATTTACATCCACTCTAAGTATTTGCATGTCGTAGAGCTGCACCATAACTGTATTTCTGAGGCACTCGTCATTATACAGAGCCAGAGCAAAAGGTTTGAAGTAATCTCCAGTGTGGGCTTGCTGTAGAAACCTCAGCTTTGCAAGACCAGACCTGTCCTAGGTGTGAGCTGTGTGGTGTACGTAGAGCTACCTGAGGACAGAGGCAGCGGGAATGGCCCGGCTGCCGGCGAGGCGGCCCCGGCTGGAAATGGAAGTCGAGTTGGAAGTATTGTGTGACCATGGAGAAGGTCTTGCTTCTGGGTTACACCAGCGGAAGGGATGGTCAGAATATGGAAATAAGGCATTCTGCTTCCAGCTGGGGAAAGGTCTGCAGTCCTTTAATGCAGGCACAGGACTGGAAATTGTAGTTTGGTTCTTTCATTTATTCATCTGTAGCCTTGGGCAAGCTGCCGGTATCTTTGTCTTTATTTGCACCTTTGTGAAACGAAGGAATCGCGGAAGCAAATGCAGATGAGGTTGTTATGAAGAACAATTGGGTAATATGACAGAAGTGCTTTAAATAGGAAAAGCACTGTAAACATGCAAAGTACAATATTATTCTAGGCTTAAATTCTTCTGGCTTATTACTACTCTATTGTAGAAGAAACATGACTCATTAGGGAGGACGGTGTGAGGGATTACAGATAAGTTGGGCAAACGATACAGCCGAAATACCACTGGTTGGGACGGGCTGTACGGCTCATTAAACAGGCCCTTTGCATGTCACAGGGAAGGACGGGTGAAGTCCCATTTGCTCTCTTACCTTCCTGGCATTTTCAGTCGACGTTTTGCTCCTTCATTTTCTTCCAAGTGCTCTGTCATCTCTCTTTTCTCCTGCTGACATTCCAAAATTCCTGTGTAACGCATTCGCTTTGTCTGCCATTATTTATTTATTCCATTCCTGTTTGTGCTTGATCAAGACGTTTGCTATAGTGGAACTGTTGGATGTTGCAGGTGGAGCGGGTGTGCAAGGAGGGGATTCTACCTTTCTCAATTCTATTCTTGGCTGTTCTTCTCTTTATCCAGTTACGCTGCTTATTTCTTGCTCTATGCTGTTGTTTTCCAGTTTCCTCCTGGGCAAGTTTTCAGTAATGGTTTCAAGTCTTCATGTTTGTAACTCATTCAACTGGTATATTAAAAATCTCTGAGTTGCTGACGTGTAAAGTACCCAGGGTTGGATTTCTAGCAGTATACTTCCAATTTAAATTACTGTAAGCTCAATAATATTTGTGTGGCTTCTGTAACTATGCATTGCAGGGCTGCCACAGCTTCTCTGTGGTTCTTTCATCAGACACTGTGTGCATATTTAGGACAGATTAGACTCGTCGAACCAGATCTCTGCCACTCTATCTCCTTGCCATAAAATAACTTCAAAAGAAACCTGAACTCCTGCCTAACACTTACCCTGTAATAAAGTCAGTAGGGAAAACAGGATATTTCGGACCAAATTCTGCTCTCGTTTACATCAGGGTGAACATCAAATATTTCATTAGGCTTTGAGCTTTGCTCTGATGTAAATTAGAACAGAATTGGTTCTCAGGGTTTGACTGAGCTGGAAAACTGCAGTTGATCTGAATCTTGTCAAGAATTCTTTTTGAAAATGACTTTTGATATGAAAATGAAATCTTTTCCTGGCTGGGGTCAGGATATTCAAATGGAGAGTGATTTGTTTTGTTAAGCTGTCTCTTGAAAATTGTTCTTGTCCAGTTACCTCACCTGAAATCATTGATTCTTGTGTGCAGGTTGTTTCTCTTTGCAGGGGACTCAGCTCTGTGCGTTACAGACACAGCCCAGTGCTCGCTTTATAGTACAGGGTTAAGGTCGTGTTGAACAGGTCACTTCTGAACACAGAAACAGGAGGATATTTCAAAGCCACCAAGAAGTTTACAACAAACCAGGAGCTTGAGAAGGAGTTGAGTAAAGCAGAACTCAACAGGAAAAGAAAACCCAGCACCATTGTTACTGATGGGGAATGGAGGGGGAAGGAGTAGTTTGGGATGGATGGAAGGAAAGGCAGGTGTTTTATCCAAAGTTCATTAGAGTCGAGGAAACCAGGCTTCACGCGGTCGCGCTGGTGCTAGGAAGCACGAGCCCCGTTTCAGTCCGGTGAGTGGCAGAGCCGTTGAGTACCTTTTTTCTTTTAATTTTGCCAAAAGGCAAAAAGCGGTTACAATGAAATCCTCATCCGTATTGTACGGAATGAATCAGTAATTTTAAGGGGGATATCAGTATTAGTTTCTTATCCATCTTTGGGCCTGGAGCACAAGTCTGANTTGTATTTCTCCTTTGCGTTCCCTGTAATGTTGAAGGAGTTTGCGTGTTGAGTACAAGCAGGGGATGATTTAGGTCAGTCTGTCATGGTGCACGTGTCTGCTTTCTGCAGCCTGTTCTACGTTTTGCCAATTATTCGGCATTGACAGAATGGCAACTTCCAGCTCTCTGAGAGAGAAATGTCCCAAATGTTCACACACCGTCTGCGTTTGGTCATTCTTTCCAGGCCAGTGCAGACGTTGGGTGAACCCCCAGGTGCTGCTTAGCCTCTACATCAAGAAAAGCCTCAGCAGCCCGGCTAAGTTCGTACTTGCAGGACGGTCAGATCCTCGTTAAGAGGAGCTCCAGGAAGATGTCTTGGTTTTCCTGCAGCCACTCTCGATGTCATCAGGCCTCGAACAGCTTCTGAAAGGTCTGGGAGCAGAAGAAGTGCAGGGAGGTGGTGGTGGTGCTGGATGCTGCCGCTCAGCAAGCGGCTCCGGGTGTGCTCCGGCCGTCTGCGCTCTGCAGCTGGAAAACTTCCTTTTTCTGAGTGATGCTTGACTGAATTCTGCTGTATTTATGGGAAACGGTTTGGAGTTACTGTGCCAGAGGTAACCCACCAGAATAGCTGGGGCGTTTGGCTATTCCCTTATCTTCTTGATACTTTCTGGCCTGTTGCTGGTTCTGTTTGCAGCCACCTCTTATTCCCAGCACCTCGCACCGAAGGCAAATGCTGCCTTGGCTGGGAGAGCTCTTGGGCATGGCCACGACGCCTGCCTTTCCCCGCTCGCCAGTGGGCTTCCTTAGCAGTGTTCCCATCCCTTTGTGCTTGTTTCCATGGATTTGTGGGAATTGGCTATGCGGTTTTGTCCGAGTTGCCTGGGATTTGTGTTGCGGGATGAGCAAATGCACTTCAGCAGAATGCCAGGGGAAGAAAAGGAGAGCGGAGCTAACTGCGAGACAGCTTTGGGGGAGCTCCAAGGGTCACAGAGCAGATGCTAAGAGCTTGTGCCCCATTTAAATCGAAGCAAGGCTGAGTGCGCTGTCGGAAAACAAGATATATTTTCCTAATGCTTGTTCAGAGTAGTTAATTCATGTTAATAGTGCGATTGCATATGTGGGTATACAGAGAATTAAGCTGCCGTCTTTTACTGCCAACAATAAAACTTTGTTTTACCATTATTTCATTGCTTACTCCCCTTACTGTTTCCTGGAGATGCTGTTTCGAATTCGCAGAGGCAGGTGGGGCTGGAGCTTAGGCGCGTCGGTGTCCTGGTGAGTCTGCCCGTGGCCCTGGGAAACGGTGAGAGCCAGCACGGTGCAAGTGTGAGGCTTCTCACGCGCTTCTGCTCCCTTCACGTAGACACGGTGCGGAGACGGTGCCGCTTAAACCACAGCGTAGTCAGGCCATGGTAACTCACTCAGGACCCAAACCGAGCATCGTTCCAAAGCTGCCCTTGCTCTCCGTCGTTTTACTGACATCTCGCCATAATCAAAATGCTGTCATTCATTGCTGCCTTGTCAAGGAAGGATGTTTTCGTGTTGGTGAGATTCTACAGATTGAGAAGACCTTTTAATCGTCACTGCCATTGACTGGATACTTCTAATATACTGGTACGCCAAGAGCGAATTCTGTAGGAGATGTTTTGCTGCAGTTGGTACTGGTGGGAAGATGAAGAAGGTTTTACAGAGCTGAGAAAAAGAGTATGAGGGTAACCGAACCCGCTGTTCTCCAGCGGCATGGTGCCTGCCTGCGCAGTCCCACGTCGGGCTCTGGCTCGCACCTTGGCAGAGCAATCCCTCGGGTACGAGGGCAGTTTTTAACTCAGGCTGCATTTTGCTGATCTGAGTGCCGAAACCCCGCGTTGCTTTGCATTCCCCTCGGAAGCGCAGCTCCTAAAGGAGTTTCTGCTCTCCCGGCTGACCTGTGTTATGTTCTATTGAAGACCAGTGTACCGTTTAACTGGGACCAGCTCTTTTTTGGAGCTCCTTCCCAGGGAGCCTGAGGCGAGCGTGGATGGGAACCTGAAAACATCGTTATCTCCATTTTAAACATCGTTATCAGGTGCTGCCCTGATGGAGACCATGGCTCGGACTCCTCAGGGGCCAGCTCCGAGCTGGGCTGCTTCACGGTAAAGTTTCTTATGACTGTGTGTTCCTAGTAAAAATTACCTAATGCTTTGCCCATTATATATTCGTATTTGTATACATACATATATGTACATATATACACACCTTTGACTCTTGGGTTGGTTTTAAGGAACTTCTGCTTACAGTCAGAGCCAGAGTCTCTCAGCCTGTTTCTCTTTAGTTGTAGAAAACATCACTGACAGAGCCTGGAGGCAAAGGTTTTAGTGCACCATATATCCCCAGAAATACCTGAATTAGTCTCGTTGCACGGGGGGCTCGGGCAGCATCGCAGGGCGTCCCCGGGAAGTGAGCAGCGAGACCTCCCGTGGTACCACCACCCAAAATAAACTCTTCCCCAGCTCAGAAACTGCACATTTGGTCCCAGGCTATCACAGCATTACCAAACCTCAGTGAGGATTCCTCAGAGCTAAGGCACAGAAATAATGTGGGCAGGCGAATTGTGAGCAAGGTCATGAAATCTGGTGAGAACACCCAGAAACAGAATTAACAGAAAAGTTCTAGTTCAACAGAATTAAACTTGTTGAGGCTACGAGTGCAGAAAGCTGTTTTCCAACTCATTTATGGCCTTGCCTCAAAATCAAAATTTTTTGTGGCATTTCTAGTTAGCTGCTTTATTTACATGGTTTACATGTTTTTCATTTACTGAAAGCATAGTAGCCAATAAATGAATAGCTTCAGTAAGTTTACAGATACGTTGAAAAAAGTCACAACCCAAGAGCACTAATGTGATTGCATAATGAAAACAGTTATGAAGAAATTGTGGGTTTTTTTGCAAATATTAATTTCCTCAGCTTTAGTGAAGATCTGACAATGACAGTTTTTGAGTATACTTCACAGCACTCTGAACTAACATTTTAAGGAGAAAGCTTAGATCCTTATGCAGCTTTTAGTTAATCTCCATTTTAAACATAGGAGAATTTACTTCAATAACAACTAAATATTTCTGGGAAAAGACCAGAGAACTCTGCCACTTTTTTTTTTTTTTTTTTTTAATAAGCACAATAGTAGTTTTAAAATGGATCCAAACCGAGGAGGCAAGAGAATTGACTGGGGTCTGTAGTGAGACAGAAAGCCAGCCAGAAATAATCCTGGCTCTCTGCAGGGAACACTTCCCGACTTTGGCTCTAATCCAGCAAAGCAGTTAAATTGATTATTATACAAGCATGTACCAGAATAATTGAATTTGGTAAGGTGAGTGTCTGCTTGTGTGCGTCTCTGTTCGGGAAACAATTATAGTATTTAAAAATAAAAACAGAATTGAGGTGCTTTTCCTATGATGAACCATACCTTTCAAGAAAGCACCTCGTTTTGCTCCAAAAAATAAATGGGAATTCAGATAATCCAGAAAACTTTTGGGAAGCTCATCGTCTGGGGGTTATTCCAGCATCTGAACCTCCCCACGTGCTGGGGAGAGAAGAGCTGGCCTAACTTGTTGGAGACCGGGGGCTAAGAGAGGAGCGGGGTCTGGCACGCTGGTGCTCCCTCTTGTTTTAACATCAATTTATTTGACTGACGTGTTTGCTGTTCGGAAAAATCTGGCAAGAATTGTAATTGCCTGGTTATGACGGTTAAGGCCGAGCTTCCAGGGGCCGGCTCCATCTGCAGCGCTGGGCAGCGAGCTGAAAGGCAGGGGCATGGCAAATGAACCTCGTGGTTCACCTCCACCAGTGTTCGCTCCGGCAAAGTGAGACAACGTTGTTCAGCCCTCAGTTTTCACGATGCTTAATTCAGAGTCAGATTTCTCTATTTGAATAATGAATGGCGGCGCTGAAAACAGCAGTTCTGAATTATTCGTACGGGCCATTATAATAACTCCGTACTAGAAGAAGTGCTGGAAACTGTAAATACATTTTTTGTCCTTTGCACTGCAGCGGTATTTTGAGAGTGCCTTAACCCTGCTGGGAGAGAAGCAAAAAGTATTTTAACCTAGTAAGTATTAAATAACTGTTTACTTAACCAGTAACTTACGGGAAAACTGATTTTTTTGTTCTTCAGCAAACTGCAAAAACGTCAGCATGGTCAGTCCAAACAAAGTGTTTCTGTGGAGTGCTGCTTGCCGGTGGTGGGATCTGCTGGTCACAGTGGGCTGTTGTGGGGGAGAGAAAGCCAGCATTGTGCCGCCGGATAAAGGAGCACAGACAGGAGAAAAGGTTCACCAAGGGTCCCGTGAATTTTTGGGTTGCATATACATCAGGCTATTTCTAACACCGTATCCAGCATGGGCTGCGTTCATGTACACAGTGCATATTTGCTGTGAAATTGTGCTTCTCGCTCTGGCAGAACTCGAAAAGTTACTGAAGGAGGAGGGAGCAGCTTCAAACAACCTTTGGGCAACACACGGTCACTTTAACATTTGCATCGACAGAAAATGTCCTGTATTGCAAAGCCTTTGCTAAGGTTTAGGTGTTCTAAATTTGGTCCTTCAGAGATGGTTTTCCCTGCCTGGAGGTCACCGTTAGCTGCCTTTGCCGTGCCAGACCATATTCACCTCGAGTGCAAACGCCGACAACATGATTTCATTTTCTGTATGGAGCGTGGGACCAGCAGGCGTTACAGGGGCATTTTGTGAGGTGGTGAGCTTACCGATGTCTTTGCTACGAACATACGTGCTAGCTCAGAGCTGTCATTCTCTCCCCCCCTTTGCTGACAGCCCAACCCTCGCCTCGAGGCGGTTGCAGGAGGCAGTTTCTGTGTCTGGATGGGTTAGGCTTAGGAGCATCAGTCCTCCAGATGTGGAGGAGGTGGCGGTCTGGCAGCTGTGCCTCGTAGTGTGCGTTCTGTACCGCCAACAAGCTGCAGCTCCAAAGCCTGAAACGCTGCCCGTGTTCGCTGCCGTCTCCGTATGGAGCGGGCTGTATGTGCTTGTGGTGAAGTTTAGTTACCAGCTCCATTCTCCAACAAAATGAGGTGGTGCTTCACGTTGTTAGATAACTGTCGGAGGTAGGAGGACGATGGCTGTGCTTCGATGAGCCTGGATTTTCACTTTCTGCCTGACACTGCACGTGAAAACATCTTCAGTTTTTCCAGAATACCCTGGGTGTCTTTTGCTGGCTGCCCGGGATGCTCTTTCTGGAGCGTCGTACGGTAATCCGGCCACGTGAGCAGGAGCAACGCCAGGGTTGTCGTAGTTGAACTTTGCTCTTGGGTGGTCTGGATGCGAGCTGTGTGACCTGACAGCATTGCCAGGTGGATACGGATATAATCATCACTACGTTTTTCATAACGGATCCTTTTGCTTCCTTATAGGATTAGAAAAGAGATAATTAATCGATCTGTGACGGGTTGACTTCGTTAGCACCCAAAGCCTTTCCAGAGAAAGGACCCTTCGTGGGTGGTTTTCCATAAAGCCACATTGTTCTTCTAGAACGACGTGGGTTTAATGCAACCTAAAAAGTTTTTTTTCACAGCCTAAATAGAGGCAGAGGTTTTTTATAGCTGTGGTAACCCGTTTAATCTTGCTTCTTATACAGAATAATGCTAATAAAAGAAAGATCAGCCTTTCTTAGTCCCAGCCATACTTTCAAATGACAGACCTTGGAAATTTATTCAAATATAAATGGCAACATATGGTTTTATGTGGTGGGATTTGATTTCAGCGTTCGCCTTGGACTTTGGCCAATCTTCAGGCTGTAGGCTTCATCTACAGTTACACTCTCTTTAATCTTCCAGGATAAATTATATCATTTCATGAAAGTCAGCTCGCTGTCTCTTGAAACGCACATGTTCCCAGCTCTGACTCATCTGATGATAGTGTGAAATATCTGCAAGCAGCCACCGAAAGCCGCAGGTTGTTGTTGCTTTTCCTCTTGCTATCGGCTGCTGTATCCCAGCCAGCTGGGGCTGCCTGCGTCCCGGGATCGGCAGTTCTCTGCCGGGGCTGCACCACTTCGAATTGCTCCCTAATTTAATTAGTCAGCCATTAATGGCTTGTAGTTGTTTATGTCAGCTTTTTCTCATCCATGTGGAATGGCTTACATTAGACTTCCCAGAAATCAGTCCTTCTGGCTTTTATTGTTGAGTGATCGTATGCACCATTGTTAAGTTTGTTTCCATAATACATGATTTTCTTTAAATCGGCTCCATTTTTTCTGTAGTGGGTACAAGAGAGATGCGATTGTTTAGACCTCAAAGTTGAGATGAACCTACTTCTTTTCTTTTGTTACATTAACTGTTTTGTGGGGAGGAGAGAGTACGGAGATCACTGGAAGAATGTGCAGTTGGTTGAACTGAAATACCATCCCATTTACTATAGTAGGAAAAAAAATGGCTTGGGATAATAACGTAGGGACGAGTGCATCTAAGCAGCCTGTGGTGCAAGTGAAGGAGAGGGTTCCTTGGGGTTGCTGTGAGCGGGAGTTGAATCAGACCCAGCGTAGGCCTCCAAAAGCAAATTATACCGGCGGGCAGCTGCTGCCTTTAGAATCACAGAATCACTAGGGTTGGAAGTGACCTCTAAGACCATCCAGTCCAACCGTCAACCCAACCCCCCCATGCCCACTAAACCATGTCCCCAAGCGCCTCATCTACACGTCTTTTAAATCCCTCCAGGGATGGGGACTCCACCACTGCCCTGGGCAGCCTGTGCCAAGGCCTGACCACTCTTTCAGGAAAGAAATTTCTCCTCATGTCCAACCTAAACCTCCCCTGGCACAACTTGAGGCCGTTTCCTCTCGTCCCATCGCTGTTACTTGGGAGAAGAGACCGACCCCCCCTCGCTCCAACCTCCCTTCAGGCAGTTGCAGAGCGCGATGAGGTCTCCCCTCAGCCTCCTCTTCTCCAGGCTGAACACCCCCAGTTCCCTCAGCCGCTCCCCATCAGACTTGTGCTCCAGGCCCTTCCCCAGCTCCGTTGCCCTTCTCTGGACACGCTCCAGCCCCTCCATGTCCTTCTTGTCGTGAGGGGCCCAAAACTGAACCCAGGATTCGAGGTGCGGCCTCCCCAGTGCCCAGCGCAGGGGCACGATCCCCTCCCTGCTCCTGCTGGCCACACCAGTGCTGATACAGGCCAGGATGCCGTTGGCCACCTGGGCAAGAAGAGGATCTTTGATCCTTACAGTGCCAGTAGGTTCCTGAAACTGGGCCAGGTTCTGGTTTTCTCTTTGGCTCTTCCTGACGGAGGCCGGCCTTCTCGCCGCGTTTCGTCTCCGTTGCCCTGCGGGAAGGGCTGCGTCCCGGGGCAGAGCTGCGCGCCCGCCGGCTGCACCTGCCAGCCCTGCTTCTGGCGGGCCCTGGGCGAGAGGGTGCACGCAGGGCGTTCGTGGGGAGCGCCCGCCGTGGGTGACATTGCTGCGCGTTCGATGAACTTGAGCTTCTTCGGGAGGAACGGGTTCCCGGTCCTGCCGGCGCAGGGCGGGGGAGCCGGGCGGGATGCCGGCGGGCGCTGGCGCTGTCGCCTGGTGCGGGGATGCTCGGGTCCCCGCCGGAGCGCGCTCATCCCGCCTCTCGCTTTTAAACGCGCGCTCCTGAAACCAGGATAGTCATGCCAAAACGCTCACGATGATCTCCCTCTTTTCCCAAGGGTGCTCCTGGCCCTTTTGGATTTGAGTTCGGCCATTTGGTGGCTTTGCAGAGCCTAAGGCTCTTCACCAGCGCCGCCAGCTCTCGAGCCTCCCGCTGCAAAGCAGACGCGCTGGGAGGCTGGGGCAGGGCTCGCTCGCTTGCCCTCAGTTGTGGTGGGAGCTGCTCTAACCATCAGCAACGTGCATGCCGCCTTTGGGCTTTGGTCTGTCAGCAAGGTGATTCCTGACGCTGTAGGCAGGCTTTGCGAGGATTACTCCTGAAGAAAAGCCTGAGGTTGGACTTGATTTACAACCTGAAGCTGAAGGCAGTGGCTCTCCAAACTCACCCGTCCTTTCCGTGTCCCAGGGACCCCATCTCTGCTAAGCAGAGGCAGGTCATCCCCTGGCACAACTGTGGGCCAGGCAACGCCAAGGAGACTGCTCCATCCAGGAGTGGGTCTGTCGGGGCTCTGTTTTACTCTATCTCAGACCTTAACGTGTGTTTTACGGGCCTAGTGGAGCAGCCCACGTAAAGGCGTTTAATGCTTCAAAACCACTTTCATGGCATAGGCTGTAGAGAGAGCCAAGTCCTTTGGGTTTAAGATCATAATAATTTGCTTGACCAACAAGTGTAATCTGTTTTTCATGAGGGTGCATCCTTTGTTGTTTAAGCGTGTTCTACCTTGCGAGTCGTTAAGGTTTAGCTGGAAACGTTTAAATGGCAGTGTGTNATGATTCTATGATTCTACATACAACTTTAGCAAGCGTTTGTGCGGACTTCAGCGCCCTGCCCACCGGAGGCTGTGCGAGGGGGGGTGCTGAGCCTGCCCGGAGCCCATTAGTTGCCACTTGTGGGATTGTGGCCGCGAATATTGATGGTAATGTTATCCAGTACTTCATCATAACCAGCGTCCCTGTCCTCTCACAGAGATCCAGTGGTAGAATTCTCATTGACGTCAGGTACTGACCACAAATATCTGAATAATAACTCAGTTGTGGCAATTTTGCTTAGGAACGACAGAAGGTGTATCACATATACCACAAGTATGTTTTATTCAGTCGTAGCGGACAGCATAAAGCGTGGTGAGAGGTCACCCAGCAGGCTCCTACTCGCAGTGCTTTGCAGATCTCATGATCAGCTCAGTTTAGGTCGCACTAAACTCTGCGTGACTTCAGTGAGGTCTGCTCGGTGCCTTAACCTTTGTGTAGGTACATGCTATAAGGTAGACGCAGTTAGAAAGAGGAGGATGATAAGGGCATACTAATAACAATGCATACTTTGTAAAGAACTTGCTTTTGGGGAGTATCTAGAAACCCCAGCTGGGGATTTGGTCTCCTTCCTGGAGACACAAATGCAGAAATACGTACAAAGAACTGGCCCCAGCCCCAGAGAGGTTAGTTTCTAAAGAAGAAGAAGTAGCCAGTGCTCCCGCCAATCCTTAATTTACCGTTCGTTGGCTAATTCCACATAACTACTGTGCCGTGAGCTGGCTGCTAAGGGAGCAGCAGCTGATGTCTCGGGGGGTGTGCTGCTCAGAAGCTGGCAGACCCCAACCGAACGGCCCGGGTTGGAGGTCCCACTGCTGTCCCCCGGCCCCTGATCAGTAGCACCCAGCACTCCCGGGACGTTTGGGTGAAATCTGGTGAAGGAAGGAGCCTCTTGGGCTCGCCGAGGGTTTTGTTTCTCAGCAGAAGGGAAGTTTCAGTCCTCCAGATGACGGGACTCTGCTTTTCAGGACCTTTAAGAGCAAAAGACCTTCTTTCAGAGCTTCTCCTGTCCCTCTGCAAACAGCCAGCGTCTGAGGAGGGTGAAGCTGGGGACAGCATTTAACACTCTTCGTGGGTGGATGTGCCAACCCAGGCACTTACAGCTTTGTTCAGAAGAGCACGCCTGCGCTCTTCCTGCATCCACTGCTCAATTTGACGCCAAAATCCAGCGAGCGAGAAGTCAACTCACGGTGCAGGGTATGAGGAAGCTCCCAGCGGATTCGGGAACGTGTGGGACACTTTGCCCTGTCCCCATCACCTCCCATCGGACCGTGCTGGGACAGCAGGGCTGTGTGGGGGGCAGCTGCCATGCACCGGCTCCTACCCCTACGGCTTAGGTCTTCCGTGTGGTCTGTCCATGCAGGGATAGACAAAATACCCCGAACGATGCACTGCGGAGGGAGGAGTTGCCATTGCTGAGTAGGGAGGACGGGGACATGGGTGCACCTCCCGGTGCTCACCTCTGCTCCCTTTCGCTTCCCAACTTAATATTTTGTGAATTTGGTGTGAGTTACTCTAGATCGTTTGTGTGCTGAGAAGAGTAGGACTGAGCCAGAGAAGCTACTGGGAAGTAATAAGATTTAAACAGTATCCTGAGACCTGCTTTATCTTAGATCTTATTACTCCCTCAAGTTGCTTGTGTTTCCTGCCAACACCCCTGTATTACGGCTCTGTAATTGTGACCAGCTGATAGTTACGCTGATGTATTTCACTCCTCATTTAGCCGGTGATAATTTTCTTTTCTTCCTCCCTGTAATTTGTTCTTCTTCCTAATTACATTATATTATAGAGGAAAGCCAATTCCGCACTGTGAAAGAGGCCGAGTCTCCCTGTGGCATACCCTGGTGCAACTCTGTTGCTTACGTTCGTACCATCACTGGGTACAATTAAATTTTTAGGGAGAAAAGAGATAATTGTACCCAACTCCTTAGACTTGCAGCACAAGTGTTCACCTGTGATTCTTCCGCTGGATTTGTCACGAAGAAGAATATTTTCAACGCAAGAGGAAATCTGGATGGAGAGGTTTTGAGCAAGCAGAGGAGCTGCTTTTAAAATGTTTTTAATACTCTCTCTTGCAAGCTGTAGTTTAACAAACGTGGTGATTCTTTTGTAGGTGTGTGGAGAGAAACAGCGCTTTGAGAAGCTGATGGAGCACTTCCGAAATGAAGACAACAATATAGACTTTATGGTGAGTGCCATTTATCAGCAGCAAACTTTGGTTTCAGTGTTTACTGTGTCTGGTTCTGCTGTCGTAGGCAGCAGCAAGATGTATCTGCCTTCTGATCCTTGGCCTAAAATTACCACAATACAATTCTTTGTATTCCAAACTACATAATGTGCGTTTCATTTTTAGCTTCAGTTCAATTCAGTTATCTTCAAGAAATGCCTTGTACCATAGTGAAGGTAAGAGGAAAGTGGCCTTTTGGTCGTGTGTGCTATTTTGCTGCAGCAAAGCAGCGGCTTCTGCAATATCAAGATGCGTATTCTGTCCGTGTGCCAACATCCTCGGAGTCACAGACAGGGAAGTGTGGGAGAGACTCGCTGCAGCTGCTGTCTGTCCTTATCTGCTGATAAATATAGCAGTAGTTTGCACCACTTTTGGTTCCTCCATGTGCATATGCATGATTATTCACCAAAACCACTTCCCCTGGAGCACAGGAGAGGAGGGCGAGAGGGGAAGCTCTGGCTGGCACCCACAAACACCAGCTGGCAGCACGTGAAAGGCAGAGGTTGTGACAGTAAGGATGAGCTAGCTGGTTACGTGACTGATATCAAAAATACTTCTGCATCCATTTCTTTAAAGTCCATGGCAAGCGAGTGCTCGGGTCAGAAATATGAGAAATTAAAGCCCTATTTTTAATTACAAAATGAATGTGGTCTCCCTTGCACTGCTTGTGCTCGGTGCTTTGGATCTGACGTTTTGAGGTGAGAGCAGAGCAGGAGGGCTTCCTACCCGGTCACACTGGCCGGTCTGCTGAGGCCTCTGTTACGCATCTGTTACACTTTATACTGTTTTAGTGCTAGGCTTTGTGTTAAAGACCTTTTTCTGCCAGGAATTAGGTGTTAAAGCACCCAGTATGGTGTTTCCAACACTCCAGTGTCGGTGACTTGCAGCCCTGATGGCCGGGGCAGGCTCGCACCCTTGAGGGGACAGCAGAATAAAAAGGAGGTGGTGTGAGCAAGATAGAATGGCCTCTTGTATTTGGAAAAAAAAATAATTCCAGTGGTCCCTGCTATTTTACTCAAGTTGGCAAGCTGCTCTCAGTAGCTCTCCGACATGTTACAGTTGGTTTTGTTCCTTATTACTGCAGTCCTACTAAGGACATGTTGGTCACAGTATACATTAAGTATTCTCAGATGTACATATAGTTTAGTCTGTAATTTAACAGAAAGATGTGTCAGTCCTCAACACCTGGCTCAGTCATTTTTCCTGTGCTCACAGGGAAAAGTAATTGTATTTGGGGAGCAGGGAGAGTAGCACAGCTCAGTGCAGCCTGGAAGCAAGATGGTGGCAGCAGCCTGCAGCCAGCCACCTTGCTGTGAGCTGTGGCATTTGTCCACTGTTTTTAAAAAAAAACAAAAAAACCAAAAAAAACATCCCTTATCTTTGTTTATGATATATGTAAGGATATAATAGGGAATACGCATGTGAGTGTGTGTCCATACAAGCCCGTTGAGCTGTGAATATCCAGCATCCATCTGGATGGCCTGTAAGAAAATGCCCTGGTCCTCTCAGGCCATAGGTTGAAGGTAGCGGTGAAATTTGCTTGAAAAGGATAAGTGTATTTTTTTCAAGACTTGCCCAAATACTAATAAAATCAGCATCTTTGGGCTGCTTCCACCACTTGACTATATGACAAGCCTAAAGCTAGAAGAGAGAGCTCCTGACAAACGATCCGGCAGATCCGCCTGTTCGTGTCACCATCTGGCCGTAACGAGCTCTGCAGGGCGGGATAAAACGGGTGCCGGAGCTCAGGCACCAGGACGTAACATTAAAGCTCGAATAATTCAAGGATTTGCAACGGCTGAACGTAAACAAAGAGCTATTCCTGCAGGACCTGGCTTTCACGTTGCCCTAAATGGAGAGCTGTCTGGGAAGCTGTAGCGGGAAGGGGCCACAGTTAATTGCACGGATCGACAGGGAGGAAAGAGCAACAAAAAGGCAGAAGTATTTTAGAGAAGGTTCCTGTTGTTGACATTGACTTGCTTCATTTTAAAAGCAACTTTCTTAGATTAGTTTTCTTTGACTTGATAAATTCCTTAGTTGTGTATGTAAGGATCTGAGAAAGGAAATGAGAATTTGGCCCTAACGTTGCGAGAGCCAAAGCAAGTGTAACAAAAGCGCTTTTGAAATAAAGGTATTTGGCTCTGGGTGATAGAACAGGACAGCAGGGTTCAGCTGGCGAAGGCCAGAACCAGCACTAGGAGGAACCAGGGTTCGCCGCAGGAGCTGGAAAGGGTCCTGCAAAGACTCAAAACCTGAAGTTGGGTTTCCAGCTGCCTGGTTTGGGTTGTTTGTGTAAGAAATGGGTACACACCAAGAGATGGGGATGAGGCATCACAGGAGCTCCTGAGTGAGTCTTTAGACCATCTATCTTCCTTCTTCTCTTCCGTGGGGTTATCCCTGTTACCAGTCTCACAACCTTGCATTATCTAGGGTTAAAGTCATTTTGGAAGCAGAGTGGTTAAAGCTGGTCAGGGTCTACATGGGAAGATGTGGCTGAAAGGTTTTGACTGACCTCAGTTGTGTCCCTGCGGTCCCGGTTCCTCCAAAGCTGGGCCCTGCCAGGCAGTTCAGCCAGGAAAGTTTTCATGGCAGCTTAGCAGCTGCTGGGAGCTCCGGCTGGAAGGAGCAGCCTGGGGCATCCCGGCCAGACCCATAGTCAAAGGCCACCACGCAGCAGATGCTGCTGGTGAGTTGTATCCTCTGGGCCCTGCAGAAGATCACAGAGAACTGGCCAGTTTCCTGAAGTAAACTGCGGATCCAGCGAGTGGCCTTCGGTTCTTTCTTCCCACAAAATGACCCGGAGACGTGGGGTCTCCTGCAGGCTTATCCTGCAGGTAAAATCAGGTTGCTTCGATTTTATCGTTTCTCACATTCATTCTAGAACTACTGAGATACTTCCCAGATACGGTGAGAAGCTTGGTATTACCCCTGCTGCAGCGTTGCTAGGATAGCAGGATAGGAGCCCGGCAAGGACTTGGCAAAGCCTCTCTTAAAGCAGCTCAGAGGGTGACAGACATGATCATCTGTGAGCTGGAAGAGGGCTGGGGATACTTGTGCAGAGCAGGATTTGGCCTTACATTCAAGTAAAGGGCAAACCTTTTGGGGTTTGTAGCCCGATTCCTGCCGCTCTGCAGGCGGTTTCTCATACCGCTCGCGACCCGCTTCGCTCGAGAGCCTTTTCCTTTCCTTCGCTGTGTTGGGACGCGTTTGGATGCCAACTCCTATGATCTGGTCCCTTGTTCAGTTACCAAACCACAGCTTTGGAAATTATGCTTTCTGCAAACAACAAAGCGCCTTTTGTGAAAGTCCCGTTTCCTAAGCTAGGAGTTCCAGTCGCAAAATTAATCTCACTTCTACAGGCCGTTTCAGAAACAGCATTGTTTTCTTAAGAGCTTGTGCGCTTGTATGATGTCTGGCCGTGCGAGCTGGCATGGAAAGCGTTTCTTTTCACCGGCATGCAGTAAAGGTAGACTCCGCAGACATGACTTAATTTCTGGAACCTGTGTTTGCCTTTGTCGCAGCAGACAAACACCCCGTAAGCCCGAATCTAGCACCGGCTTGGAAAAAAGCTGCAGAGCAGCAGATCACAGTTTCCCCTCGTAGTAACCGCAAGGAAATGTGGTCATTTGCTGTGTCTGACCCATGGGGCCCCAGGAGAGCACCTGGGGCTTTCGGGGGGCAGCCGGGGCCGCGCCGTCGCCTCCTCTCACGAGCAGCGGTTCTCCTTGCAGGTGGCCTGCATGCAGTTCATCAACATCGTCGTCCACTCGGTAGAGGACATGAACTTCAGAGTCCACCTGCAGTATGAATTTACCAAGCTGGGCCTGGACGAGTATTTGGATGTGAGTATGACCTAAGTCTCTGTGCCTCGCAGCGTGGGCCTGCGCTCCCGGCGGGGCTGGGTCCACTTGCGGCTGGGGAGGCTCCGTGCCATGTCCCCCAGCGCCGCCGCTGCCCAGCCTAGCCTTAAACCTCCTTAAACCTCCTCATCCGAGAGCTTTCGGGAGGGCAGAGCCGGGCTGTGCCGTAGTCTCTGCTAAAAATGCAGTGCCTTGGCCGCTGACCGGGGGCTGTGGCATGGAGCCACCCCTGCAGAAGAAAAAATCAACTGCAACTAACTGCAATTACGGACTGGGAGCTAAATTTGTAGCTTCGCCTTATAACAAAGGGAGGATGAACCGCAGTCGTCCTCGCCCGCGCCACGTCCCTGACCTCCAGCCACGGGCTGCAGTCCTCGTGTCGGCCCCGGCTCAGGTGCCACGAGGGCCCCCTCCGTCCCCCTGTGAAAAAAATCCTCCTTTGAGTTTTCTCCTGAGAGTCAGGCGTTTTCTGGCATCCTGTGGGAAATTCTCGTTCAGAAGAAAGCTGCTTTTATATTTCCCTCTTTGTATTTTTCTCTCTCTCCCTGTCCCTGCCCTTGGGAGCACACACATGAAAACAGTGCTCGTGTTGAGGAGGGATTGATTTGTCCCTGTTGACTTCTGCTCAGGGGAGAGGTTTTTTGCTGTCTGCAAGAAGTATTTGTACGTGGCAATACCGAGCACGGGTCTGTTTGGGGTCCCAGGGTGGCACAAACCCTGCAGTCCATCGGGAACAGGCAGAGCAGTTCAAAGCGTGCTCTGATGTTATCTTTGGAGATAAAGCACGCTCACTTTGAACACAGCAAACCCAGCGCGAGGTCAGCGAGAGCAATCAGTGGATTTGCTCCGGGCCACGCCGCTGCTTCGAACCCAAACACAAGTGATGGCCTCCCCTCTGCCTACCGGCCACCAAGCCGGTGGCCACCATGGGCAGCAGCAGGGCCAGCCCCACCAGCCACCCATCTCGCTGGCCTCGCACCGTCCCGGGGCCGGGTGGTGGACTCAGAGCCGCCGGTCAAGCCGCAAGCACGGAGGAAAGCAGTAGTATCCTCTGTAGTAACAGAACCTGAGATGCTGCTTAGCGTTATTTGAAAGCCCTGGCTGTTTGGTCTTCAAAAATGACTGTTTATCACTTACGACCCCAGCTAACGTTAAAATGCAAAGTGTTTTCCTGGGTGATGGAAGTGGCCTGAGCTCCCGCCGCTCTCCCACCCCGTTTGCTGTCTGCGGCCCCTTTGCAGCGAAGGGCTGCCAGTGCTGAGTGACACCCTTGTCTTCTTGGATTTGCAGAAACTGAAGCACACGGAGAGCGACAAACTGCAGGTGCAAATTCAAGCTTACCTGGATAACGTTTTTGATGTGGGAGCTTTGCTGGAGGATGCTGAAACGAAGAATGCAGCCCTGGAAAGAGTTGAAGAACTGGAAGAAAACATTTCCCATGTTAGTACCAAACTCTGTCAGCTTTGTCTCTGAAGTGGCTCCGAGCCTGCTCTGCGCGTGGGCTTTGCTACTGCCTGTTTCGAGAGGTGGAAGCACAGGCGCAGCGGGGCTACAGCCTTTGGAGTGAGGTTCACTTAGAAAAAAACTTAGGACTGCTGTGCTTATGTATTGGGGGAATAATCGGATATTTGGCAAATGAAGGAATTCAGGAGATCTTAGGTAAACTTCCTGGGTGCTTTCATGCTCTATTTTGAACCTCATATTCTGCACGTTTTAGTTGACAAGTGCTCCACTTGCTACAAAGATTTATTCATAAGCTGTTTATTGACCTGATGAGAAAACATCTTAGTCTGTCATTTTATTTACTCTCCTATCTGACACAAGCCCCAGCTTCTTATAAAGGAGTAGCGTTGCCTCGTTAACGCGGGGCTTGACGTGCCGTTTCTGTGTGCGTCAAGGGACTGTGCTGCACGACGCCTGCCCGTCTAAGCGCTTACGTGGCCGTGGCTGCAGCACTCGCCCACCTCGATGGCCCGTTTATCCCCCAAAAGCCGCGGTGAGCCGGGAGGGGATGACTCCCTGTGCCGGGGGCCCAGCTGAGCAGAGGGTCGCACCCCCGCGGCCCTGGCACGGCGCGTTTGCAGCTTCGGAGCCTTCACCTTCCCTTCGGTTGCGGTTCCAGGTGGAGTCACTTGGTGCGTGGAGCCTTTGCAAAGAGTTATTTTATGAGCTGGGAAAGCTAATTTACATAGAAATTCCTCAGCAATGCAGTACCGGTAAATAGAGCAGATAACCCTCCTGTCTTAAAACACATTATGGGGCTCAAGACTGCAAAAATAGCGCTGTGCAGATACTCAGTGTTTGCTCACGGCTTTTCTGTCCCGTACCTTCTTCGCATCAGGTACTTTAGTCCAGAAAACATGGCTTGGCTGTTTCAAATTTAAAATGTTTTCCGTACTTCCAAAAAAATCATAAAAGGGTCATTCTGTTAGCATTCCTATATGGCCATCACTTAGAATAAATACATTCTTAAACGTGCAGTATTTGCCCCTGCGAGGTGCTCTTCTGCTAGAGAAAAGTAATTCAGTAGAAATGGCAGCATTTGCTTCATAGATCTACTCCTTTTGGCTGTTTAGAAATGTAATGGTTTACTCTGGTGGCAAATCTTTAAGGGCCTGCTTCTAATCTCTCATTCCATAAACTAGACTCATCCCAGGAGTATGGACATAATTTTCTGTCATATGTTGACAGAAATATTAATAATAGAATTGCAGAAGTTTTATCGCAAAAACACAGCAATCCGTGCCGCCTCTGCAGCCTCCCCTGAGTCGGTGTGATTGGTGGTTGATGGAAAAAGCCAGCAAAAACAAGCGGGGCTTTCAGATCCTAGGTTTGTGGGGCTGGCAAAAAATAAAAATAAATCAAAAGACCATGGGGGAAAAAAAAGAAACCATTGCATTCATTACTAATCAAATTAGCCTCATTGTGAGAGGTGATATTTATAGGTTCCACCATTTCAGCATCTATTGGTTTTGCAACAGTACCATTGTGGTATTCTGTGGGGGTTTGGGGTTTCGGATCAGACTTAGTGTGTATGAAAATAATTGCATTTTAAGTGCTTTATTGTGGAGTAGGCTCTCTTACCTGGACAGGTTCATAGCTACAGCCCAGCCAGGTCACCTGCTGGTCAAGGATAACATTCATCATCAGAGGAACCTTCACTGGGGCGCTTAGTGCCCCCAGATCGCATGCAGGAACCCTCTCTCTTTCCAAAGAAAGACTTCAGGGTTTGGTGTAATATCAATAATTTACTACGTACCGCTGCTCCAACAAGCGTTCCTGACATTTTGGTTGAGAAAACTACCGTTACCCATTTATATAATCTATCTCTCTTTTGAATGATAGTTATCTGAAAAACTCCAAGATACGGAGAATGAAGCCATGGCAAAGATTGTGGAACTGGAAAAGCAACTTATGCAAAGAAATAAAGAACTGGATGTGATTCGGGTAAGTGTGACGGGAAAGCTCTGGCTTCAGGGTAGCCATCTCCTGTGCGCTTTGTGTTTGGGAGGTAATGACTCTTTTAATGGGCCAACTGACTTCTCTTAGCTTCCTAATTTTGAACGTAGGACAGATTTCAAGTAGAATTACTAGTGTGTGCACTCAAAGATGGACATAAAACTCTTGCAACATGTCAGCAAATCAGTGAATGAGACCGGTACCTCTTATCACTCAGGTCTGTAGCATCTGTGTTTGGAGTTTTGCACGTGTGGTTGGCTGTGGAAGGGCGTTGGAGATGGACCTGGAGTCTTTCAGACTTGGGCTGCACGGCAGCAGGACGGGAGCAAGTGCCCTGTGCCTGTGCTGCCCAGCCAGCTTTCTGTGCACAATCCAGACTCGGGACTTCTTGGTGTACAAACTTAGTAACAAAAATTATTAGTATAATATTAACTAACTTCAGCCTAAATGCCGTCCCAAAGTGTGGTTGTAGGGTTCTTTGGAGGGTCTGCGCCGGGTAGTTGCAGGTACAATCTCCCCTCCAGATCAGGAGCTCTGTTCCTGCTTCCCTTTATGGGCCAACAGCTGCTCATAGGTAGAACAACCGGCAAGGCATCAGATACTCTCTTTAAAGTCAAAATCGAGATAACACACCTACATTATATGTTTAAGACTATCATAAGAAATGGGAGACATCATGAAAAGTGATGATGAGAAATTCTGCACCCCGAGGTGTTGTTGCCCACAGGTGAGATTTCTCCCAGGGCTCCGTACTGTGCACAGCCTTGCTGCTAGCTTGGGAAAAACACAAAATGAATTCTTCCTCACCAACGAGGACGTATGGTTTGCATCAAAGCTCACTGGTGCAGTGACCGTCTGTGTCAGGCTGTTCTGTTTCTGGTGTCGTTACTGTGTTTTGTGAGTACAAGTGCAAATTCCTTGTTTCTGCGGCATTCTCAGGAAATCTACAAAGATGCAAATACCCAGGTTCACACCTTGAGAAAAATGGTGAAAGAAAAAGAAGAAGCCATCCAGCGACAGTCAACACTGGAGAAAAAGATCCATGAACTGGAGAAGCAGGGAACCATTAAGATCCAGAAGAAAGGTGATGGTGACATCTCTATCCTGCCTGTTGCTCTGGCCTCTGGGATGGTGCCGGCAGGGTCAGAGGCTGTGGCTGGCACGTGTGTCGCACCGGTCGCTGGAGCTGCATCTTCAGTACCATTGCCACCACCTCCACCACCACTACCCGCCTTAGCAGCAGCATCTGAGGCAGGTAAGAAGCACTTTGTCCCCAAGAGGCAGCCGGCTGGGAGCTGGGGGTGCAGTTTGTTGTGCCAGGGACAGTCACACACACCTTACAGTGACAAAACCACCTTCGATTGTAACGAGCCTGCAGGTCATGGCACCTTGCAGCAGCCGAGGATGCTGAGGGCCTCCAGCTGCATTTGCACTCTCACTCTCTGGTGGCTCCCGTGTTTGACTGATCTATTTCTGAGCCCTTGAGTTGATATAAAAAAATACTAGCTTCTTTCATTAGGGTAGTTTCCTCCTGTGTTAAGGCACTGAAGTACTTTGGTGAAGGGTCCAACAAATGCTGGCCCCCCCAGAAGGGCCAGTGTAGTCGTGGAGAAGAGATGCGTAGTGTGGGACAAGATGGATGTTGAGACTTTCTCTGCGCGTACTTGTGATATTTTGATCGGCGTTCACAGTAATATATTATTCCTTCATTTCCTAGTGCAAAACGGTCCCGTGTCAGTGCCGATGCCGCCTCCGCCGCCACCTCCACCGCCACCACCACCGCCTCCTCTCCCGGGTCCGGCTTTGGAGACGGCTCCTGCGGCTCCGCTGCCCCCGCCACCCCCGCCGTCGGCACCCCCTCTGCCCGGGACAGCCTCTCCCACCGTGGTGTTCAACTCAGGGCTTGCAGGTAAAACGCCCGCGCGTCTCCCCGGCACGCTGTGGATTGCTGGCAAAGTAAGCAAAGGCAAGGTCGGGGCACGTCGGCTAGAGCGGACGGGGTACCGAGGTGGGACTTTGTTACTCTTAATCACCTAAATAATACCCATTATCTCTTACTGGTGTTATACTTAGAGGGGTTTATAAAAGAAAAGAGCATTTATCAACCAGACAGTTTGGGTTTGGTCTGGAAGAGATGGCTTCTTCACTGAAACTAAAGCTATTGCCAAAAATACTTTTCAAACATGAGCGTTTTTGGCTTTAAGCAAAAAAAAATATGGTTTTGAAAGAAACACAAAGCTTCATGGTTTTGATTTCTTCTGAGAACTTGATGAAGAAATATCTGTGCAAAAAAATGGCAAACCTTTTGTAATTTTTTGGAAGGAAGAAAAATTTACTGATCGTCTTTAATCATGTTTTTATGTGCTCTCTGACATATGCCAAGCAAGTAAATACTAATTGGTATCACACCACTACCCCCCCAGGAAATCTCAAGAGCGTGATATGAGTCCAGAAAGAGAAACTGAGGAGCTCTGATTAATAGCTTTTTTTTTCTGAAAACTGATTAAGCATTCCAGCCTTTAAAGTTGGCTCTGAAAGCAAAAAGCATCATGGAGCTAGAGGGTCCCAGGGTGTATTTCAAAAAAAAAAAGGCACAAAAGGCACGACACAGCTGAGGTTACAGGCTGGTCCCTCCCGACGGGTTTGGCAGAGCTGGCTGTGGTCCCGTGGTGCAGAGTGTTGGGGTGCTGGATGTGGTCCGGCGTCCTCGCGGTATTATTTGGGGATGGGAGCAGGGGAGCAAGCCCTGCTTCTGCACGTGGCTCCTCCGGGCTGCACCAACGGCAGGGGCGAGCCCCCGCAGCAGAGCCCCTCGCTTAGGCGCTTGCGTGAGATGCCCAAAGCAGGGTGGGATGGATATTTTGTTCTTCAGTGGGTTGGGAGAAGGAAGGAGAGTGAAAACACCTTTGCTTGATACGATGGCTGCACAGAAAAGAGCGTTTCTCGGGGCAGGAACCTTCTGGGTCAGAGGGGAGTCAGTGAAATAACAAATTTTGCTTTTCTGACCATTACTAACATTTTTTCTCTGTTCTTTCTGCTTCCTGGTAAGACGGGCCAATCAAGCTCTTCTGTAGGTTGCTTTCTGCTAAGTATTTACCCACCTCCCCGCGTTTCCCTCTGTGCTGTGCCTGCGTGTGTGCCCGTGGACTCGTGTGGGCGATGGGGAGGCGGCGGGGAGGGGGGAGGCTGGTGCCGGGGCTTGCTGGACGGAGCCGGAGCGCACAGGAGCTTTGGGGATGCTGCCAACCATCAGGATTTGGCATCCGGGAGGTCGTGATTCAGCAAAGCCCTTCAGCAAGTAATTAAGGCATGCGGTTTCTTTGGAGCCATCCTCGAGCCGTGCTCTCGGCACCGGTCACGTTGAGGATGGGCTTTTCCCAACGAGACCAAGTGTTGAGCTGCGGCAGCTTTCGCCGGCTGCGAGTACCCTCTGCGGGGTCTGCTCCCGGCAGCGGACAACTCCCGGGGACGTCACTTCGCCAGGGCTCTGTAACGGAGGAGGAAGGGAAATTTTAAGAGATTTTTATTAGCTCCATCAGGAGTTAGCCTCCTTTCCTGTCCTGAAATAACCCAGGAGCAGTTAATAATCTATTCTAATGTATGCATGAGTAGGAAGTGGTTTTCTGCATGGGTGTTTCAGATGGAAAAAGCTATTTCTTTTTTTGATTTTAGGAATTATTTTGAAGCAACCACATTAATTAAGCAGAGAGTAAAATTGTATAGTTTAGATGAGCAGAAGTTGATCGCGTGTGTTCCTGTCTTCCAGTTGGATGAATATAATTCTCAAAATACACAGACTTTCAAGCTGAATATGGTATATGTTTCCTGTTATTCACTTATGGTTCTTTGTTTCAAGCAAATACTCTTGCCAGTGATTTATTCTTTGTGATGTCCCTGCAAAAAGAGCGCGAGCTTGAAAGGGACAGGGACACACAGCTCGACTCTTGCTTTAAAAGTGGAATGACAAAGCGAGAGATGTTTTCAGCATTCACCCAGCTCCGGTGCACAACAGGGCTGTCCCCTGAAATAGGTCGTCTCTATCCTGGCAAAAACGTACATACAGAATCGTTAGGGGAAAGTAAAATAATTACTTGCTCAAGTGCTTTGCAATCTGGGAACCTGGCCATCTTCTGAAAGTGAGGGGGGGAAAAAATCTAGCATCTCCACAGCGCATCGAATATTTGGAGAAGATTGCTCCTACTGTGAACGCGGGGTAGGCAGGAGTCGGGAGCAAACGCTGGACTGAACGAAAGCAAACGTGGCCCGTCCTGGGCTGGGGGGAGCGGTGGATCTGCGCGGGTGCGCTGCGGGGCACGCGTCCCCGGCCGGGGAGCGGGGCCGTCCCCTGCACGCCTCTGCCCCGGACGCCGCTGCGGGCTGCACGGCTCTGTTTTCCAGCACTGGCGAGGAAGGACCAGGGTTTCTGTTTCATGTTTGCAGCTTGGAAAGAAACAGTTCATTTTCTAAGTAATCCGGGACCAAAATGTTGATTGATCACTTGAACGAGCATCCTGATTTTGTAGCAACTAACAACTTCATGTTTACATCAAGATACAAAGAAGTGAGAACTGAATTACAGAAATTATTCACGTACCTTCCAGGCTTGTTAGGAATAGGCATAGAAAAGTATTGTTTTCCTTGCTCCAGCGTTGCTTTTCTGTACTCTGTTCACAGATTAATGAGAGTAGTCAGTCTTCATTTTCATAGCTTTTCTGTGTAAGCTACTAAATCATTTACTGGTTCTGCACAGCACAAGAAGATTAAACCTGTTATTTCAACCGTGTTAAAGCTCACGTGTGCTGCAGCCCACCCCCTTTTGCTTTAAAAGACAAACCTGGTGAGAAGCAGCACTGCCCCATTGCAGCAGGCAGTGGGAAGGGCCGCTCCCTGTACCAAAACTTTGGGAAAGGGGCTTTTTTTCTTCTTGTCACCTATTCTGCGTTGAGTTTTGTGGCACGGATCAGCTGTGCATGACTGTGCATCAGCTCACACCAGGGTGGGCTCTGCACCCAGCAGGAGAGGGTTAAATTCGACCACTCTCTCCGTTTTCTGTAGCGTTTAAAAATAGCCTGGGCTTTTAAATCAATCCAGACAACATGCAGTAATAAAGTAATAACACATTTCCTTTAGTGAAGTTTTCACAGCCTCTGGCGTTCAGTCTGGTTCTGCAGAGGCTGGGCCTGAAACAGCCGAGGGGCTGGATGAAAGCTTCTCGGCGCCGATTGCCTTGCAGGGCAGCAAGATCTTTCCAGGCTTTCCAGTGTGATAATTTAGCTCTGGCCAGTTCTTCCTCCAGTGCTGAAATGCCGACTCGAAAGCTGCAGTTTGGGCACGCAGGGTGTTTTTCAGCGGTTGGGGAATTTGTCATTTCTTCTCCTCTGCTGTCTTCAGCTGTGAAAATCAAGAAGCCGATCAAGACCAAGTTCCGCATGCCGGTGTTCAACTGGGTCGCCCTCAAACCCAACCAGATCAATGGGACGGTCTTCAATGAAATAGATGACGAAAGGATCCTGGAGGTATGAGTGCCGCTTGCTGCCTTCTGCCTCCCACTTCTGTCCCTAACACAAGTGAATATCGGTCTTTGCAGGGATAGATTGCAGCAACTATTTTGGCAAACAGCTCACCCCGTGGCCCCCGGTACGCAGTCGGTCAGCGGGAGTGCCTTGGTTGAGGATTAGGGATGGTAGCTGGTAGTATCGATTATAAAGGGTGCGTACCTGTTGTGTGCATTTGTTTAAAACAGATCAACCAAGATGAGGAAGATGAATTTTTCCCAGCCTAAAATTGCTGGTCCGGTCTGTCGGAGTTAGGCTTGGGTGGGTGGCTGCGTGCCAGGGAACGAAGCCTAAAGCAGCACAGAGCAGAGCTGACTACGGGGGTCTTGCGTGCTCCCCCTGCCCTGAAGAGGCACGTGGCTGGATAAAGCCTGAGTGCTAACATGACTGTTTTCCTGAAGTTTTGAACATGTACGGGGCTACTGGGGATGGAGGCATGTTCCTTACATCCTGCAGCCCCTGATCAAAGGACTCTGCTCTAGTCACAGCGTCGCGGCGCTTGTGCTGCAGTTCTGGCACAGTATTAGGCAGCGCGGGTTTTAGTGTTTGCTGTGGGAGGGATAAATCATTTTCTTTCCTTTTTAGGATTTAAATGTGGATGAATTTGAAGAAATATTCAAAACAAAAGCCCAAGGTCCAGCCATTGATCTTACTTCAAGCAAGCAAAAGATAACGCAGAAAGGGTCAAACAAAGTCACGTTACTGGATGCCAACAGGGCAAAAAATCTTGCCATTACTTTAAGAAAAGCTGGAAAGACGGCAGATGAAATATGCAAAGCTATTCACGTGTAAGTAAAGCACTTGTCAGCAACGAAATTGTGTCTAAGATTTACTATGATTTTTGGTAAGTGGAATGGTTTTGAATTGGCAGTTGATGTAAATGTTTTTGCATCTGGAAGAAATCCAGGAGTAAGGATGGAACCATTCTGAATTCCCAGAAATCAGATTCCCTTGAACTAAAATAAAAGACTTGCAGTTTTATGTTGCTGTATCACTATATAGGCTTAACAAATTAACACTTCTTTTATTAAAGAAGCTAATTCATGTATATGCACAGTACGCCATGGCATACTGCATCACTCATTCTGTTTGCACCATACTTTCTGTTGCAACGAGCGCTCAAAAGCCAGAGTATCAGGAAGAGGCAACTATTTTAGTTTGCTCCATAAAGCACGAGTTTAGTCCAAGTGCACTGGAAGGGTTTTGCATACGATTAGGTCTATGTAATGGCCCCAGGCGGTGCCAAACCAAATGTGATGCCGGTGTGCCCGAGGTACGTGGCAGACCCCCGCCGCAGGAGTGCGGCGCGGGGCTCGGCTGTGCCCCGTCCCACGCTGATGCCGACCCTTGCCCGCCGCCTCCAGCAGCTCCCGGGGACGGAGCGCAGGTGTACCTGCTCCGTGGGGCTGATCCTGAATCCATCCGGGAGCACTTAGTACTCGTGGCCGTGACAAACACCTCCCGTTTCTCCCTTAAGGAATATCTTCAGAATTTGGATGCGCAAGCATTACCTTTGGGCTGGTGAGGAGGGTGACCCAAACCTGCAGATTATTGAGGCAGGTTCAGCAGCTGGGGTTTACAGGGCTGTGGCCCAATTAAATAAAACTGCTATTTGCTTCTCCCCGCGTATCTTCTCTGAGAAAAATGAGATGTGGCCGTGCAGGGGTTGGGGGGAATGACCACGTCTTTGAAAACAGAAGGTGCCCAGCAGCACCGATCACGTCAGCACGGTAACCTTGTTCGCATCTTCATGTGCAGGGAGCTTCACGTGCAGGACCGTGCCCCCCACCCCACCCTGCCAACACGGGCAGGGGTAACTTCACAGCTTCTTCATAGTTTCTCGCTGCTTTACTGGCTCAGGCTCGTGTCTAGCTGGGCAGCGTAGGAGGCAGAGCTGCCTTTGGCAGCTTTCTCACTTCTTTCGCTTTTCCATCATTTTCTTGTAACACCACTTCTTCTGGTTTGGTATCACGTAGGTTTGACCTGAAAACGTTGCCGGTGGATTTTGTTGAATGCCTCATGCGGTTCCTGCCGACGGAGAACGAAGTGAAAGTGCTGCGGCTCTACGAGCGGGAAAGGAAACCCATCGAGAACCTGTCCGACGAAGACCGGTTCATGATGCAGTTCAGCAAGATTGAGCGGCTGATGCAGAAGATGACCATCATGGCGTTTATAGGCAACTTTGCAGAAAGCATCCAGATGCTGACCCCGGTGAGTGGGGGACAAGCCCTGGGGACACCTGGGGATGCATCGGCTGTGCGGGGGTCAGGCTGCCCTTGGGAGCTGCGCTCTGCGGCGCGGGTCAGCTTGCGGGGAGCGTCGCAGTCACGCGAAGGTGTGGGCCAGTTGGTGAAGGTTATAGAGGTTTAGATTTTTCTAAGACAAAGAGATGGTTTGAGTGTTGTGAAGTGATTATTAGTTCTCACGGAGACAGAACAAGAAACGATTACACAAATGAAAAAGTGGTTTTCAAGCTATATTTTTATATATCAACGACTCTGACAGGCCTTGGCCCAGGCTGCCCAGGGCAGTGGTGGAGACCCCATCCCTGGAGGGCTTTCAAAGACGTGTAGATGAGGCGCTTGGGGACATGGTTTAGGGGCCATGGGGGGGTTGGGTTGACAGTTGGACTGGATGACCTTAGAGGTCTTTTCCAACCTTAATGATTCTGTGATTCTATGATTCTATGATACCCCAGGTGCTGTTTGTACCCCGCACTGCTCCATACTGTCCTATTTCTTTACCCTGTAGAAGTTTAAAACCGGTTTAAATGAAAATCTAGTTGTTTGTATCATCAGGGAAAGTTATTATCAGTGCTGGTCCATGGGCTCTTTGAAGTGTGTCCCGTTCAGCCTGATGCATCTTTCACAGTCGTAAGGGTTGAAATGTAAATACACTTTTACCCAACCACGTCTAAGTGTGGTAAATCTGCGGTGCAAATGAATTGTTTGAAATCCTGATGTGTCAGGGCAGGATAACATTCATGCTAGGGCCCACAGTATGGATGAAAAACAAGAGGTTTTTTTCACAATGTGAATGTTTAGATATTAATTTTACTCTCGGGTTGGATGTGCATTAACCAAAGCTCTTCCTGTGTTTACCTGCAGCAACTTCACGCAATAATAGCTGCATCTGTCTCAATAAAGTCATCCCAAAAGCTTAAGAAAATACTGGAGGTAGGTCTTATTTTAGATACGTTCAATAGCTCCATCACTCACCGGTGCATCCCCTTACATACACTGAAACTGTACCTGGATGCTGACAAACCAACTCCCCTTCCAGCGGTTTCTAGAGCGCCCTGCATTTGTCCTGAAAACTCACGCTCTGCTCTGCTTCATCCTGGCAGATAATCTTGGCTCTTGGAAACTACATGAACAGCAGTAAACGAGGAGCTGTGTATGGATTTAAGCTACAAAGTTTGGACCTGGTAAGTAAAGCAGGGGTGTCTTGGGGGTGGGAATGCATTTCAGGTAGACGGCGGGTGGCTGCTGGGTCAGCGCGTTCCAGCCGGTGAAGGCAGAGAGCAGCAGCGGGGAGGACGCTCCCGGCCAGGCGGTGTGAGTTTGCTTTGCTTGTGGTTGTTTTGGGGGGCCACTTAGGAGAAGGCACGTGTCTTCAGAGGCTCTGCAGACCACAGCTTGAAAACCACCTGCTAAACACTTAGGGACGGCTGTAAAAGCTCATTTATCAGATGGAGAAACACCAGGGAAAGGCCAGCACCGGTTGAGTTACTTTGCTTGGAGCCTGCTGCACCTCCACCCAGCAATCTCTTTGCCTTCTCTCCCCAGCTCCTAGAAACAAAGTCAACAGACCGAAAGCAGACCCTGCTGCACTATATTTCAAATGTGGTCAAGGAGAAGTACCAGCACGTATCCCTCTTTTACAACGAACTTCATTACGTAGAGAAGGCTGCTGCAGGTACCGTCACCCTGTGCCTGGCCGGCGGTGGTGGCCTGATGCCATGCGAGGGGCTTCATGGCACACCACGCATGGGCTGTGGGGGCACTTCTTGGTGGGGAATTGTTCAAGCTGTGGGTTCGTGGGCTTGTGGAGCAGGAGCGATGCAGCATTTTTTTTTTTTTTATTATTTCCTAGTGTCTCTTGAAAACGTCCTCTTAGACGTGAAGGAGCTGCAGAGGGGCCTGGATCTGACGAAGCGCGAGTACACCATGCATGACCACAACACAATGCTGAAGGAGTTCATTCAGAACAACGAAGGGAAGCTGAAGAAACTGCAGGACGACGCCAAAATAGCCCAGGTATTTCTTTATTCTCGGGGTTTGGTGAGGGGGTGTGAGTGACACAGTGAATAGCAGCACGTCACTGCAAAGGATGTGCTTTTATCTACCCAGAAGGGAGGAGAAGGTGCAGCGGTGTTGTGGGTTTGTTCTGAGTTCAAGCGCTAGATGTAGGTGTGCTGGTCTGAGCCAGGGGTTTCACATGCGGAGGAAATCTAGACCTTTTGCACCAAATACTGCAGGAATGGATGGTGAGTTTATCTTGAAATACGTGCAACGCAGTAAATCTGTGCTTTTTGTAGGATGCCTTTGATGATGCTGTGAAGTACTTTGGGGAGAATCCCAAGACGACACCCCCCTCGGTCTTTTTCCCAGTGTTTGTCCGGTTTGTGAAGGCCTACAAGGTAAACAGGAGCATCCTCCCCTTCCCTTCCCTTCCCTTCCCTTCCCTTCCCTTCCCTTCCCTTCTCCTTCTCCTTCTCCTTCTCCTTCTCCTTCTCCTTCTCCTTCTCCTTCTCCTTNTTGGTACCTGCGTGGCTCGGGGCGCCCAACAAAGCAGCTTGTGGCTCCCTCTAGCTTTGACACAATGTGAGCCAGCCCCGACAGCACAGCAACACCAGCCCGGGGCAGCACAAATAGTTGTTTTGGGATTATTTCAGGGCTTAAAGACAACACGGCTGCCTGGGACGCTGGAGGAATCCTCAGAAATTTAATGTCTGGGTCACTGCAGCTTACACCTTTAACCCGAATACACATCTTTTGGGACTGGGAGAGGATGGTTTGTGCGACTAGGAAGGTCTCTCCCAGCCCAGTTTTTTCAGGCTGTGTTCAGAGGCAGCTAAACACCTAAGCTGGCTTCCTTGGAAAGCCCCGTGGTAGCAAGTGATAGAGTTACTCATTTGTAATGTTTAGGTTCCCTCTAGCAATTGGAAGCTATAACCTGTGCTTTTTTGTGATAAATAGCAAGCAGAAGAGGAGAATGAGTTGAGAAAAAAGCAGGAACAGGCCTTGATGGAAAAACTTATGGAGCAAGAAGCATTGATGGAGCAACAGGACCAAAAGGTAGGAAACAGATACATCTTACAGGCAGGAGCCATCACGTTCATGTGTTTTCCCTGGTAGTTCAGAAACCTCAGCTCTGTATAAGAACTGCAATTGTCCAACTTACAGTTGCCTCTAAATAGGGTTGCTGGAAGTTTTCTCCTTATGGGGAGAGAACCAAAATAAGCTAAAAGACTAGAAGTGTATGGTTGTGCTACTTTGAAGTCTGCAAAATTAACATAAACTGAAGAGAGAGAAAGTAATCTCGTCCACATTGCCATTAGCTGAACTTTGTTCTGCTCTAGCCTCGTACCTGTTAAAACCTCGTTGGTGTTCAGTGTGCAGAGCCTCCCGTCGCTTACAGGGACAGGAGCGATCGTCCCCAGATCCTTCCCTGTCCGAGCATGGCAGCAGGACTGAGCCCCACGTTACCATTTGATAGAAATTTTCCTGACTTTTTTTTTTTTTCCCTGAGGTAACACCTTAGATTTGCTGGAGAAAGTTTCCCGTGGCTCTAAACCAGCCGCTTTGTTGGCTGGTGCTGCTTCCCACAGCTGTTGTTGGGATCTTTACTCCCAGCCAAGCTTTTTTCCTCGGAAGGAAAGCCTATTCTCCTTGTTCCCCTAATGCTTTTCAGAGGTAAGAGCTGGGAGCTCCAGTTCCAAGTGATGAGAAGGCTTGGAAGTAGGTTACAAATGTAAGAAAGAAAAGCAGCTTGGCGGCCAGGTTAACTCGTGACTCTGCCCGTCCTCTCCGTGGGACGTGAGCCAACTGCACACGTTTATTTTCCCAATCTTGGAAAACTGGGCGGAACGCTGGCAGTTACTGTTTGCTGATTGCTGCCGGTGGGATCACCTGGTGTTTGACGTTGAGGAAGAGAGAGGCAGAGGAAGGTCAGGCCTTACAAGTCCTCTCTTCTTTGCTTTCAGTCTCCTTCACATAAAACAAAGAGACAGCAGCAAGAGCTGATCGCAGAGCTCAGACGGCGGCAAGTCAAGGATAACAGGCATGTGTACGAAGGGAAGGATGGTGCTATTGAAGATATTATAACAGGTAAACGCCTTTTGTTCCGTGGTCTGAGGCCCTTTCACAAAGGATAAAAATGTGCATCTGCCTAGTAGTTATTGACTTCTTAAAAAAGCGTTACTCGAGCACAGCTTAGGACGTTGTTTATATGATGTGAATCAAGTACAGAAACTTTTGCTAATGGTATGTAACAAACAGACCCCAGTAACCTGCCTTTACGCGCCCGCTGCCCATGCTGCGTGCGCAGACCTTGGACACACGCTCTGTTTCTTAGTTCTTCTCTTTCAGCATGTGGGGACGTACTCGGTCTCTGATCTTTAGAGTAGCCAGCGCAGTGCCTGATCTCAGCAGATGCTCCGGTGGGGATATGCATGCCGTGCAGATCTTTCCCAGAAATCTTTTTTCCCCATAAATGGAATGAATGACGGATGTTTAACATTATTAAGAGCCTACGTTTTCATTAAAATGTACTAACAGTAATTGCACCACATTATTGCACAGTTACAGCAAATCATTTAGTCAAACCTGAATGATTTATGACCCTAAACTGCTTCTGGTTTTACTGCTTCTCAGTTTGGTGGGCAAAGTCTGCGCTGATCCCAACCTTGGGCTGGAGGGAGAGGGGCAGAACCCGCTGTCGTAGCCAGAGACAGTCAGGACTTTGGTGCAAATACTTGCTGATAAAAAGAGCTGCCTTCTAAACTGCATTTTGCTCAGGAGGCAAATAATTTTTAATCTATACAGCTGCTCGGGGTGGAGTACTTTGATTTTACTGCACATTCTTCACCTGTGGTGTGAAAGGAACATGATTTTAACACTTCGATAGCTTTACAGTACTTAGTTTCCGTTGCACAGAAGCTCAAAAAAAGGTCTTTGGGCAGGATTTCCTTGGCTACCGCTCCTGAATGTTTTTCACATGAGTTTTTCCTGCAGGAGGAGAGGAGAGCTGTTTTACCACTCACTAAGGAAAGGCAGGCAATTTTTGCCCAACTAGATGACAGGGCTGAAATGCTTGAAGCTTTCACAACTCTTTTTAACCTTGATTAATAGCTTCCTAAGAGAATATTCTTTATTTAAAGGGCAGACTTGCTATAATATCTAATCTGTTACTGCTTGTACAACTCCTTCAGACTCCTGGAAGCTTGTTTAGTTGGTAAAGTGGTTCTCCTGCTCTGTGGGAAAAACAGATTGTGTGGCAGAAGACCATCCACATGCAAAAGGCAGTCCAGCGGAGGGAGTCCCAGACTCAAATTAAACATGTCCCATGGTCTCGTGCCTAGTATTTCCCATTATGGGGTGTCTCTGGGGGCCTCAGGCCATGTAGTAATAAACGTTAGGCACAGAAAGTCAGGTAGGACTGAGGTCACTCGAACGCGGCCCGTGAGATCTCTGTCAATGGCATGGAAATGATCGAAAGTGTCGTTTTAAATTGGATAGTGCCTCCTCAGATGCACGGAAAAGCTCTGCTGATCCGGAGCAGAGCACTGTCTGACACCACACCCTTTCTGGAGCACGTTTAGCAAATGGTGTTCTCAAAACCATTGAGAACGATGTAATGTAAGAAATGCTTATTCAAAGCCTTACGACTGCCTTGTTGCCAAAGCCTACTGAAGTGCAGGGCGATTAGACAGCTGGTTGGAACATGTAAGACCGTCCCTGGGTGTCCGTAACCGAGCGCTAACACTGTACTAATGCGATAGATCCGCTTCTCACGGCTCTGTTTGTCTGTTTGGCTGTTATTCCCATGCAGTGCTGAAGACTGTGCCCTTTACTGCTCGAACCGCCAAGCGGGGCTCTCGGTTTTTCTGCGAACCTGTTCTCACTGAGGAATTCCATTACTAAACTATTCCTCTTTCACATCTGATGCTCTTAGAAAAAAGAAAGGTTGCTGTAGATTTTTTGACACTTCTCCATTTGTACGGATCTCAGCCAGGATCATGTGAATGTTGAGTGTATAGTAATGTCCAGCGTCCACCCGAAGTTGTATTTATGTCACCTCTGTTGCATGTTCTTGTGTTTCAGTAACTTTTTATTCCATCCCATCGACTTTGTGCCTGATGCTTTTGGCCATCCTTGCGTTTCAAAGGCATCTCTCACCCTCATGCCATAGAACAGCAAGTGGTGGAAGTCACGGTAGATTTGGTGCAGGTTTCCTGCGGTTCACAAGACTTAGGAGATCAAATGCAGTCGAGAAGTGACAGTTCACTTGGCTTTTCTATGTCATCTCTTCTGGCCTACAGATCTTTCTCTGTAGCCAATCTATCCGTGTAAAATGCATGTACTACATCAGCTGTATGCCAAAGCGACATTACGGTCTGCATGAACTAAGTGGGACTTTCTTGGGGTTTGCTTTCTGGCTTGGAAGGGTTGTCTGTCATAACGTGCGTCCTCTGCGAGGAGTGTTTTGGTTTAGACTTTTTAACCAGCACCTGCATGTTTGTCTGCATGTGAGATACGGGATAAAATGAACAGCGTAAAATCTTTCCTCATTCGGTCACATCCATATTTAACTTTTTTCAGTTCCATGCCAACTTTATCTAAATAAAATCAGAGATGTTTACTGAGCACTAACCAGTTCCAGTTCACTTGGACCTTGTGCAGTGCTGGGGTTGGGCGGCAGCGGTGCAATGAACCAGGGGGGAGAGGGAGGGAGCAGAGCTGGGGAAACACTCGGGTATTTGCCAGAACCGCAGAAATTGTGACGATGAGAAGCTTGACATGGAACTGAGCAATTTACATCGTGTGGTGTAAAGTGTTAAGACGGGTATGTTTAACCCAGCATGTCTGTTAACACTGTTGTCTTGCTTTAAGGACTCAGCGGCTTAAGAAGACAACAGTGTTTCACTTTTGCGATATGTATTTTTATGAATGCTTCTAATAAAATTGCAAACTATAATCAGCTCAACGGTTATTTGCTCTTTCGAGTTAATTGCTGTATCATCTTCCTGGAGCCAATCTTCAAAGCAGCTTGGAATTTGGTTAGCGAGAGGCGAGGGTGGCCCTGCTGTCCTTTCCTCTCGGTCTCTAACCTCCTCTCGTAGCCTTGGCCTCACCCCCTCTCGCTCTGTTGGCTAACGTGCCTGGGAGTTTTGAACGCTGAGTTGACTTGCTCTTCATTTTCCATCCCATTTTTTACTTAACCATCATTTTGTGTTTTGTTTTGTTTTTTTTTTTTTCTGTTTAGCCCTAAAGAAGAATAATATCACTAAATTTCCAAATGTTCACTCGAGGGTAAGGATTTCTTCTAGCACACCGGTGGTGGAGGATACACAGAGCTGGCAAGCATCACTTTTTACTTAGCTTCCTCCTCTCTCTGTATGCCAGACAGCCTGTCGGTAGATGTGGCTAAGAGTAATACTGGTGAGAGCCTAAAGGCCCGTGGAGACTGAGACCCTTTATTTTCACCCTCTGTGGTGTAGGGCATCCACAGGCCACGGGCTGGTGACCGTCTTCGCACTCTCTCCGATCTGGCCCTTCCCCTTCCGAGCGTAGCCCGCGGTAGGCAGTCTTGTCCCCGGGTTGTTTCAGCCCCGTAGTCCCCTGGGTATTCTGCTGCCCCGTCTCGGTCCTGCCACGGCCACCGAACGCGACGTGAGAGATGGAGAACCAGCAGCTCAAAGCGTGGAGGTGGGAGAGGGCAGCCTCGAGCAAAGGCACCTTCTGCTGGGGTACACCAAGAGCTGAGAGGTTCGGGAGTTGTGTTTAAACCAAGACATAAGTCGTCCAGGAAACTTGAGGGAGGGTTTGCCCAGTCCAACGCAAATTTTCCAGGAGAGAAATACTTTAACTCTCATTAGTCTTCAGGTGTACCAAGTGTGCTCGTTATATCGTAGCCACACACGTAACCCATGTAACAGCACATGTAACACAGGCTTTCATCAACACCTCCACCTCCAGCTTTCTCCGTTGCATGCTCGGTGTTCCCCCCTCTTCCCCCCGAGCTCTCGCCTCCCTGCAGCAGCAGCAGGGCGGGTCGGGCCGGGCTTCGCTGCCGCCGAGGAGGAGGAGGGAGGGGGTTGACGCCTTCGGCTAACGAAGCGTCTCCGCAGCCGGGCGAGATGGTGGCAGCGGGGCCGGACGGCAGCTGGAGCTTTGCAAGCCGGTTGCAGCGTACCGGCTGCTTTTTTCTCTCTTTTGAATAAATGGGTGTGTAGGGAGCGTAGACCCACCCTTGTGTTGCTAAACACTTGCACCGTTGTACCCGGGGTCACACGTCTCCAGGGAGCTTCATCCTGCTTTAGAAAACTCCTTCAGCTCACGCTAGTGTTTGAGAGGCTGCGTGAAGGACCGAGGCAGACGTCAAGCAGGCTGATTTCGGTTGACGATGCCTTCCTTACGGGCGTTAACGAACACCAGCAGCCCGTGGGTGGGGAGACGTTCACACTAACTTGACGGCCTAACTCCATTTAGTTTCACCAGCATTTCGGCGCATTTCACCAGTATTACCTGCTGCTTGGGTGCGTAGTAAAAGGGCACGTCAGTTATTTGCTCACTTCTGCTCTCGTTGGGTTTGAAGTCCCTTCTCCTGTTCCTACACAAGCTGCTTTGATTGGCTTCCAGCAGGACTTTTCCTTGTCTAGACTGCGTGTGCGTGCGTGCGTGGGTGTGTGCGTGCACGAGGGCGAGCCGTGCGTGTTTACGAACGCCGCTTTCCTCTCCGCAGATCTTAGAAACCAGCCATACCGACGGGCCGACGCGGTGAGGAGAAGCGTCCGGCGGCGCTTTGATGATCAGAACTTGCGCTCTGCCAACGGTGCTGAAATAACCATGTGAGCTGGAGCCCCGCAGGTGTCAAGGAAAGGGGGTGCTTGAACGATACCTTGTCCCTGTGAACTCTGAGTTCTGCCACTCATTTACGGCCTTGGGAACAGTAAAATTTACCTTCTAAAGGGCTCAAAGACCTAGAAAGTGCATAGGAACGTCAGCGATGGGCTCTCCACTCGACCGTAGCTAACAAGTGCCTAAAATTGAAGTACCTGCTCAAATTAATCAAAGCAATAGGACTTGATTTGATTGGGTATCTTTTTACACCAATACGTTATTCAGTATTTTTAACCAAAATGTAAAGTACGTGTTGTTTTGGGGTGTTTAGTTTGGTTTGATTATATAAAAGCTTAGTGACTGGTCTCCCGTGGACCTGACCTGCATCCCGACTGGTTGTGAACAGGTAAACTTGGACGCGCTCTGCTTTTAAATGCATTCCTGTGCTGTCCGCCGAGGGATTAACCTTGGCTTCAGCTGCACTTACGGGCTTTTGTGTTTTGTTTTGTTTTGTTTTGTTTTTAAAAGGAAGACATGTCAGGGCTTTCTATGTGTAATATGAAAATAATCCCAAGAGGAGACCCCGTACCTTTTCCCAGCACACCCGCAGGCTCCGCACCGCCGTAGCTAGGACGTGGTACCGCGTACGTCGCCAGACATACAGCACACGAACACGAGTCTTCACCCTGAGGTTGTGGTGTTTGGGGGGCGCGGACGCTTCGCAAAGGCACAAAGCGAGAAGGGTGGCTAAGGCATGTCGATGTTCTTCAGCTAGAGGCAGCTTTTGAATAACAGTGTATTTATTAATTAGCACTAAGGTATTAACATCTCAATAATCAGTATTAGGGTTCTGAAGACCGTTGCAGTTCAGTTACTCGCGCAGAGAATCGTCCCGCGCCCTGCCCTGTGGGATCACTGCCCCGCTGCAACTCCAGGTTCCTTGGACAATCCGGTTCAAATTCCCCGCTGAGGATCATTTGGTCAGCGAAGGGAAGCCCAGCCTAAAAATCCCGATAGGCGATAGGTTAGACGTTGCGGTTCTAAAGCTTAAAAAGGGAGAGGAGACCGACTTTAGCGACATTACGCACCCCCCGCTGCCGGTTTGCACCAGTATCCCAGAGCAGCCAGATGAAGCCGGATTGGTGCCGGCAGGGTACGCGATCTTCTCAGAAGCGAAGAACTGGACTGAAGAGAAATTTGTACTTTCCAAGATACATTTTGCTTACAGCTTACTTTTCCTGGTCTCATTGCATCACTATGTTAATTGTAAAGTTTATTGTATAGTATTTAACCACTGAATTTCTTTTTCTTTTATGTTGTGCTTATGTGAACCACTGGTGAAGGTCCCATTTTTTTTTTCTTGGATAATGTGTAGTTATATGATAATCTGTTTTTAAATGTACAGATATTTTGCTACAAAATTGGTGCAGTTTTTTATGGTTTTTACACTTCTCTTTTATTCCCACTTTAGCCTCTGGGTAATATTGTAAATATTGTTTAAAAAAAAATGCATCAGCCTGTGCTATACAATCTGAATGTTATTTTAACTTATAGTTTTTGTTTTTATATTTAACTAAATGGACAGTTTGGGGCTCAAAGTTACCACATTGACCTCTGCTTACCTATTTACAGGAAGTTTACTTTAAAAACTGCCACCTTCTTGCATTTACAGCAACGTGTACTTGACATGCTAAAGAGAACATGCCAAATCGCCTCTTTCTTCACTGACAGTGACAGAAGAGTATTTTAATCTGCGTAAGAAAAGTTGACAATTAATTTAATAAATTGTTAGGCAAATGCTTAAAAGCACTAGCTCTCACATTCTTAAGCTCAAAGGTATTTTTTTAATTGAAGACAAAAATGATCATACAACTAGAATACAATGCTGGCATGTTCTCTTTAATATTTTTCTAGTAATAGACCTGCTTCTTAGCAATATTAGAAGTGTTTTATAAAAGCAGTTCCTGTTACTTTCCTGGTCTGTTCCTGGCATAAGATCAAATAAACTATTTACACTACTACACAGTAATCCACAGGGTTTTTTTTTTTTTTTGGTCACTTTTACGTTTTTTCCCCACAAATGGTGGTATTTTGCACCCCAACACCTGGAGCTTTCAGCAGGGGCAGAGAGAAAGCCTGGGTGCTGCTTTGGTTTGGGGTTTTTTTTTATTATTTCTAAAACCACTGACTGTTTGCTGCTGTCCCTCCTGTTCCCGAGTGACTGTAAGCGGACCCTGCTGCTGTTTTTTCTTATTTTTCCCCCTCTGAAGTGTCATTCTTCGGGGCTGTTGGAGGTGGGGAGGGGATGGAAGGGAACCGCCGAGGCCCTTCCACACCCCCTGCAGCGATCCAGCCCTGGACCGAGGCCGCCTTTGCCGTGGGTTCCCGCTGTTCGTACCCGGCCTCTGCTGTATCGACGCCACAGTCGGTCTCCAGGTAATTAATATTTGCAACATCAGCTCACTCCCAGCTGCGGCGCAGCCGGGCCAGCACGGGGACAAATCCTGCATCGCTCTTCCTGCGCTGGGCACCTGCTGTGCGATACCTGGCGCAGGAAGAGAGACCAGGGTGCGTGGCCGCAGCAGATGCCAACCCCTCTTTGTGAAAATGAGTGGCGAGTAGTTAAATATTTGTACAATTTTTTTTTTAATAAAGCCCTAAATTTAAAGAAAACAACTTCATACTGTAGCCCAAATGCAGATTTAATTCTTAGAAGGGTTTAACCCAGCTGCCAGGTGGGATTGGAACTGACCTGTCACGAACAGGAGAGCAAATCAAATACAATCAAATTTAAACGCTGTGATGGACACCATTAACACTTAAAAATAACTAATCTTGCTAAAAAATCCTTTTAATTTCAAGGCAGAAATGGCGAGTTTGAGCCCAGAGCCTCGTGCTGGCCAGGCAGGAGGGCGAGTCGCCCTGTACGAACACGGCTGGGCTACGCAGGCAGCGCGGTTCTACCACACCCGCGACAGGCCACCGTAACGAGATGAGGCTGTGAAACGGGAAGAGGAGGAAACAAGCAAACAAAAAAACCCCCCAAACCCTGAACTCATTTCCCTAAAAACTAAATCATGCCTTGCCAGGATTGGTCTGAAAGCAGGCTCCTTTTAAAATGCATTTCTTTTGCAAGATCTAATTAAGACATACAAAAAACTCCATTAGAATAATTTACAGTTTTTTTTATTTTTAATGGAAAAATAAAGGCAACCCTTTTAAAAGTAGTATTTACTTAGAAACACTTTTTTCCTTATGCAAGTTACGCGAATGCAAGGCAGTAACAAAACATTGTCCGTACGTTCTAATGCGTTTGCAAACCATTGCGACCCGGCCGGCCCTGCCGGCGGCCCCGGCCGGCGCGGCAGCGCGTGAAACCCACCTCGGGCACCGCCAACGCTGGCCTCGCCTTCCCCGAACCACTGGCTGGGCCGTCTCCCGCTTGGGCACTGCTACCTGCTACGCTATCTGCGCGCGCCTGTGGTAAAATACAAATCCAGGAAAGTGAATTTACACGGTTAGCAAAATACACGTTTAAAGTCTCGGCGGATTAGTCCTGGGAGCACCAACTGTGCGTCCTGCCAGGCTTGGGAGAGAGCCGCTTGCTGCGGGGGAGAAACAAAGCTGCCAGCGCATCAGTCGGCGCCTTCTCAGATTTTTGATGTTAAATACAAAGAATTACAAGTCCTGTTTTTCCCCTCAGTGATGAGCAACCACTCCTCCCTCTGCTGGAAAACACCAATATTGAAACACGCGGTACTAAAGACCCTGCGAGGTTCAATTAAAAAGGTCATCGGGTCCCACCGAGAACCGGGCCAGCTGCCGCCAGCCCTTCGTATTTCACAACTAATTTCCATCCCAAATAGCACACTAAGGATCACGTAACCACCCCAGCAGGAAACCGCGCTGCATGAACTGGACCTTTTGGGGGTTTATGCACTAGTAACAGCTGTCAATATTAGGGAAAAACGCACTGAAAAGGAAGCTGAACTCTATAAACAGTTTCTGTGAGCGCGTACGTTGCTTAAATCCAACAATCAGAAGACAGTAATAATTTACCAGAGCTGTACAGAGTATTTAGAAATAAATACTAGTACACACTAGAAGACAAGGTTTAATAATTGATAAAAATGTACAAAAATATTCCAAGGGGAGAGGTTTCAGAAGGTGACCACAGCAGCCGCTGCTCGTCACCGCGCAGGGCCGGCACAGCCTTCCTGAACACCAACGGGTCAGAGGCGAGCGAACAGGCGAGGGGGCTTCAGCTTCTTCCTTTCCCCTTTTTAAGGGATGTTCTAGACGCGGCTGCTGTGGAAACGCGGTGGTACATTCTCCAGCAGGTTCTTAAGGCAACGCATTGAAATTCATTTACAGTTTGATTTTTCTTTTTAAATTTTCTCAAGGGGAAGATAAGGCTGAAGTAACGCCCGCGGCTGTTCGGATCGGGTTCTGGGGGAAGGCGAGAGGCGGCTGGGATGGGCAGCACCTTCTGCTGGCACCGCAGCGAAGGGCCCCTCGCATTCCCCTCAGCCGCAGTTCCCGGGCTTTGACAATTTACCGTAAAAATTGGCTCTGAGACGGTACTTAGACACGAATCTCAGTCACGTCTTCCGTTTCGTACAAAAGCTCAACATGGGTTTGGCCAGTGACGCAGTTCACAAAAGAGCAATTCCAACAGCCGGTATCTTTTTTGCAGTACAGATCAAGAAACGGATTCATTGCTCCCCTTCCATTGCCTTCCCCTTTCCAAAATAAAAACAAATCCATAAAACAAATTAAACCACAAGAAACTATATTAAAGAATCTCTTTCTAAAAAATGAAATTTTATCTGCTACACCGGCCGGGAAAACCAGCGTTAACTACCTTTCTAGGAAGGACCGTACTGAAGAGATGCTTTGCTAGAAAGGTGCCAACACTCCCCTGGGCCTGCAGACAGGATCCAGCGAGCGCTGAACGCCTCCCGCCGCGGCGTCCCCGTCAGAGGGCTCCCTCCACGGCGAGCGGAGCGCCCGTCCTGCCTGGCAGGTCCTGGACAGACACTCCGCTTCGCACTCAGAATTTCATTCACTGTTCTAGATTTGATGCCAGGCCCATAAGAATAGTACTTGAATGTATTTATGTGGTAAAATTAAAACCCACTGTTACTTCAACAATGGAACTCAGGATATCAGAACCCACGTCCTGAATTAGACATTGGTTTCTTTTATTATGCCACAATGTAAACATATTTGGTATAAATAATGTTCTCATTGATCTTCATCCAGTTGTTCCAAAAGAGTCCTCCTCTGTTTTTCCAACTCCCCTTCGCTCAGTTCACTGCCAGAAGTGTCCCAGTTCCCCTGCGGAGAGAAGCACGGTTAGCGGCACGGACGGTTTGTTTTCCACGCCGGCGGCGCAGCCTGTGCCGCCGCTCCCCCGAGGGGCCGAGAGCCGGGGGGCACAGGGCACAGAAGGCTGCTCGGCGCCAGGCTCGCGCGCCCCGAGAGCGGGGAGGGCAGGGGGAAAGGGCAAGCTTGGTCCTCCTGCCGACCGCGTCTGCCTCGGCACGCCTGAGCTCGCGTTCTCAACGGAAGACGCCACGTCAGGCCACGTGATTGGGTTTTTCAGAGGCGTCTGGAGGCCAAAGCAGCTTGTTTTAAGAAGATAATATAAAAAGCAGACACCTGCCCTCCCATCTCCTCTCGGAAGGTGGAACGTATGGGGCGTTACCCGGAAGGACACCCCCACCACAAGCTAAAGAACCACAGCGAGGCATATAATTTCCCCCTGAAGAGACCCCAAAAGATGCTGAACCAGAAACTGTTCATATTTTCCAGTCAAACACTTCCATGTGTCTTTGACAATACTGTTCCAAGCCCCTTCCAAAAGAAGTTACGCACAGAAGCGCCACAGCAAAGAGCCGGACCGCAGCCGCCAGCACGCTCCCACGGGACTCCCCAGCTTGAGCAGGGCAAGAATTGTGGAACTTTGTTCCACTAAGGTTTTCTTCCAGTGTCAGCCTAGCGCCAGCCCCGCACTGCAGCTACTGAAGTTTTAGCATGCAGGTGCCACACAGTCACTCAAATGTTTAACCAGCTGTGCTGCTCATCTCTTTTGAGATCAGTCTGGCCAATTCGATGGAAAAAAGAAGGGCAGTTTAGTCATAAATACTACTTTGTCACAGTACGGACCAAACTTCCGTACTGTCTATAAAATAACGTGCCTCATTCACACTTTACATCAACGAGCAACAATAAATAGCACTTAATCAAATAGTAATTTCACACATCAATTAAAAAAAACACTAAATGAGGGAATAGGATCTGTATGATTAAGCTCTGCTTGAACATTTGGTCCTTTTTATGTATAAATGGAACATAAAAAAAGCTTTAGCGCCTTTCTTAAAGTAAACCTATAAAGCTTGTGTACTATACTATAGCATCCCAGTGATACATAAAGCCCAAAGCATCAGACAAAAAGGAAACAAGAAAGCTTACAGAATCTTTTCCAGGTCGTTTTTTAGTAGGAGATTTATGTTTTGATTCAGATCTTTGTCTAGCTCTATCCTTTTCGCTCTCTCTTTCTTTTTTGTCTTTTTCTCGTTCAATATCCGATTCTGGTGAATCCTGTGTAAACAAAGGGGAAAATATTAAAAATTAATTTATAGAATAACCACACCTCAGAAGTCTGACTTCATTTCAATACAGAACATATTAGGAAAACTGCTTAAAGTGGTTACTAATTAAGCACATCCTATTAACCATGACAGAAGTAATGCAAAAACATCACTGAAGTGATTTGAAAAGAAAAGGAAAGAGGTTTGTTCAATACAGAAGAACTTTCACCATCCTCAGTGGATGCGAAGACTGGGCACACTGGATGCCATGCAATAAATCTCTTCTGTACACAAATGTCGTTCACTCAGTAAGATCTCTGGAAAGGGTGAAATCTGGGCAACACTTTTCTGTTACACAGCTGCTTGTAACATCGCTGGGTTTTTACTGGACTATTAACCATACTGTGAGGGACTAGGTGTCACCACTGTGTTTCTATTCCACGTTTCATCCCAGCGCTGCTACGCTTATGTGACCTTGTTTGTGTTGCAACCCTTTAGCACAAGTACCTTACTCAACAGCTAACAATTAATATCCCCCCCGTTGTGACCACTGTCCACTGAAGGGCACAGCTATCTGCTCAGAAATTACAGAAACAGAAGAATACGTCAGTTATGAAGCGTTTTGCAGCCAACACGAGTTCAGAGAGCCAAGCTTCTTTCCTTATCCAGGACAAAAAAATATTCTTTGGCTTCAACTGACAGAGAGTGAGAGCTCTCCTTCTGCTCTTTAGGTCCTTTTGATACTCCAGTACATTTGCTATGAGTGTTTCTAACACAACCCTGATATCAAGCAGACAAAAGGAATGATGCTGAGCATCAGGCAAAAGGAAAAGATGGCCGGGGTTCTTCTCAGCTCTCCACAGTAAAAGTGAGCGCCAAGATTTGCCATGATAAACGGCAAATATCAGGCTACCAGTACAGTCCTTTACATCTGCTTGCATGGCTGCAGTTAAACCCCCCAAATTTAGCAGTCCTAGATGGTTTAATATTAAGGTATATATAATAAAGTTAAGTTGCCAATCCCCTCCTGCAGTTTGATCTCACCCAGTGCCTGTTACAAAGACAGCTGGATGATTACCTAAAAAGGATTACTAAAACCATAAGGTGTCAAGTTGTCCATCAGCCAACTCAAAGAAGTTAACTGCACTTACAGACTTATGTCTTCTCTTCTTGCTCTTTTTCTTGTGTTTTTTTGACTTCTTGTAACTTCTCTCTGCAAACATATGGAGAAACACAAATGCATCAAGAAAATTATGAAGACCCAGCAATAAAACAGTAACATTAATTTAAAAACAAACAGAACAATCTCATACCAGATTCTGCGCTGGAAGAACGCTCAGAAACTGATCTAGATTCTGAACGCTGCCTTTTCTTCTTCGAATGGCTATCATCATCCTCAGACTCTGAGCCCTTGAGACACAGAAGAACGTGGTTAGCAAGACGACAGCACTGCGAATAGTTACAGAATTAGATTTGAAGACATCATGGAAGATCTTACCGAACGAGAACGTGATCGCTTCCTGTGATGTTTTTTAGACTTTTTAGAATGTTTCTTGTTCTTTGAATGATGATGCTGACACTCGTGCTAGAGTACAAGGGAAGGCAAATGTTATAGTTGGTCTATAGGACACAACAAGGAACTGTAATGCTTATTATCCACAAGGCATCTACAGCTAGGAGTGGTTAAAAAAAAATACAGAATCAAGCATTTATTGTGTCAAAACCCATAAACAGCTACTAGTATTGCCACGTTAAAGTAGTAACAAGAAGGATTTAGAAAGAAGGAAGCATACAACTTTAGGCGTGGACGCACACAGCTTCTATTACCTGGATCCCTGTTTCAACGCTTCCCTGCTCAAGATGGCCTAGAATATACTGCGTACCTTGCTTTGCCAAATTTCAAATTCTGAAATTAAGCCATTTCAAAGTCTCTTACAAACTCCAGAAAATGAAACAAAAAACCCTAAGAGCATGTGCTGCAAAATCAAATCTCACGTTATCTAGCAAAAACCAGCACCTTATTCAACAAGAATGACTTGTCAAAACTTCTGCAGCTTAACTCTTACTGCGGCCGATCCAAAAGTTAAGAATGAAACGAAACTACATCATCACTTTTGCACATCAGCAAAAATTTGCCTATGGTGGGAAAAAAAGTACATCTGCAGACCTTGGCATGTTCTTGAAGTTTCAGATTTATAGTGAACAAAATACCGCAGAAGTTTCATCGTGTTTGTACAAAATCACAGCAAGAAACAATTTTTTAAAAATAAACCAGGAAATTCTGATGTTAAACTAACTTCTGAAAATTCTTGTAGGGAAGCAGATTAAAAGAACAACTATGTATCAAATAATATCAAATAACTCTAACGTGTTCTTCAGTTCCTTACTTTCAAGATGAGGTTTTAATATCCATTACTTTTACATAACGCACAATGTCCACTGTTAACAGAAATCAGTAGAATTCTGTTAAATCCCTCTCCCTTCCCACACAATTTAAGAGCCTATCAACTAAGAATTTTTTTGTATATTCTCTAATCAGGAAAAAATAAAGTAATAATTACCTCTAGTACATGCATGAAATCTTTAAATATTCTTTTTCTTTCAGACTCCAGAGTGATGTCTTCAAATGCTGGTTCCTTCACAAATCTATCTCTGATCTGTAAGAAAAAGAGCAATAAAATACTACTATGAAATACAGCCATTCAGAAATAAAAATAAAAATAATAAAAAGACGTAATTTCAGCAGTTGAAAAAGCCACTGTACTGTCACAAGGCTAGACTTTTTTTTAATGCCAGCTTCACAACCAAAATGGTCTTCAGTGAAACTGTAAGAGATGGAGGCATGCAGAATCAGACTGTTTTTTCCTGCCGTTTAAGCCATGCGTTTTTATACAAAGCATACTTTGAGAGGAAAGGTTTTTAAAGTTTATCCTACCAGAAGAAAGTTATAGACTAAGCAGAGTGTGTTATATCTCTATTTAAATTAAGTTTGAGGGCTTTGTGTGATCAGGTTTTTTGGGGGTGGGGGTGTTGGGTTTTTTTTTTTGATTGGTTGGTTGGGTTTAGGGTTTTTTTTTGTTTTGTTTTAAATTGTATTCAAACAAAAGTATCAATAGAATGAAGTTATTAACATGACATTTCAAAAGAAATGACAGGACAATTTTTATGGGTCTAAGTTATATAAACAGAAACACTATGAGCTTAGAGAATCTAGGTTGACTTATAAAAGCATTAGCACGCAGCAGCCTGTTAAATATATTTGGAAAGACTTTCAATATTAAGTGACAATACATACATCTTCCCAGACAGCATCCAATTCAATTGGAGGAGTAGCTTGCTTCAACATACTCTTGAAGGCAGACTCTTTCCGCTTCATTTTGCGAGCTTCTTCTTTTTCCCTCTCTCTTTCACGGGCTTCTGCCTTTTCTAGCAGCTGTATCAAATAAATGTTGTAAGATCATTTGAAAGATATCAAAATGGAAGACTAAATTCAGTTTAATGCAATTTTTGGAACGCCCAATGACAGTTCAACTTTAGAGTTTTCTACTAGTCACTTGGGCATACAGGAAAATTAACCAATTACTTATTTGTACAGCATGCAACTGCTGTTTCTCACACAGAATCTAAAATAGAGTTAATACATAATGCAAGCCAGAATTACAGTAACACACACAAAAAAATGAGAAAAGTTACGTATAAATGACAGAATGTTACTTAATTCCTACCACAGAATTTCTCAAGTTGAAATGTTTATATTTTGAATAAAGACATATCTCTGCAATCTTTATTTTGGGAACTGATATCAGAATGAGAGATGCTGTGCTTTAGAGTAGCTTAAATATTGCCAGTCATAGCAATTCAGTGAAAATAAGTGCCAATTCTTGTTTTTACAAGAGATTTAATACTGTAATATTTTGAACATTCCTATATATTAATACTTACACTGTTGAAAGCCAGCTTGATATTTCCTGCATCTAAAGTAGTAGCTCTTTTAGTTGAACTGATGACCGTAACAAAATCTTCAAAAGAAGTATTCACTTCAACCACAAATCCTTTATCCTGTAAGAAAATTGCTTCTTTGGCATCAGGTAAGTCAGGAACTCTCACTTCAGTGCTAATGCACATGACATTAACGCAATTTGAGATGTCATCTCCCAGTAGCAGAGAGTTCACTTGAATGATATATTTGGCATTAAAAGAAGAAACCACATAATGGAGCATTTTCCCCTCTCACCTTTAAGATATCTTTTATTATCTTCTTTTCATCATGGTAACGTGCTTTCAGGTCTTCAACATAGAACTTGAAAAGATCAAGTGCTGTTGATCCTGATGAAAAAACTAGATAAGTCAAAAGCTAGCTCTAATAAAAGAGCTGCATTTTTTTAAACATTTAGAAAATATACAAATAACCCTGCTCTATTCTGCCCCAAATCCAAGACCCGTACCTCACTTTCTACAGGGTTGGAAGAGACAGTATTCTTACCAGGTTGACCAAGCATGTTAGTGAATCTGATGTCAGAGCTTATGGTTGGGTACAACTCCATCCAAGAGGACATTGAATGTAATTGTCCATGCTCGTGCAGTTCATCTAAAAATAGCTACAAAATACAAATGAAATGGAAACTTGTAGTCACTCATCATACTTTTACTTGGCTAACAGCTGGAATGGATACTCTTGATAATTGGAATACCATTTTTGTTAAAACGTGATTGAAAAAAATCATTTTTTACATCATTATTTCTTCCTGCCTTCCCCCACCATTTACAATGTTCCAATTGCATTTCCTTTCCATAAAAATCTATTTCCTCTTACTTTCCCCTACACTTGCAGCTTTCTGGCAAACAGATGTATTGTACAGCAGACCAAATGCTACAATGCTGATAACTGATGCATTATACGCACCCGTTAGCCTACCCTAAGAAATAAAAAGCCGCATAGAATAACTAATCACATGACACGTCTAGGACAGAAAAAGAAAGTCCACCAACCTGAAAAGATTCTCTGTTTTTACGCTGCCGCCTTCTTTCTCTAAGCAAACTTTTCTGTTTTTCTTCTTCCTCCTCTTTTTCCAATGCCCTAATATGTTCCTCAAAACAGATCAATGCATCCTCCTTATCCATGTCTAGCAACAGATAACAACAGCGACAAGAGTAAAAATTAGGTATTTCTTCCCACGAACTGTAGAAAGTTTCTTTCTACGAGATAACGGTTGCCAGTTGTTACTGTGAGTGGAAGTTTCACTGCGCGCTGAAATACATGGAGACCTGCGCAGCAGCAAAAACCAACCTCCCCCAACCTGGATAAATTATCATTGCCAATGCAGAGCACAGAATCCTTTATGACAGAAGTATTGTGGATGGGCGCTTGTGCATCTCCCTGCATTACCACAGGTATCTTAGAAATGCAGGGCAGAAGTAAGAACACAGAGCATCTTTGTCAAATGCTTTAGCAGTTGTGTAAATGCACACGCTCCTCTTAAAATACAGGATTGACTCATTTATAGGAAAAATGTGCTCATAATGGAAAAACTACCTTCTTACTCTAGAAGAGTAAAACAATTACTTTTTCTAGGAAAACAAACACAGGATCTCAGTCTAGCAGAAGGTAGTGTAAGTATTTGCAACACAGATTATGTTGTCAAATAATACTTCAAATTTCAAAGGCTAACAACTACTAAGGCAACTCAATACCCAAAAAAGATAGCCTTTGCTTTACCATCAAGATTAATCAGCAACGGTTTTTGAAGCTGGTATCTGCCTCCTAGGAACAAAACAAGACAGGTTCCTTTACACAGGCTGCTCAGCAGCTGTCATAGCGGCCCTGGACTGGGCAAGAGCAAGCCATACTTAGTCAGGAGCCCTCACTGCTAAAGACAAACCCATTCCCTCTTCCAAAAGAAACGCATAGACTTTTTACATACTCTGAAGTTCCTCATCTTCGGCAAATGTAGGATTGTCCATCAGATACTGCTGAGCCTCCGACCAAGTAGTACAGTAAGTGACATTAGCCATGTTATCTAGTATGTTCTTTAAAGCTTCCCAATTCCTCTTTCGTAACTGTTTAGCTTGTTCCTGAGGAAAAAATGATTTTTTTTTTTTTTTAAATTTGAGGTTGTCTAGACAAAAATACATAACCCCTGAAAAGTTTGTTCTCTAAGAAAACACAAAATTAACCTTTCATTTACATGCAAAGCAACGTAATACAATTTGGACCTACAAACAATTTTTACATACTATTATTGCTTGCACCCACAGATAAGCCATTTCAGTACTATTATCTCAGATTGTTCCCGACAGACAGGAAAAGCTCACGACAGGGTGCTCATCTTTTAGAGATGCTGCTAGGAAACGGCCAGTACTTTCAGTAAACAGTCAGTGCTGCAACAGGGTACTACGGCCCACGGTGCTGCGGAAGAGCAGATCTAAACCAGACGTGCTAATCATAGGCCATTCCTTAAGCGGTGCTGTTTAGATGGCCGGCCTTTCTGTTTGTTTTGCTTTTCTAGCAAGTGTGGACCTTAACGCTTAGTCTCACTTAAATCGATTTCAGAAATTGTCTTGCTACACAGCTTGTTTCTAATTGCCTGTTTCTAATTCTCTGTCTACCCAAGGATGTTGGTGAGTGCCAGCATCACTACCAAATTTCAGTGAAAATGAACTGACCAGACACAGTCAGGGCCAGACCCTCACAGTCGGTATAGTACCACGGAGGTTGAAAGAAACACAGCTTTCTGTAACAAGCCCATGATAGTTTCACAGTCTGATTCAGAGCAGTTCAGAATAGAAGCCATCGTATAATTTAGTAAAATCATACTGAAAATTAAACACACTGCAAAATTAACAGCAACATATCTCAATAAGAACAAAGACCTTTTGAAGAAACTGCTACTGTATCTGCCATACAGGGTCAAATCAGGGGTTCGTCTTTTCCACCAGCAGACTGAATGAACTAGGGAAAGACAACAAGAACGACCTACTCCTAGCATGCTTGCCCGGTTTCAGACAGGTAGCTTTTCAGCAAATTGTGATCTCCAAAATGTTACCCTGCGGCAATTAGTTCCACAACTTCAGTAGTGTACTGTGCAGGAACAGAACTTCCCATAGTTTGTTTAGGTAAAGATTCATCACCTTCTGCCTGCTAACGTTATTATACCCCTTAGGTACTGTATGATGAGGAATCAGGAACAAGGGTCTCCAAATTCACATCTACAAAACCAGTGATGGTTTTGAAGAGTTCCACCAATGCTTTTTGCTTTGTCCCCTTCCCCCATCACACCCTTCTAACCTGAAGAGACCCCTCTCTGCAGTGTCTCAGTTGATAAGTTTTGCCTCTCTTCTGTTCTTTTCTCTCTCTCTCCCTTTGGAGAGGGAGTACCACCTGTACTCTGTAAGCAGTACACCGTTCACAGTAACGCAGCAACGTTCTCATTTGCTTCTCCATGCCTCTCCTACAGATTTCTCCCCCTGTTTGCATTTTGACGCTTAGAATTGCACTGCTTGCAAGATTTCTTTACTGAGAAGTATAAACTAATTTACAGATAACAAGTGAAAAGATAAGTTTGAAAGGAAGTTACCTTCTCTTTCTTAGACAGAAAAAACAAGACATCTTCATAAATTTCAAGACGATCACGCTCAGATATCGCATTCCAGACTTCCATCTCTCCAAACATTTGTTCAGCTTTTCTGTACAAAACAAAGAAAAAGCATACAATCATTTGCTGGTGAACACTCACTTAAATTGTCCCACTGACTTACAAAAACATCAAATGAACTCTGTTTTAAGTAGCAATGCTTTTGTATGGCATCTCCCTAATTTTCTGTCTTGGGCAACTTTTTCTGTGACAGCTTTCTATCTCTTATAAACAAAGAAAACAGTTAAAAACTAAAGCTGATGCCACTATACACTCCTCTCCATAGAGGAGGAGTGCATTACATCAATATTTTTATCTGAGGGCTAGCACATGTTCAGGCCACTGTTCCAGCAAACTTTATATGAAATCAGATATATGAAATTTTCAGTGACAGGCTTATTAGATATACCTCCCTTTGGGCATGAACTCGCTATCAGAACTACTTTGTTCTTAATGGCAGATGTAATATAAAACTCCTCTCAGCGTTATCTTGTATTTCTACTTATTAGAAGCTCAAACCATTATCATCAGCGTAACACTCATCTGAGTGGGCTTTTTGCCTTGGTCTATAAAAATAAGAATATTTGTGTTCCTATAAAAATTTTAGTTTCAGACTTTTCCAGGCTGAGTGCATACAAAGGTTAGCATTCACCAAGAGCAAGCCAGCAAGATTTGATTAACTTGGCAAGCTAGTGAAGGCTGGAACTTCATTTAAGATCAGTCTTACTTGTATCTTGTTGTGGATGTCATCTTTTCATGGTTTTCAAGAAAACGCTGGAAGGATTCTTTAGCTTCTTTGTATTTTGATCTTGCTTCTTCTTTCTCTTCTTTTTCTGTTTGAACTTTGTAAGCATTAAAGGCTTGCTTTTTTTCACTTAATTTTGCCAAAGCACTTCATATCAAAGAAAAAGAAAACCATGTCAATTATACAAAAGGGAATTAAGTTAGAAAAACAAATCCAAAAAGCCAAAAGATAACAGTCATCACACTGTCTCTCCCTCGGGATTACGGAAGATCATTTCAAAAAAGCAATGAAAACAAGCACTTATTAATAAAAGCAGTTAATAAACCGCAAGCTACTATCATGCTTTCAGGTTGCATTTACACATTCCGCATTACAATACTATTTTTATCATGGATATCAACCACTTTTCTGTCAACGTTTATAGCAGCCACCCATTTAAAAAAGTAACCTAGAATGTCTTCAGCTCCGTTGTTGTAAATGCATGCTTTTATTCCCAAGAAAATCATTTAAAGAGCATAAAATACAATAACTGCCACATCTTTTCCAAACGAAAGATTAAGGCTAGGATTTGCATTTCTTTATGTAGTAAAGGAACAAAGTTCCCTGACAACGGTACACATTCACAAACGCAAAAATATCTATTAAAACAATCAAAAGTTACATCAGTAAAGTCAAACTACCTAAATAGTATTTGTGTAGAAATGTAATGAGGAAAGAATCAAGCAGTACCTGTATCTAGGATCATTAATGATCATTTTCATAGCTTGCTCCCAAGAAGCATTGGATGGTACTCGCTGTGAAGACATTAAAATTTTATTAATAGTTAACATGGAAAACGAAACAAGGTACTTTTGGGATTATTGCTATTTCTACAATAAATTCTTCTGGAAGTTTGTCTACTATACAACTATGTTGACTCACTAGACAAAACACAAACAGATCCCATACACTCTGAGGGAAAACCAAAGCCAGTCTCATTTTACTCCCACTTCATCTTTATAACAAAGATAAGAAATTGAGCGCTGAGACAATCAGGCAACACTTTTATTAGAAATGTACCTCACTGTCAGACAAAAATATTGGCCACCATAATTTCCACAACACTTTCAATACAGTTTTAGAATTATTACTTCAGAGGGGAAAAAAAAGTGTCTTTAAATCATACTAGTTTATGGAAACACCACATACTAAATCTAATAGTTCGTCCTTTTTCCGTATGGACCTCTACACTGTCCGTCTCTGAAGCATCTAGTGAAGCTGTCTGTCAAATCACTCACCATTCCAGTCTGAATTTTGGACAAAGACCAGATTACAAGTTTGCGTTACAGTGTGGAGATCACGTAAAAGGAAGAAAATAAGAAAAAACTGAACTGAGAGCCCTGATGAAAACTCAACACCTTCCCATTCACCCCAAGAGCTGAAAAAAAGTTCAAATAGTGTATTGTTTTCACTTTGCGTTCTTTTCCCTTATTTCTTGTCTAGTACAAAAGTCGTCTTCCACAACAGTGAGAAATTCTTCACACACAAAAAAATCTAGCCATTTCTGACAAATGCAGTTTTTGTAGTTCAATAAAGTATGAAGAATAGTTGACTGAAATACCTTTTCTTTTAACAGTTCTTTAAATGCTTGCTTTGCTTCTTCTTTTGTATTCCATGTATAGGTTTTTTTAACTGGTTGGGCATCATCGTCCTCTTTCTTTGAAGCAGCACTATATACAAAAATCAGTGATTTTATTTTTTAAGCATTTTTTTTCTAAGTTAGAAGCACTGAAGAGTCATAAACCACCATAAGATAGAACGAGTTTTTTAAATAGCAACTCAAAGAAAAATAATGCTACACATGATAAACACCACAATTTGTACAAGACTTTTCCTTACAGACACCATACACAACTGATCAAAAAAAGCAAACTATTTCAGAAAAGTATTATCACTTATGCCTCTTGCCCTTAATTATCTCCTGATGGCTATAATCCCCCCACAGCGTAGTCCTTTTTTGTTTGAATGATGAAAATCATAAGCTGTAATTCTCCACATAATCAATTCTCCATTATTAAAAAACAAAGGATCTCATTTCTGGTGGAACAGATAAAGAGCTATTTAGTATTGCATTTTCTTCTAATGATTCCTAATTGCACAGATCTATGTAAGAGGAAACATATAGGGTAAGCATGTAATGTTGCTTCGGGAAACTCTTACAACTGTCGAAAAATTCATGAAATGTTCAAACCACTAATGTTCTCTGTAGGGTTTAAGAGCTTTGGGAGAGGGTTAGCAAGAGGAGAGCGTTAATTTTTCTAAAAATAGATTTAACACTTCTTCCTCATTATCATTCTCTGCTGCCATTGATTCATGCTTACATTTCCTTGAAGAAACGGCTAACTGTCAAAAAAGCCTGGCCACCTATAGTTGAAGATAAACCAGATCCTAGAAGAAATACAACACTGCAGCAAAGCCACATGCGTTGTCATGCTGAACACGAGCCGCCAGTGTGCNTCCTGAAGCCTCCTGCTTGGAAGAGTCATCTGCTGCGTTAGCTGCAGTTTCTCCACCCTGGTCCTGCACAGCAGGTGTAGAAGTTGCTTGTCCCTGTTCCTCAGCTGCGGCTGTGCCAGTACTCTCATTTTCTACAACAGAAGAAGCTGCAGCAGATTCTGCTTCGGTGGCTGCTGTTGCTGCAGAAGCAGCAGTGGTGGTAGTAACAGCCGCGGCAGCTTCAGCAGCAGTTGTGGCTGTGGTGGTTGTGTTTGTGGCTTCTGCTGCAGCAGCTGGAGCAGATGTTGTTGGAGTCGATTCTTCGGGCTTTGTGCTATAGGTATCAAAAAACATAGAAGCATGGGACAACTTAATGGCTTAGAGAAACCTGTAGTTTAAATAAATTAATGAAGTACAAAATGAGAGGTTTAGGTCTAGTTACAAAGATTGTATCCCAAAAGAACACAAAACAATCTTAGCTCAGAGAAAGGAAATGCTTTACTGAAACTGTGTAACTATGTAGATCAATCATTTCAGTTAAAAAGAAATCTAGACCATACTATTTGCGTTTTTATAGATTAAGCCACCATTTGGAATGAAAAACTGGAAGGAGAATGTTTTAAAATTCAAGGATTAGATTCCATTTTTAAGAAATAATAGGCAGCCTAATGTAAAAAACATTAGCATACCATTAAAAACATACCTGTTTTCTTCAGCTTTAATCATTGCTAGAGGAGAAAGGGGAAGAAACAATCAAAATATAGCTTCAAAAGTAGTTTATATATGCAGGGTAAAAATTTATAATTAATATGATTTAATAAAAGCATAGCTTTAGATATTTTTGTTACTACCAATAATTTTAAAATTTGTGCCCTTTAAAGACTGACATCAATTCAGACTAAAACAAAATTTAGAAATCCCATTAAATAAAGATTAGGGTATGTAAAAAACAACTTCTTGGTTTAAAATAATTATTTCAACTTTATCTGTTCTTTAAACTAGTCTTTTAGAGTCAGGTTTACTGAAACAGATCTTTCTTTCTTTTTTTAATGCTAACAGTCACTGATGCCTACTCTTCGTAGTACTTTTTAAAATACTCATTTATTACCCCAGCTGATTTTGTAGATTTTTCATCAAGATCTTATTTCCCTTACTGCCTTTCAGCAGACAGCCAGTACTACTGCTCTGAGGATAAAATACATCACTGTTTTCAAAATTCTTCCAAGATACCAAAACAAAAATGTAATTCTTACTCAGTTATAAGCTATACTGTATTAGGGAAGTCCAGCACCCTTTTACCCTGGTTTCCCAAGTCAATGAGGATTAATTAGTACCGTCATCCCTCTACCTCTTGTCTTCCCCCATCAACCTAAACCCCTTCACAAATCCTACTAAGTTCCTACAAGTTTCCAAAGGATTGGTGGCTAAGTAAGAGTCAAATCCCACAACAGCCCTAAAACGAAGAAAGACTAGAAGCATTACCTACTGCCAAGACAGAGAGCATGCACATAGCCCTGAACAAGCCACAGCACATCACATCCTAATCCAGTTCCCCTTCAGGGACACGAGGGGGAGCTGATGCTGCTGCCACATAAATGGGGAAGAACTAAAGGTATAGTGGAAAACGGGAAAGGTGAGGGGGACACAGGAGGCAAGACTGCTCCATAGAAACCTCAGACTGCATTAACTCTACTACGCACAGCTTATTTCAGTAGATTTCATTTCTAACAGCAGTTTGACTGCTATGCTTTGATACCAATTTTTTACTAAAAGTCACGCATATGCACAGCGTACAACTCACTGCCACTCTCCCTACTAATTTTTCTTAACATTACCTTCAAGATCCTCAAGCTCTTTGGGTTTTGCCCAGCGCGATTCCTTTGTTTGGGAATTATAATAGTAGGGTTTTCCAGAATCAGATTTATACTCTTTCCAGGGACACTTAGACAACAATTGCTAATGGACAGAAAACAAAAACATAAAATCAAACTTACAGTGGTGTTCTAAAATTAAAAGGATAGCTAGAAGTGAGCCAGAAACACTATGCCAAGAAATAACTTAAGGATCAATGAATACAAGGCATATACTTTGCAAGAAAAATCCTCCCTAGTGATAAATAAATACATTACTTATCTAAATATTAAAGAAAGCCATCTTTCTAATATGGAAAATTTATTTTAAAATTGACAAAAACTGTCGAGAACTTTGTCCTTTTTGCAGCCTCAAGTTCCAACAACATAAGGAATGTGATATAAAATAAGAAATGTTGCAAAAATGTTTAAGAGTTTGGTCCCATTCTTAAAAAAAAACAAACCAAAACTATTGGCACAGCTATCCTGTACAATAGTTATGCTAGCAAATTCTTGCGTTCACACGAACTCACACAGTACGGTAATCTTCATCTGAGTTTAGTTTACCTCAGCAGGTGTTTTGAGATCATCTGGCTTCTCCCATGTAGACTGCTTTGTTTCAGTATTATAATAATATGTTCTTCCATCAGGTGATTTGTGTTCTGTCCATGTAGATTTCTAGGAAAAATAAAAAGTACCATTAATGATGAAAAATAATTGCTGACCGAGATGCTATCAAAAGCCACTAAAAAGTTAAATACAAGTGGAAAGCTGATAAACCTGTTTAGAGTGCTCTTCATTAACAGAACTGTTGGTTGTGGCAGTTTGCTGGGCTGCACAAACTACGGGATGTGTTGTCTGAGGGCGAAACAAAACAGAGCTCTGAAAAGACATTCTGGTTAATATTTGTTTTTCATTCGAATGTGTATATTAAATATACTAAACAATTCAGCAACAAAGGAAAGACAGCAAGCCAAAATCTAAACACATTAAAGTCAGTATTGTTTTCGAGAAACTACTACTTTGTGACAAGAGCTATTAAGAGTCCCTCACAGCCCCCTCCCATTCAGCAATCCAAGGCAGCCAATTACCATCAGAAAAGAAAGCAAAAGTGAGGTGATGACCCTAACAACTTCAAGCGAAAGTCGCAGAAGCACTCCATGTTTTCAAAACTAAGAAAAATGTGCTTCAAGAAGATTCTGACTTCAAGAGTTTAGTGTGCACTCGGCAGTACCTTCCTACTGCTTTCATCAACAGTTTATGTAAACTCGTTGAAATTAGGGCTGGCGGAATACAGCTTTAGCCATCTACGCTGTTTCAGTTACTGGGTATGGCTGAGGTGAAACCACCTTTTTACAGGTCCAATTGCCTTGCCCAATTACACAGAATGCAAATCTCATAGAAATAAAAGGACAATTGATATTAACCGATATTTAATAATTAAGCTAGGTACAAGGTCTCCAAATTTTGAAGTAACAACCAAAAAACTTACAATGGGGTATCTTTGAGGCCACATGACTATTTTTACAGATTCCGCCTCTTTGTTATCTAGTCAAACTATTTTCTTCATCATCTTAAAAACTAAAGGTAAATGTCTGGGATATCTTCTAGAGAAGTAATTTAATATTTACAAAATTTTAAATATAAATCTGATAGTGACTGAAAGTTATTCATGGTTATTCAAGGTGCCATGAAAGACAAATTCAAAATTTGAGATTACTTCCAGATGACCTGCCTACCTCAATATGAAGTCACAATAATTCATGATTCAAAAGTTTCAATATTGAGATATACAGCACCAGTTCTGTTCCATCAGCAATATCCCATCTGATGGAAAGGTGGAAGAATACTGAAAAATCACCTAACGAGGTAAATTTGGCCTGCAAGCCACCTTCCTGTTTACAAGTTCAACCTATGTTAAATCACCTTCCATGCAACCTACCCAATATTTATTTCTACTTAAGCTACTGAATTATGCTATGTTCCCACTATCATGGAAAGAGACGCTAACAAAAGCAAATTTCAAATAATGTCAAGACTTCGAGGGGGAGAAGTTAGGCTAAATTACCAACAAGCAGCAAAATTGATGAAGTGGTGATAACTATTCTTTTGAGGTTAGTACTTTATATTCTTCAAAAACCACAGTGATATTTTCAAAATTATTATGGGTAACTATATAGGCTGTTCTCTGTTTGTTGTTGAAGTGTTTGGTAACAAAACTCTCAGTAAGTTGACAATGCTAATAAAGGTTCCAATAAATCACATGAACAATACCAGAACCTTGACCTGGCTTCTCCTGCTAAGCACAGCTGCATTAAGGAACAGCAAGAAAGACTTAATCACTGCCTACCAAATTCTGCTATACATATTAGAACTGCCAAAGCAAAATATTCATTAATATGCAATAGGCAAAAAGTTACCCAAACATAATTAAAATAAAAATCTGCTTAAAATGGTCAATGATATGGAAGGGCAAAAGAAAGGAAGAAAAAAAAAAAAAAAAAAAGAGGAAAAATACACAAAGAGGAACAACCTTCAATCTTCTTCAGCACAAATAAAACCCCAACTCTACCCTGAGTAACTATCTAGCCCAACACTTGCAAAGATTTAAACCTGAAAACAGTCAGCTTTAAAGTAACATAGGTCTCTCGGCTACAATTCACTTGCTGCTCAGGTAGGGCAAAAAGACCTAAAACCACCACAAGGAACATCTCATATTGCTGTCCTGCATACTAGAAGAACTAGAAATACAGCAGACCTACTTTAGTTCAAGCTTAAATTTCTTTAAATGACAAAATACTACATTCACACAAAAAGATCATGAAAACCGTATGTATCTGACAAATAAGAAACACATTTGGAGCTATTTTAACATTAATTACAGACTGACAGTCAAATAAGCAAAGAAGCTCCATATAAGAAGAAAAATAAGATACAAGGTTTTCTTTTAAATCTGTAAAGCCATGTATGCACAACACTACGCAGCTATTACAATCTTCTAGAATTTTGATTTTCACCTACCTGAGTTCCAGGAGGTGTTACACCTGAAAAACAAAATTTAAAAAATTAATTTAAAAAAGGGTTTGGTTGCTTTATTTTTCTACAGAAGACTCAAATTAATCATGTTTGAAAGAAAAGAAGTTTTTTTGTGAATCACTGAAGATGTCAGTTACTGATATGATAAATCACATTTTACAGAAAAGTGTAATTTTTTTTTTAAATACTTCACCTAATTTTGGTGAAATATTTTGAAATGGTAACAAATTGTTTATACTTACCTACTTGTGCATCCATACTGTTCACCCCTGGCTGTAGAAACAATCAACAGACATTTAAGCACTGAGTGCAATTATAATTAAATCATCAATAAATACAGTACATATCCAAACAAGTGCTTTCAACACCGAATGCTCTACTACCTTAAATATGGATTCCCATCGCCCACTTAATTATTACTGCTTCTTAAATAAGCCATTAGGAATATCAAGCTACTTTTCAGAAAGGCAATATATACAATGAACTATACCAGGGGGTCTCTTGCCCTTTTCAATACACATCTTTATCTCCCAAATGAGTAGGCTGGGAGGAAAAAAAAAAAAAAAAACAAAACACCAAAAGAGATTCTGACTTTCTGCTGGAGTAGGTTAGTAGGCTTCTGTTATAGTTATGTGGCATAAACCTTTGAACATATTAGTGTCGAATTTGTTGCATTTATAAAACTGCCTGCAAATAACCAAAGCTCTTACAGATACTCTTTTTGAAGTTCTTTCAAACTAAGGAAAAAGACTAGCAGAATTCACATAGAGTTTTCCCAATTTCTTTCTTTTTCTGCAGGCAAAAATTAGCTTGCAGGTTTATCTTTTGCTAGGGTTTCTCTTTCAGCTTTCTTCTACAAACTGTATTAACAAAAAACTGCTCAAGAAAAAAAAGTAAAATTTGTTAAAAAGAGAAAAGACATCATATTTGATCAATTATGTTTGATATTATCCAATAGACCTAAACCAGGTGAATCATCAACGAAAAGTAGGCCTTTAAAGTGCATTCTGTGTATTAAAAAAAATCTCAGCTACTCTGTGTGCATATGTCTACGAGCGTAAGTACTGTCAGTTAAGCAAGGCCATAGTTAAATTTGTGTCTCTGGTAAATAACCTTTCTGACACGTTTCTTTTCTTGTGCCTGTGTTTACTTTTCCAAATTCCATTCTGATTTGCTGTGTATTGTAAGAGCACTAATCTGACTGAAATAATCATTTTTAGGAATCACACTGGTTCTAATCAGCTTTCTGGAAGTGAACACTTCTGTAGACCACAAAACAGCAAACCTGCATAGGAGACATTTGAAAGACCACCACGCTTGGATGAAACAGTCAAGACCAAAGAGCCCTGACATCAGTATAAATCATTCAGTTGGCCTCAATCAGCTTTAGATTACATTTTACACTTCGAGAAGGTATTTTCCGTCAGACAGCCATTCAACAAGTCAATAACCTCATGAAGTTTACCAAGCAAATCATCAAGGCTGCAAAGAAGGTCACCATTTTTTGCTCATTTACAAATTATTTTAAATTAGGAAGTGGTAAAGTCATTCTTTTGTTTCTGAAACGCTTCCCACATGCTGTGGTACACACGCGATAGCAGAGAGGTACAAGAATGCTGCCATGACAGACAAATGCCTTCTCATACACATGCGCAAAGGTGTGAGCTCCGGCTATCAATGCCAAGAGGGTTAAGGGCAAAATTAAAACCTGGAGCCCTCTGCCATGCTACTTTAACTCCTAAATACCATACATCCACAGACTTAATTCAATCAAAATTTATTCCTAATCCCTTATTAGAAACCCAAACCTGCCTTCTTGCCAAAATATGTAAAAATATACAGGAAAACTCAAAACCAGACTGATTTTAGTGCTGATCCCTCTCTCCCCTTTTAAGTCTCTGTTGGCCACAGCATTTTTAAGATTTTTTCCTCTGGAGGTCTGAAATTCTTTTAAAATTTTCCACGAGCATCACTTGTCAGAAATTCGTAACAACTTCTGTATGGGAAATGGCGGAAAATCACTAACATCCTTCCCACTTGGTAGCTTCTAAACTATTTAGTGTGTTAGGAAGCAGCTACATGAGCACAAGAACTATTGAAGTACAGTTCCCACGAATTTGCCTAAGGAGTTACTGACTTTTACTTAAATTACACTAAGGCTGCAACATACACTCACGTCTCATTAAACAGAGAACAGTTACAAGTTTGTTTCTCACTGCTAACAGGCAGATTCTCTAGTGTCTGATAAAGCCCAAGCACTAAATTTAAGTTTTGCTCCACTGTTAAGATAATTAACATCCCTTCTCTGGTATGAATTCTGTCATCTAGCACACGTCAAGGTGACATTACATCCTCTTCCTAATAGTCCCTTCTCTATGTATTTTGCAGAAACTTTGCACCTTTGTGATTTTTCTCTCATTACTCCAGAGGGCGGATGGACTGCTTAACACAATACATCTGGTTACACACAGCATATTTAGTAGATGAATTAAAGATCTCTTTCAGTAAACCCTTAATGAAAAAAAAAAAGTGCAGTATTAACCAACTTATTTTTTAAAATAATCAACACAAGCAGTAGCAAAGGTTTTGTACTTAGCACTATAGAAAAATTCAGAGTTCTACAAGGATGCAATCTGACTTGGGGATGTAGTATCTGCACGGTAAGAGAACAAAAAATAATTTATTTCTAAATTTAAGTGGCTAGAACTGTTTTGAAGTGGATCTCCTACAGTTACTTTAAATCTCCAAAAAGATTATGTTAATAGGAAAGAAATGTAGCCTTTTCCACTTCAGAGAGACTTAATCTGTAATATCTGTTAACTCTTCCCTCTCCATTTCCACCCAAATAACTTCTTCATACCTTTACTAATTTCAGCAAACTTTACTCAAGATCTCAAACGTGCTGAATTTCAGAAAGTTTTACAAAAAATCAGATATATAGTGGTCAGACAATTAGCCCCCCCTCCAAACAGCCACAGTTCACACTGGTTCCTGCCAAGCTACAAGCAGGTGAGGGACAAGGGAGGAGGCCAGGGGTGCGGGAAGCGTTATGGGAAGCAGAATCCAGACAGGAAAAAGAAGGGAAAAGCAGGCACAGATAGAGAGAAGAGTTTAAAGACCGATGAAAATCCACAGAACACCAAGTATCACTAGCTCTACCTCTCGCAGAAATCTTACTTTTTTAACAATAATTCAAAAGCTACATAAAATGTCATTGTAATTAGCAATACCTTTTTCAGTCTAATTCAAGAAAACAAAGGCATACCCACACTGAAGTAACGACAGCAACTGACGCAGAGACCTTCTAAAAACCAGAAAAGTTAAGTTAAACTCACCGGAACTGTAGGCTGCATAGCAGCTTGAGACATGTGAGACATCATCATTCCAGGCATTACTGACTGCATCATTCCAGGCATCTATAATTAAATAGTATTTCAGATGTATTTTATTGTATTTTAAACATAAAATATGAGGATTCTTTTATTTTTATTTGAAAGCAATTATCTGGTAATAGTTTTTAATTAAAAAAAACCCAAAAACGTTTTAAGGACTTGGCAACAAAAAGTAAGATAGGTTTGTAAAATTCTGATTCCCTTTATCACACTCCTACAAAATCGACGTTAGCAATAACATGTCTACAGTATTCAAAGTCTGATATGAAGTATTAACAAAGAAGACCACTTAAACTACAAAAGAACAACAGTAAATGATAAGATGCGTGATCTGTTAATAAGCTATTACTGAAATCCTAATTTAAAGCAGGAAAAATAAAGGTTGGGAAAGCTTTCTGCAAAATTCCAAGGCCACACAGAACAAACTAAACAAAGGAAAGGTGAACTCAAGAGTCTAAGATGAGTTCTGCTCACATTTTTTGACAACTTTCAACCTGTTTCCCTTTCCTCTTACCTCACAAATAGGAAGAAATACTTTACAGGGACACTGTAAAGAAGAATGAATTTCTGCAAACAACTTCAGGATGAAAAGAGCTATTAAATTCAAACATCAAAGCTCTAAAACAATTGTGATCTCTTTTTTTTAAAGGTCTGGGGGAAAAAACCTTAATATAGACATACGATATTAAACCATGTAACAGTGTGAACTTGGTAATGGGGACATATGACACTACAGAAATGAAAGGTTTTAGTCTAGACTTCTATCCGAGTTTGTTGGGTGGTCCGATGAGACCAAAAAACCACAGAACTGCTAACTCAGATAAGCTAGCTTTTGCTCAAATATTTATGCTTATGGTCTCAAAGGGATAGTTATACAGAAGTTACGCATCACTCAAGTGATGCACTGAAAAGGTGTCAAAAATGCTACTGAAAAAGTGTTTAATACCTTGCATGTTTCCCATTATTTTTGCTGATCCTGGCTTTTGAGAACTTACAAGCCATAAAAAAGTGGCAAAATGAACAAAATGTACAATTTAGGTCACTATGAACATGAACTTTTGGCCACTCATCCCAAACAGGTCTTGAGAAGCCAACCCCCTTCAACCTTTCAGTTATGCCCCTTTACCTTTATTGTCCTTGGCAGGCTGGCCAAGTGACCCCATCCCCCTGTATCTTCAGGTTACCACTCTCCTCATCTTGCATCTCGTGGGGAGAGAGGGATATGTGGTAGGGCTACTGCTCCACCCTCAATCCACAAGGTTTTCTTGGGAGGCTGAGGGAGGAAGGAAAGACTGGAAGGCGGCCCCTCCTATTCCTCGCCATCCTGTAGAAGCAGGAGAAGAAAGCACTCTTGCCCCACCGCTACTTGCGACTAAGGGGGCTCTGAGCGTGTGAAACTTCTTGAAAGCCCTGCCTGAGGTCCTGAAGAAACCCTGCGCGGTTTCTGCGTAACTCTAACCCAAAGTCAGCAAAGGAAAAAAAAATTGGGAAGGAGGGCGAACTCTTTTCCAAAAGACCCTCCTCTGAGTGATGCTGGCAGGAGGCTGTTGATATTATCTATGGAAAGTACCTGTCCTACAGGGGTTCACCTCAGAAAAGAGAGAACAAGCTATACAACACCCCACCCTGCAAATACGTTTAAAAGACGTATAGATGAGGCGCTTAGGGACATGGTTTAGTGGGTATGGGGGTGTTGGGTTGACGGTTGGACTCAATGACCTTAGAGGTCTTTTCCAACCTTAATGATTCTATGATTCTATGATTCTAAATCCTCACAAATAAACCTATGGTAGATGCTGGAAGGAAGAGCTTATCGTTCAAGGAAACAAGCCAAAGTGAACCAATACTTCCAGCACAATAGTTCTGGTGTGAGGATGTCACTGTCCCGTTCCGTCCTTAAGGCTGTAGGATAACCAAGCCTCTAAGCTCCTCTCTGCTGTGCCACTTATACTTAGCTTTTTACTCTACACCTATCAAAAAGTCCTGAGTTCTCTATATTGCTCACTAAAATATTAAAGACTGAAATATTCGATACATGAGAGCGAGAACAGTGGAACAGAAGCTACAAAAGAACTGTTAAGTAGAGGAATAAAACAGAATTGCTATTTACGTTTCTAATGAACACACACAAAAGCTCACGCTATTAGCTACCATGATAATGGTCAAATCCTCCTCATCTTTTAACACTGCATTATTTTTACACCAGAAGCTCAAACAGGCTGCAAGACCATGCTTAAGAGATTCCTACTCAGCCTTTATACACCAGCTAAAAGGAAAAAAAAAAAGATGACACATGCCCTATCTAAGGTACTGCAAAGGAAGACACTGAGTTGCCAGCGTGACCTTGTGGGTCTTCTCAAAGGGTTAATCTTTCTTGCCATCCTCTGCCTACTCGATGACACTCAGTTTGTACTTATGCAAACCATCATCACAGGTAGTATCACTAGAACGTTTATTATATTCAGAAAGAGAATTGCTCCTTTTAGAAGTTCAGAATTTAATCAGAAACCACACAGGAAAGTATCTTTAATTATTGAAAATCAAAGCTTTACATTTGCAAAAAGCACAGATATGATTCTGGCTACTCTACCTGCCAACCCAGGTCCACACCTGTCGATCTGAATGACCAAGTTTATTTTTCAATCACATGAGACTAGCAACAACTGTATATACACAGAATTATAAACCACTCCCTAGGATTCAAGAAGGAATTCTGCAAAAATTGAAAACATAATTATTCCTTGCCTTGCATCTCCCTATAATTTCCATCTGTGTAGACATAAGAGTTAGCCAAGAATTAAAGAAACGTGAAGTTCTCTACCACTACTACCTCTGAAAAGAACACTATTTTATGTTTCTAGCATGTATTAATAAGACACCCTTACCTCATCAAAATCTAAAGAAAACTACCAAAAAGCTTTAATAAAAAACAAATTATGGATTCATACCTACGGCTATTTACAATTAAAGTTACGCATGAGGTGCATCAATTACCTGTTACAAATGAGAAGAGTTTCTGCATGGATAGGAACACTGTGGCATAAAATACCCTGAATTATTAACCTTAACATATGCAAGCTACTGTGTGAGACTTACCTACCTCAGGGATTACCCAACATCATTAAGGGAAGAAAAAAACAACAAAAAAAAAATCTTGTAAAACTGCCTTACCTGCCCCATTGGTGGTCCTCCCATGGGGGGCATCATCTGAGGCATCATACCGTGGGGAACTGGCGGCATATTTGGGGGTCTCTGACCCATCGGGTGCATTCCCATGGGAGGATAATGTGGCATGCCTGGGTGTCCCATCTGAAAGACAGCAACAAATGAGAAAAATCAGCATGAAGCCAACAACCCCAACCTCACAAAAGCACTAATAACAAAGAGACGCTCAACACTGAACTGAACACGATTTGGGTAATTTTAGATTGATACTGCAAAACAGCAAACAAGACCATTCACTCTTCTGAGTCCTCTAGAGCCAGAGCCAATCAGAATTAACAAATCCATTTAAAATTTCAAAACCGACATCCAAATAAAAAAAACAACCTCCACAATCTTTCATCTTACGGTTTGTCACAGAAAAACGTATTAAATTTAGGAATGGAACTGTTTCTGCATGCCCTTCCATACAATTACGATTAACACAAGTAACTCTGTGGCATAAAAATCAGAGAAAGAAAATATCTTCTACTCCTGATGTCCAAGTCTGAAATAGCGTCTACACTGACTACCATCCCCGTATTTTTCTAAAAACCTGAATCCTGTTGCTGTTCTAATACTTGATGTAGTCACACTGCTAGTACAAAGATGGATACAGACATTTTTTCTTATTTTTTTTAATTACCAAAACATATTAAGAGCTTTCTATTCTAATTGGAAGCAACAGCTCTAAGAGTACCTCAGGATAAACACTGGAAAGCATTTTTCTTTGAAGATATAACTTAAGTGTATAACATATTTCTGTGTGTGTAAGTGCTCCAGTTTATGAATCTGAAAATTATTCTTAAGCAAAACATCATTTTAGAAGGGTCCTTAGCAGAAAATAAAAATAAGTAAAGCTTCTTTTTGATGTTTTCAAAATCAATTTTTCTATGATTTTTTTTTTTTGTACCAGGAGACAGGAACACTAACTCTCTCTGAAGCTGGGAGTGTGCAGTTCACACAAAGAAATCACAAACAACTAGAAAGGTCTGAAACATCCAAGTGAAGCACTTGACCCCCACCACATCCTTGGCTCTTACAGGACAGGCAGTGACAGCTTGCCTCTTTACTGAGCCTCAGACGCTGTCCGCGTAACTCAAGGTAGAACAGTGTTTCCTCAGACCCTCCTCCAAGTGTCACCGCCTTTTCTCGTCCTTCCTGAGGGACCTGCCAACCAGGTGCCGCTGGTCACCCGCCAGTCGGTCGCTGTGGCACGGGGCTCTTACGGCGGGAACGGCACCGGCTAAGCCTCCCCTCCCCTCAGCCGCACACCCATTCGCGGGGCTCCACAGCAACGCGCCGCCTCCGGAGGCGGAAGCCCGCCAAGACCCAGCGCCCTCGCAACTCTCCCCCCGTTCACACGACAAAGCCGGGCCCCGGCCCCGAGGCACGGCCGAGTGCCGCCGAGCCCGCAGCGCGGCCCACCCCGCGCCCCCCACTCACCATGAGGGAGCCGCGGTCGACGCCGCCGGGCCGCATCGAGGGGCTCAGCAGACTGCCCCCGCTGCACCTGCCAAGAAGCCGCCCTCTGAGTGGCTGCCGCGACGAGGGGCCAAAGGGCATGAGCGGCTCGGGCTCCCCGCGGGGCGGGAGCAACGGGGCCAGCAGGCTGACTGGCTTCCCGGCCGGCCAATCCGGACGGCCCGCCAGTCGGGTGCTCTTCGGCGATTGGTCCGCGGCGGAAGCGACGGGGCGGACGGCGTCCCCCGGCGTCAGCTGCATGAGGGGAGGGGGCTTCGGCAAGGAGAACGGGAGCGGCTGCGGGGAGGCGGTCGCCGCCGCCGCCGCCGAGTCCCCACCTGACATCCTGGCCGCCGGCCCAGCCGCGAGGAGCTCTTCTCCGCCTCTCCTAGCGTCGGCGCCCGGAGCCGCTGGCGGCGGCAAGGACCAGGCGGATGGAGAGAGGCCCCGCGCCGGGGGAGGGGGAGGCGAGGAAGCCGCAGAGAAAAGGCGGCTTGCCGGGACCCGGGGCGCGGCGGGGCTGCGGCGAGTAGAGGCGCCTCCCGGCGAGAGCGGAACGGCTGCCGGCGGGGGACGGGGCGCAGGCCCGCCGGGCCGCGGAGCTGGCGCGGGGGGAAGCGGCTGCGGCGGGGGCCGAGCGGAGGGGACGCTGGGAAAGGGCTCACGTGGGCCGGGGGCGGGGCGCTGGGAGCCGGGCGGTACCAGGAGCGTCTGAAGGAAGGGGGGGGGAGGCGCCCACCGCCTACTTCTCCGCCCGTTCAAGCAGACCGGCAGGTGGCGGCCGTGCTCCCCTCCGCCGCGCGGCAGGTGGTACGAGTCGGCCCGGAGGCTCGGCCTCATTGTCCTCCCCCTTTCCCCCCCCCCCCATGGTGGTCTGGGTTGGTACGAGCCGTTCCCCCCACCCTGGGCGCGCGGTGGTAGGTGCCTCCTGAGGAGGAAGCGGGCCGCGCTCGGCGGGCGCCATGGCGGGAGGAGGCCCCTCGGGGCGGGAGGAGGCCCCTCGGGGCGGGAGGAGGCCCCTCGGTGCGGGAGGAGGCCCGCCCGCTCTCTCCCCGCCGCCGAACCGTGGCTGAGGGCGGGCGGCCCGCGGCTGCTCGGCTGAGGTAGGCCGGTGGCGCCGCTCCGGGCCCCTGGCCCAGCTGTGGGCCCGTGGAGGAGCAGCAGCAGCAGCAGCGCTACTGACGCGCTCTTGGGCCGCGCACAGCCCGCTCGGGACCGGCGTGGCCGGAGGGACGGGTAGCGCTGCCATAAGAGTGGCTTTCTGTGGGTCGAGATCCGCACAGTGTGCTTTGTCGTTCAGGGAAAGAAAGCGCCCTGCCTTAAATCGCAGTCGCTACTTAGGGCCACTCGAGGTACTGATGTTGAGGTAGAGTCATTGAAAATCTGGCCGGAGGCGGTTGAAGTTAGGGCTTCCTCAAGCACTGAAGCGTTTGACCTTTTCCAAGGGGACTTGTGGAAAAAGCCTGAGAGGTTTTATCCTTTTTAGGAATCCCGTTCTGCCGCCTCAAATGAGAATTGGAGAGGCTCAGTTGGGCAAGGTGTAGTGCTGCGGATGTGTTGATGCTTTCGTGGGTTCTGTGCAGCGTTTTTATATAAACTGGGTTTGACAGAGCTTGACTTTAACCAACAGACTATCTTAAACATCAATTTCGCACTGTTTCTTTGAGTCTTCTCCTCCCCTCTGCCCTACATCAGATCAGAATGTGCCTTAATACTTCAGTCCTGGTCCCTCTGCCCCCTTCGTAGTTTGTGGTCAGACTCAGTGCTGGCAATGGTGAGAGAAGAGGAGGGGAACTAGAAACGGAGACCTGAAAAACGACCCAATGTTAAAACACACTGTAACTTCAACTGAAATTAAGTGTAACATGTAACTCTTGCTTTTCAATAAAATGGTAAAAAACGTGTCAAATTGTGGGGTTTTTTTGTATATGGTGTGTAGCTAGCTTTTTATAAATATATAACACCTACTGAGAAGTGTTTGGTGTAGAGGAAGGAGTTTATTATATCAAGATAAAAATTGTATGATATGTGTAAACCCAGTCTTTTTATTTATTTTAAATACATATATGCACAGATGTAGCGTCAATTCAATATTTTATGTCTCAGTATCTGTAACTCATAAGTAGACGTGAGCACAATATACATATTTTTGTAGGTTTTTAAAATCAGTTGCAAATGTGGCCCTTTAGATGTAATAGTGTGTTGAGGTTGTTTTGGTTTGGGGTTTTTTTTGATACTCCAAATAAGTGTGCCAGCTGCTGAATGGGGAAGCATTTTGTACAGGTGTCACTTAACAAGTCTGTTTAATAGTAGTCTTAAGCTCCATATGGTGATTAATAGGATTTGTATAAGATGTGGTCCTACAAAGATCCAAAGTTACGTGCGCCTACAACAGGATCATCCTACTGTAATGATATGCTTGTGGTGGAACTTGGAATTTGTTGATAGAAGCTGTTTCTAGTTCTGCCGCTGGTTTTCCTCTGTACCAAACGTACCTGTCAAGTCAATTCGTTATCCCTTAATAAGGAGCAACACTTATATATCAAAGCTTAATTTATTTTGTGTGATATGCACAGATTATTTTAAAACTCTGTAAATACGAAGTACTATATCCAGGCTGAAAGAATACATGTCTAATGTCACTAGGCTTGGATGAGAGTCTCTAATTAAGAGTTCTTATCTGAACAAGGTATTAATTCCCAACTGGTTGTCCAGTAAGAGCTGAAGAGAGCAGAACAGCGTGTGTGGCTCTGTCAAATTACTGTAGATAAGCATTATCTTCATGCTTTTCAGCTGGTTTTTATAGGTGTATTATAAAAAAGTTAATCATATTAAGCAAATTCTCAGATTCGTGTTTTCGAGGAGACAAAAGCATTAGGCAAATGGTATTTGGACCACATACCTCGCTTCCAAAGTCCAGCGTCTTTTTGATTGAGTCTTAGTTATTCTTTTATGAAGAACCCCGCTGAATTTGCTCAGGTTGATGTTAACTTTTGCCAGGACCGAAAGTGGAAATGAAAAAGCAGGAATAATAATGCAAAAAGATTGAGTTGTTGATTTGGAACGGTGCTCCTGCTTTAATATGTGTTTATACCATGTTGAAGTTTTGTACAGGTGATAAAACAGGGCAGCTTGTGGACAGGATATTAAAACGTGATTTCTGTCGTACCAAACAATTGGTATATCTTCATCAGTTCATGAGATCCGCATCCTTTCCTAACAGCTTGGCCTGTCCTACTGCACGATTTAAGACTTGATTCTTAGGCTTGAATATGTTTTCAAATGCAAAATTATGTATTTCAATCACTGCCACTTCAGCAAACTTAATCGTACAGTCGAGGTGATTATTGTGGAAACTGCTTGTAGTTTGCGAACTGACCGATATATACTTTTCTAGCCAGGTTCTGCATAAACAGGGTGTGTGTGCAGCTTTGTGTCGCGTGGCTCAAATCCAACTGCAGGCAGCACGCCCTTGGGCAAAAGATGCCATCTGGTATTCATCACGTGAGGGAATCATCGCCGTCTGCGAAATCCTGGGTCTGGCTGGAGAAGTTGGACAACACAGGTAAACAGGATTGACATGTGATTTAGAGACAGACAAAAGGCTACTGTCTGTGTCAGAAAAGCCTTGGAAATTTAGCTTCATAATAATTTACAACTAGTGTTCTCCTAACGATGTGGTCAGAGCAACTATGTAGACGCAGGCGCTAACGGCACGGTGTGTCTGTACGCGTGGCAAAGCGTGCGGGTTCTGACTCCGCTGGTCCCCTGATGCAGCAGCTGCTGCCATGGGAGCTACCAAAAAACTGGCAACTCTGCCCTGCTTTCAGCAGGGAAAGCCCCACTGTGTTAATGCACTATTGTCTTCAGCGAAGGTGATGTTTGGGTTTAAAGTTCTGGCAAAACAGTTTCAGACGTGGTTTCATGATTTTTTTTTTTGTTTGTTTTTTTAAGGCAGGAGCAAGCAGTGCTGTAAGCACTGGAAACCAAGTTTTGCAGAGACTTGCGTTTGTGAATGAGCTGCCAGGTGAATGCTCTTATTTTCTGGGGAGAGTTGAACTCACGCTGTGCCCGTAGAGAAGGCAACAAGTGTCTGTTCTTGGTAGTTTTGTGAAAGTTACAGGAACTCACTGTAAAAAAACCTACCGGTTTGTACTCAAAACTTACAAGAGGGGTGGATGCATATGCGAGATGTGAACAATGTTCTAGAGACAACGGAGGTAAGAGTTTTGCCTGAAGTGAAGAATTTACCTAATCTCTTGTTTAAAAACATCTTGCAAAGTTGAGCAGTTTGTTTGCACAGAACCAGCTGTGTTACAGCTGTTCCGTGTTCTCATTGTTAGTCTCTGCAGAGGGTGAGTGGGCGGATTTCTTCTTTTGCTGTTTACGCTGGTGCAATATATTCACCAGACAGCTTGATTAGCAAACCTCTGAGAAGGGGTCTCAAAAGAAACCAGCCGTGTTGGTTTGACGTGTGGTAGAGTTGTCCGTGTGGGCTGCCAGAATAGCTGGAAGCCTTTAGAATGGCTTTTAGAGGTGTTATTTTTTTCTTTTTTTATTTTCAGAGGAGTGGAAGGAACTAATGTTGATCTGTATTACGGCAGCAGTAAGTAACCGCAGTGTGTACATGTGTGTAAGCTGAGTCACTGAATAATTGTTAATACATATGGCCATTATAATTATGGTGTCATCGATTTAGGTGCTGTGATTATTGCTGAAACATGTATTATTTAAAATACGATGCACTCATTAAACTTAGATAAAATGTTCTGGTTTTAGAGAAAACAAAGGAAACTTATATGAATGTACAGGTGAAACTGCATATGTAAGAAATCATTTCATATGATCTTAATAGTAAAATTACTGCCTGTGAATTTAGTCAGTGGGATAGATACTTGAATAACGGAGAAGAGCTGGAGGGCTGGTGAAGACAGAAAAATTCCAATTTTTTTTTTTCCAATTATAATTTATAATTTCGTTTTGTGCCACTTAATTGCAACACCAAACTTAGCTGTGATGCAGGTTGTTTGCTAAGGTCCAGCTGTGGAAGCAGCTGATGCAGCAGGAGTGTAGGAAAGGAGTGAGGACTTTGAGTGCAGTATGAGCTGAACTTGAGTGAACTTTTGGTGCTGCAAAACAGGCAAATGCTGCCTTGAAATTCACAGGAGCATAGTTTAAGAGATCCAGGGATAATCTCTGCTGCGCTCGACGTTGGCACGGCTTTGGTTGATCTGCTTGTGATCTTAAATGATCTGGACAAACAAAAAGCTGGCACAGAGTATGTGCAGAGGGGAGATGCAGTGCTGAAGAAGCGGCTGCTGCACGCGTTCCTTGTGCAGAGACAGCAGCTTCTCAGGCTGAATTGTAATGGTGATGCATTCAGATTAAAAATTAATTTTAAAAATTACTTTATCATAAACTCCAGTTGGAGAGTGAGGATTTATTTAGAATTGAAAAACTGGTGCAATTTTCTTGACGCTGTCATGCACAAGGACTTGTTTTCTTACTTAATTTTCACTGAGATAATGTACTGCTAAAACAAGAGTTAAATTTAACAACTGTAGTAAAAGACTTTTCTAGAAATAACTTCTGTAGGAACTAAAGAAAAAAGCACACAGACCCGCTCCCTTAGTGTTCGTTTGTTTGTCAATGATGTCATGTTTATCTTTCTATTGCTACTATGTAACTATGATAACTGGCGTGTACTTCCTATAATTGCAACTACTTGTAATATGTTTTTCTTTTACAAGCATTGCACTGCATATTATATGTTACAAGCCTTCCCGTTTGAAGAGAGTAGATATTTAGGGAACGTGGATTTTATTTTTGCGCCTGTATAGTATTATCTGATTTCCACCCACCTCCATTATTATCAAACACTGTTAATATTGCACTTTGAGCCATTTAAACCACTTTTCCGCAGTCAGACATGAGCTCGTTCAGCTAAGATGCTGGACGGGTGAGCTTTGATCTGCGCTGGCTCGTTAGCATTGCTCTGAAGCTAATAAGAGGCAGGGTGCAGCAGCACCCCGCTGGGACCAGCCTCCTGTGGCTGGTTCCCAGTTTGGGGAGAGCACAAGTCCAGTTCACTTCAAGTGAGGGCAGGGTGAGCCCGTCTGTTTCTACATAGATGTATTTTAAGTGTTTTATGGTGTTCTGATGATGGAAGTAAGCGAGTACCCTTTGCCTTTTACTTCTAATCTTTCTTGGATTGTGGGATCAAGGAAAATTTCTTTGTGAATATCCACTGTAGCTCTTAGGTTGCAGATAAGAGATTAAAAATGCAATCAGCTTGTATAATTTTACTTCAACTCTGTGTGTTTGTGCATGCCTACATGTATTGAAGGAATGCATTGTGTGTTGTGATTTTACATTGTTCCGTATATGAAATAAAGGTATTCTGATGAGGAATTGATTTGGTATCTCAGATGTGTGCGTGTGTTAATGTTTTCTGTTGAGTTGGGTATTTCTCTACAGTGCTAGAGCAGAAGGCCGGTTTTACCCTGCTTGTAGACATTGCTTCTCAAGTGTTTAAGGTTTGTTACAAACAGGGTAGAATTCAGCCAAATGTTGTAACAGTATTAAAATTGAATAGGCAGTGCTTTTACTGTTTCCAGAACCACAGCAACCCAGTTCTGCCACTTCAGCATGGAGATACTGAGCTGTGTGAAATAGCTCCTCAATCACTGTTTTACAAAGGTCATACATATCTTGAGTTAAAACTATAAACCATAGTCCTTGCACTTCTGGCAGAGTCCAAATTAACAGTCTCGAAATACATAAACATTAAAAGGCCTTTACTTCATCAGATTTTTCTGCCATGGTGGAATTAAATTTTTAAATCTCATTATTTGCTGTCTAGAATTAATGGTGCTGCTAAAGCATCCCACTTAATCTGAAACTTCTTCCTACCCGAACAAGATCTGCTCACCTCATACAAGAAGATAAGGGGTCTCACTCAAAATCTGAAAGCAGATGCTTCATCTTTTCCTGGCTCTGCCCAGCATTCCCTAGGTTACTCCCTTTAGCCTTGTGCTTTACGACGGATTTAGGTGCCGGTTACCGTAAGCTGTAGGTGCAGTTCCTCATTTCTTGGGCACGTCTTCCCAAACAAGGACACCTGAAAGATGTTCTTGCCCTCTTGTGTGAGCACTTCACCCTCACTTTGCATGTGTTTGCCTCCTCAGGCTGTGACCCTCTCCCTGTGGCTGCTGCACCCCTTCGTGCTCTGGCACTTCCCCTTCCCTGCCTGTCAGGTGCAGACTTGAACTTGCATGGTGCGAGAACCCCAATTTGCCACAGGAACCCCCAACATGGAATGGTTTCAAAAGACAAGTTGTCCTAAGGGGCGATGCGATTGATCTTGCGTTTGCGTTCAGGAGAGTTGAATCTGACTGCTTCTGGTTCCCTACAGTGAGCATAGCTTCAACAGGGGTTGAAGTTGCTTTTGTTGTCCTGAAGTTCAAGTTTGCTATTTACAGTCTCTTTCTTTTGTTAAACTTTGCTGCCTAAAATAAGTCTAAATCCAGTGATTTTTTTTCTTTTCTTCCCCCTGAAGTTTTTAACTTTTTGTATTGTTTTTCATATGTTTTGCTAGAGCCTGTATCTTCCACCCTTCCTTCCTTTCTGGTCCTGTAGGAAAGTTCCCTGCCGGTGCATCTGTATTTTGAAATACAGAAGTTGTAGGAATCTGGGGGGAGAAGGAGTGCTTAAGTTTCTTTTGCAATGGAATTATAGCACTACTAGTTAGAGTATATTTAAATACAGAGTGGTCTTTTAGTTTTGCTCTTAAAAATGCACTTACGCTTTTTATGTATAAGCTAAATACAAAATTACTCTCAAATGTTTCCTAGACACCTGTCACTTTATGTATAGATGGTTATTTTTTGGAAATACAGCGGTTTCTAAGACAGACGGTCTGGTCTGTGGTCTGGCCAGCAGAGTGAGGGCTTGTACACAGAATATGCTTTAAGACTGTGAATCTGAAAGGAAATATTAGTGAAGCTTCCAGCCTGTCTGTCTTGGGATTCAGTTCATAAAACAGGAGCAGCTTATTAAGGAAAAAACATTTGTAAAATTTTTTTACATTTTGGAATGCCATTTAGAATTCTGTCCTGCTTTATATGCACTGGTAAAATATTTTCAAATATTGGTGTATGAAGCAAAGAGCAAATGGGTCTAAAAGGCAGTGTTGCCTTAGCAACTGCGGTCTTAGTTTCTGGATAGATTAGAACTACCGGTTTCTAACATGTTGAGTTAAAGAAATCTCTCTGGACATTAAAAAAAAAAGGGGGGAAATCATATTCCACATGAAGCTAGTTATGTTTTTGGTTTGCTGGTGTGTCTGATTATTTCACAACAGATGTGCTTTAAGTTATACAGAAGGATTTTTTTTTTTCCATTAGAGCTTCATAAGTTATTCAAGAATTGAATTGATTTTGTTTTTTAAAAATACAGTTTTGATGTTGTGGTAAGGGTGGTTTTGTTGTGGTTTTTTGGGTTTTTTTTGTTTTGTTTTGTTTTGTTTTGTTTTTCCTTCTTGCAAGGAGTCCCAGAGATATCTGATATATTCTGGTTAGATATATTCAGCACATAACCTTAGTCTCTTTTGTCAAGAGCTGTAGGGAGCTTTTTCCCCTGTTTCAAATATATTCTTTGCAGCTTATTTCTTCCTCTGAACGCTGTTACTTAATTCTCACTCTTTAGTCTATGAAAAATGTATTGAAATTTTCCAGTAGTGTATTTTGCTTTATAAACTGTGGGATTGCATTATATGCTGGGTGCTATATGATCATGGCATGTTATCATGATTGTGTTCTGCTTCCACTTGCACTGCCGTCATGGAAAACATCAGACCAAGAGCAGGCTGAATTCAGATCAGTCCGATGTGGGGAGCAGTAACAAGGGTATGTCTAACTTTTTTTCCTGAAAAAGTCTAAAACTGAGAATGAATACAGTGTTATTTCTAGGGAGTGCTTCGTGAGATAGATGTCAGAAGGAACAGAATGGGAATGCATCTGGAAATGAGGTGTCGTCTTTGGGGGGTCTGAAACTTCCTTTGAGCATCTTGATCCCGGAGGTGTCTGTTTCCTGAGATCCTTTGGGGGAATTTGGGAGCCTGAAAAACTCAGGTTCTGGGAAAACTAGTCGAATCCCTACTTCTCTGTCAACTCAGGAAGGTAAGAGTTTAGGTGTCAGGCGCCATGAGAAGCAACACATCCAAACCCAGTGCCGAATGAAGGATGCAAGGCAGTTGTAGCAAAGTCAAGGCAAAATGCAAAGCAAAAGTATGTGACAATTAAAAAAATATTGATATTCACCTTGGGTAGCTTACATCTCTGAGTGTGTGGTACGCCCAGGGCAATTCTCACTCCGAGATGGATAATTTGTGTGTTTGCAGATCTTGCGTGGTAAACGTTGGACTTTTTCACCTGATTTGCTTTTTAGTAGAATGCTTGTTAAAATTTGATGCAAGACTAATTACTGATTTTGATAAAGCTAATAAGGGAAGTTATGCTAAATAATTGCGTATCCCACTTTATTGCGTTCATATGCTTGTTTGTTTCATAAAAATCATGCAATGAAACATAGATCAGTAATGCTTGTTGCTTGATCCTACTGCTGTATAGCTGATGAATTCATGGATTTAAGACAAATAATCCGTATTTCATTACTAGCAAGTGCTAGAAATAAAAATGTACTCTGGACTATTGGTTGAAAAACAAATCCTGAAGTCATAAGAGAGGATTAAAGTTGGAAAAAAAAAAATCTCTCAAGAGAAATGTTAAAAAACCGAAGAGAGTAATGACATCTGCTTAATAGTATCCAACCCTCTCAACCAACATTTATGAACCTTTGAAGTCATTAAATATAGGAAATAAAAGCAGGGGAGGGAAAAAAAAAAAAGTGTGAGAAAAATCAGAATAAAATAGCAGTCCAGTTTATCTGAAAATTGCATTTTGTACATGGGAAAGCTTTGAAGCCTGTCTGAAATGTGTTGTAAAGAGACTAATGAACCTAAAGATAAAAGCATAGGGATAAAGCTTAAAGGGCAATAGAGCTACATTTAATTCACAAACAACGTTAGCAGTAGAAAGAGAAATCTTATAATGCCTGGACGTTCTCCCTGTTTCAGAAGGTGGTTTCTTTCAGTTCAGGACACTTATCAGCAGGAAGCATTTTTCAGTTGAGAGAAAAACAATGACAGCCTTTCAAGTTAATGTCAAGTGTGACGGAAAAGTCAGAACAAAAATCCTAAAAGGGTATATTTGGAAATAGTTGTGGAAATGCAGCTCGCTCCGTACCTAAGTGTGGCCTGTCCTTCAGGAAGGCAAATTAATTCTTTTATAATCTTCCTGAATGCTATTTTTTTTTTTCCTTCCCTCAAATATACTAAGTCTTATGTACCTTATTTCACTTCTGGAGTTCATTTCTTAGGGAAGCTTCTTAATGCACTGAGAAAGGAATGAATTTGTTATGATTCAGGAAGTTGTCTCTGCAGATAATGGTTTTCTGTGAATTTAAGCTTGAAAATCAGGAGCTTCGCTATGCAGAAGAATGTTGTTCATCAGGCTTAAGATGAAAATATATTTCTTTATTTCTGATGGTCCTGCTTTGAACTTGCATGGCTAAACATGGAATGAGTGTTATCGGTATAAGAGAATCAATGGTATTACAAATAGTTAAATTTTGGTCTAATGGGTCATGGAAAGTAGACTTTACCACCCATAATACTGTTGCATAAAAATGAGCTTAATCTTATTGTTAGTTTTATTCGCTTCCTAGAATGGTGTTTTACCACGACAGTCAATGTGAAAGTCATTGGTGGTCGCAGAGACTTTTACAGAAGTTCAATGAATCCATGAAAGATGTAAAGAGTCAGCATCGGTGTTTCAAAAATGGGGTATCACCTAGCAGGAGGGTCTGCTTGGATTGCTTTAGCTAAATCTTCTCGTGAAACTTTGCAGAGAGTCCTGACCTGAGTCCATTGTAAGGAAAGGTCCAGGCTTTCCTGTGGGGGGAAAAAAAGTCACCGAGACTACAGATGATTAAATGTTTAAAAGAAGCCATCCTATTTAATGGTAGGCGTTTTCTAATCTGCTATTTAATCCTGCAAATAATAGTGTGGGAGGAACAAAATAATCAAAATTAGTATGTTAATTTGATGTTGAACATGAGAGATAAGCTCAACACGGGCAGAGGTATAGGCACACAGGGAAAACAGAGTCCTTCTCTGATCATGTCCCACGCCTGGGAAGGGCATCGGGAAGAGCCCTGTCCCTGAGGTGTTAGGAATGCCATCTCCAAAGTGATGTTCTCCGTAGTCCTCAAAAAAGCTTTTTAATTACTCTGGCATATGCCTGCAGAATGAAATAATGGGGAAATTGCAAATGTCTTTGTCAGTAATCCATTTGAAACAAGCCAACACTTCCTGCTCAGTCATCCTGCCACGTTTCTGTTCTGCTTAAAACGGCTGCTAAAATTACTAACTTTTTTCAGTGTTTCATTTGACTTTGACTTGAATGTTTGCTACCCCTACCCCTTGCTGTGGAGCCCTTTCTACAAAAAGAAAATTTCAGCCTGCATTGTTGTAAAGTGTTTTTGCTTATTCTTCCATCGTGTTGAAGTGTTCTGGCAATCTGCATGGTGTGTAATGGAAAATGAAATCAGTCTGACAGTACCAAATGTTATCTGTACACCTGCTTGCTTTTGGCACCCTTCAGCAGCTTTACTGTTCTTCCTAATGCACGATGGAAAAGTCTGTGAGAGGCAACTTTTTTAATGATGTCAACAATTAAAAATGAAAAATTTTAGTCAAATTTTCGTGTTTTCCTGCTGGTACGCCGCTTCCCGCTGGGTGTGCTCGCAGCCCGGGCAGCCTGGAGAGCAGAACAGCCTGTCCCACACCCAACGCTTTCTGCTGGCTGTGCGTTTTCATGGGGAGCAGGAACCCACGGGGCTGTCACCCTGTCCAAAATCTGGGTTTGGAGAAGTGTTTGAGGGTGACTCGGGGAGAGGGGTTTCCTGGAGACTGGCTGATTCTGCAATGGGCAAACCTGACAAATCAAATATTGTTGTCATCATTAAGAAATGTAATTAAGCATTTTCTTACGGACTTAACCATGATTATGGGAGAGTTCTTGAAGAATTTTTCAATATTTATAAGTATATTTAAAGGTGTTGAGTACAAATAAAAAATTGGATTTTATGCAAAATGTAAATACAATATGTTGTATTTCAATTCTGGCAGTGTCTACTCTATTGAGCTGGGCCTAAGTTCTGCACCGATGCTGTCTGTTTCCATTGTTTCACTCTCGCTTCTTAAGCAATCTCAATTTCAGAGATTTTCAGAAAGCAATCATACGATTGATTGTGTTCATGAACGTCTTTGAATCCATTTCTGAGCAAGGAAGGGGGGTCCCAGGAGGCCGCCTGGTCTGGGCCAGCACTGGAGCAGGGCCAGCTCTGCGGTGGGTTTGTCCTTGAAGGGTTTGTCCAGCTGGTTCCAGTGTCTCCAGGATGGAGGTCCCACAGCGGGACAGTTAGTTGGCTTCCTCTGTGCAAACAGGGAACTCGGGCTGCGTTAACTAATCCTTCCTACAAGAAGGGGGTGTTGGGGATATTGCTATTTCATCACTAGTGGACAGCAAATGTGGCAATGTTTTTTGTTTTTTTTTTTAGTACTTTAGACCATTAAAACAGCTATTTTAGACCAGAGAAAGCTGCCAGCAGCCATAGCAGCGACCTGATAGTGATCATAGAATCATAGAATCACTAAGGTTAGAAAAGACCTCTAAGGTCATCCAGTCCAACCGTCAACCCAACCCCCCCATGGCCACTAAACCATGTCCCCAAGCGCCTCATCTACACGTCTTTTAAATCCCTCCAGGGATGGGGACTCCACCACTGCCCTGGGCAGCCTGTGCCAAGGCCTGGCCACTCTTGCAGGAAAGAATTTTTTCCTAATGTCCAACCTAAACCTCCCTTGGCACAACTTGAGGCCGTTTCCTCTCGTCCCATCGCTGTTACTTGGGAGAAGAGACCGACCCCCCCTCGCTCCAACCTCCCTTCAGGCAGTTGCAGAGCGCGATGAGGTCTCCCCTCAGCCTCCTCTTCTCCAGGCTGAACACCCCCAGTTCCCTCAGCCGCTCCCCATCAGACTTGTGCTCCAGGCCCTTCCCCAGCTCCGTTGCCCTTCTCTGGACACGCTCCAGCCCCTCCATGTCCTTCTTGTCGTGAGGGGCCCAAAACTGAACCCAGGATTCGAGGTGCGGCCTCCCCAGTGCCCAGTACAGGGGCACGATCCCCTCCCTGCTCCTGCTGGCCACACCAGTGCTGATACAGGCCAGGATGCCGTTGGCCTTCTTGGCCACCTGGGCACGCTGCCGGCTCGTGTTCAGCCGCTGTCGACCAGCCCCCCCAGGTCCTTCTCCTCTGGGCACTTTCCAGCTGATGTGTGGGCTCAGGCGCTTGTAGAGTCAGCGACAGGCTTTTCATTGTTGTCCTTAATTCTGCTCTGGTTTTAGGATTCATACTTCTGCGCTGGTGCACTTTTTTTAAATTCAAAAACTTTTCCCGACCAGAACTTCTCCCTGAATCCCACAGCGAAGAGTTTGTGGCTTAAATGTGTCTTATGCAAATATTACTTCTGAATTATTGTCATCATCGTACAGCGCCGTCAGGGCCCCGATGGGCGCCAGCAGCGCTGATTGCATATCAGAGCTATTGTTTGTGCCGCAGACTGGGAAGGAGCGGAGAGTGCAAGTACGCCGCAGGACCTCGAAGATAATACATTATAAATAAACATCTAAAATTCGTCTGAAGTCACAGTATACGATCGCATGGAAGATTGGATCCTGACCATGTTATATAAAGATTGCTGCCAATGGCTTTTAGCAATCTAGTCTCTGAATTGGAAAGCTGAAATGATTGCAAATTGTCTGTTTTGATATGGATCCTACAGCTGTCGGGAAGACGGTGGAAGGAGAGTTTAATTAATGTTTGTTCTTGTCAATGGACTGATCAGGTTTTCGTGCAAGGTTCTCTTCTTTTGTGCTTTTTTGGTCAAATTTTATTTTAAATTTATTTGCTATGCTACACAGTAGCTCCAGTGGAAACATAAGCATCCGTCAACGAGGAACTTAAATTTAGGGCACGTTGTAGAAATCTGAGAAATTTTTTCTGTTAGGATAAAAGTGTTTTCCATGTTTTCCACTGCTGCTGTGGGATGTTTTAAAAGAATAATCCGAAATGTTTGCTTTTCAAAGCATCTCCGTGCCCGTGCGGTCCTTTGTGTGTACTCCTCTGCGGGCAGCCATCATGCTGTGCGGGCTGCAGCCAGCAATTCCTTGTAAGCTGGAGCAACCGAACTGATTTCTGAACTCCTAATCCTGCAAAGCCTTCAGATGATGGTTATTTTAGCTTCATGTCTGATAAAATGGGGCTTGGGAGATGAGGGCATTTGCTGTTTTTTTTCTTCTCTGCTGTTCTGTCGCCCATCACCACACAGAAGAGTCCTTTGGAGCTCGCTGGGCAGCTTCAGGGAAACTGGAAGGGTAGAGGGGTCAGCAGAAGAGACAGTATTTTTCCCCAGCTTGAAGTGAAAACTATTGGTTGAACTCTTTTGACACTGTCTCCACGGCATTCTCCTAGAGAAGCTGGCGGCTCACGGCCCAGACAGCTTCACTCTTTGCTGGGTAAGAAACTGGCTGGACGGCCGAGCCCAGAGAGTTGTGGTCAATGGAGCTAAATCCAGTTGGCGGCCAGTCACAGCGGTGTTCCCCAGGGCTCAGTTTTGGGGCCAGTGTTGTTCAATATCTTTATCAACGATCTGGACGAGGGGATCGAGTGCTCCCTCAGTCAGTTTGCAGATGACACCAAGCTGGGCGGGAGTGTTGATCTGCTGGAGGGCAGGAGGCTCTGCAGAGGGACCTGGACAGGCTGGATCGATGGGCCGAGGCCAATGGAGGAGGTTCAACAAGGCCAAGTGCCGGGTCCTGCCCTTGGGCCACAACAACCCCAGGCACCGCTCCAGGCTTGGGGAAGAGCGGCTGGAAAGTGCCCAGAGGAGAAGGACCTGGGGGGGCTGGTCGACAGCGGCTGAACACGAGCCGGCAGCGTGCCCAGGTGGCCAAGAAGGCCAACGGCATCCTGGCCTGTATCAGCACTGGTGTGGCCAGCAGGAGCAGGGAGGGGATCGTGCCCCTGTACTGGGCACTGGGGAGGCCGCACCTCGAATCCTGGGTTCAGTTTTGGGCCCCTCACGACAAGAAGGACATGGAGGGGCTGGAGCGTGTCCAGAGAAGGGCAACGGAGCTGGGGAAGGGCCTGGAGCACAAGTCTGATGGGGAGCGGCTGAGGGAACTGGGGGTGTTCAGCCTGGAGAAGAGGAGGCTGAGGGGAGACCTCATCGCGCTCTGCAACTGCCTGAAGGGAGGTTGGAGCGAGGGGGGTCGGTCTGTTCTGCCAAGTAACAGCGATAGGACGGGAGGAAACGGCCTCAAGTTGTGCCAGGGGAGGTTTAGGTTGGACATTGGGAAAAATTCTTTCCTGCAAGAGTGGTCAGGCCTTGGCACAGGCTGCCCAGGGCAGTGGTGGAGTCCCCATCCCTGGAGGGATTTAAAAGACGTGTAGATGAGGCACTTGGGGACATGGTTTAGTGGCCATGGGGGGGTTGGGTTGACGGTTGGACTCGATGACCTTAGAGGTCTTTTCCAACCTTAGAGATTCTGTGATTCTATGATTCTAACTCAGCTCTTATTGCACAACAAAAAAATCACATGGGAGATGTTATGAATGCCTAACCATTGGAAAACATCTGAGTTTGCCCGCTGATATGCATATCTATATGTATATATCTATATGTATATATCCATATGTATATATCTATATGTATATATCAGGAGAGCACCTCACACGACATGCCTATGGAAAGCTATAGCACTACACAGAGTGGTTTGTTTGCTCACTCATGGCTTTACCTGTTACAACAGTACTCTCTTCTAGAGATTAAAGAAAGGAGTTCGCCACGGGTAAAGCCTTGGAATGAATTTGTTTTAATGAATTTTGCTGTATTAATTAGCATTCTCATTTTCTTCTGCAGACACCAACAGGATATTCTTCCTGTACCATTTGCGCTGTGGCAACCCCGAATGGGGTGGTGGCGGCTCTTGTGTTTGTATGGTACCCGATGCAGCTGGTGTGGTGACTCGATGACGTTTGCTAACGCTTCCGTGAAGGTGCATCTCGCGCCTGCTGATGGAGTTTGATGTCTTAAAGACCACGGTAGAGAACGATGGTTCAGGTCTTAAAATAGAATAGTTTGCTGTTCTCTGTATTTCAGATCTATAGATGAAACCTTAGACGTAGGGGGTGTTATGTCTAAGAAAAAAGGAAAGGGGTTGTATGGTTATGTACAAAATATGACTATTTACCTTCCAGAAAAACAGACAATGTTTCAAACCCATAAGATATTTTCTCATTTTTTCTAGTATTTTTGTCTGTGCTTCTAGCTGTGCTGTAGGGGTGCAGGTAAAAGGAGAGAAAACTAATTTTCTAATTAAAGATGTTAATGAAGTCCGGTAACTTTTTTTTCCACTGGTCTTGCTGTATAAATGATACTGATAAAAATCAGCATTTTTTAGTTCATATAGTCAAGTACTTGGGCTCTCTGATATTTGTACAGCACTGTTTTTTTATTTTTCCTAACACTGCAGGGAAGCAGTTATTTAAGCATTTTTATTGGATTTAGAGAAAATATCATTTCTTTTCTATCTCTTACTCCTTCCTATGTTTTTATAAGCAATCTCAATCTTGTGCGTAAACTTCTTAATGTTGTATTTACCTGCAAGGAATGCAGCTATGTGCAGCCAATATTGAATATGCAAAAGTATTTGTGCTAAGAAGATTTTGACAAAGAAACAAAGGCTAACAATGCTGCTCTGTTCTTATACACTTAAATCTTACATATATTCATGTGTTTTAGAATTTGTTGGCAGATGTACACACTGAAGAGCCGCAGAAGTAACTGGTACAGGTTTTTTGTCTTTGCAAAGTGTATAAAACTGCTTACCTTTTCTGCAGTATTTTTCCCATGCTTTTAAGAAGATCAAGTCTGCCAGTCATATGTGGCGGTGATAGATGATGGGATTTGGTTTGTCTCACTTAATTTGCTCAACATAATCTATCAGAAAAAAATTCCATTTTAGATAAATGTAAAGTGGTTGTATGTTATAACTGAAATTGTGAAGGAACATTAATTTCTAAGTAAATTTATGGTTTCAAAGTCAATATTCTTAAGAATTTACAGTCTTGGTATTTAATTTGGCAAATGCCACAATAGTTGACTGTACTCTGAAACCTGTTTTTATATGAAAGCACGTGTATATGGAATTGAATTTTCCTTATGTAAACCTATACATATAGCTGTCATCAAATGCCATTAAATGTCATCAGTGTTCTCCTTTTTTCACTTTGCACTGCACAGAAAATACTATAGATCTAAATATGTTGTTAATAACCTGTGTTTTCTGACCTGTATTGTTGCAGAATATTGTTGGTCTGTTTGTAAATGCTTTTTCAAATACCATTGGCAGCATTTCCACCCTGCGTTCCTTAATCACGTGAACCTTTCCTCGGTTCGAAACCATTTTGTCTCGAATTATTCAAGCCCATAATTCTTATGTTCTCAGCTTAGGGCAGAATTGGGGTCTATGTACACAGCTCTAATTGAGGTAGTGGTTGTTCTTGGTTACAGAAGATCTAGTGTAATTCTCATCAGCTGGTGCATGTAAAATGGTCTCCTTACATCGTGTTACATTGGAAATTAAATTTCTTGATTAAAATGGCTATATAAAATAGAATAAATATATCTGTGACACAGTATGTATGGTAGGTGGGGGGGGTTGGAAGACTTTGTGTTTGTTTTAAGGCTTTCTCCCGTGCGCTGTGTCTGATGCAGCTATGATGGACTAACTGGCACGGGGGATTCCGGGTGCCAGCTCGTGTACGACTTTACAGCTGAGTGTGGCAGCTAAAATCCAGGTAGGCTGGAGTTATAATGTACTCCTTAACCTGCCCGCAACGGGGAGTAAAGACAACTCACTGTTACTTCTCAAATCTGCTTGTCAGCAGCTAAAACGTCCAGTGTCCGCTCAATTTGGTGTTAAAACTCTAGTAAGAAGATCCTTAAGTTCCCTTCTGAGCCCTTTTGGATGTGGGAGGCATGACCTGCAGAGCACTGTACATTTGCCATGACTGATGCAAACCCCTTACCTGCTGCTTATGATATGTCTCGCTCGATTGCACACGTAAGGTTAATATGTTTATACTTTCCTCTTGTACCATCCGCATCCTCCTAGTGTTGCACGAAATAGGTGTGATCCTTCACTCTGTGCCTTTCGGTGCCCTTTTGGATTCCCCTTGTCAGCACCCAGTGAAGCGCAGTTCCTTCAACGGACGAGGAGTTGCAGAGTTTTGGTCGGCAGAGACAGCTTCAGCGAAAAGCGCCCGATTCTCTCGTAGAGCAATCCCTTACGTCTGCCCTTCATTACATGCTACTTTATTACAGCTCAAGAAAGAAAAACAAAAAGTGCACAGATGACGTGGACTTAGAATCATAGAATCACNTTGTGTAATGAGGTGGTTGACCTGGAAAAGGAGCTTTATGTAACACGCAACAGCACGGGAGGGTAAATTGCCGTGCTATCAGGAGAGTATGTTGGATTTTTTGCTTTTATCCAGGTGCCTGGGCAGGGATCACAGTTGTACTGAGTGCAAGCTCACTGAAGAGTTGAGCTTTCTTTGAATTAGGCTGGTGATCGGGTAGCGGTACCTTTCCCGTGCACCAGACCCCACTGAGAAAGGTGTTGCAGTCATTTTTCCTGCCCGCCTAACCCCCAGCCCCTGCCCGCCTGCGGGCTTCCACGTCAGCCTGTCCTCCGAGTGACACTTTGTGCTTTACAGGGTACCTGTGAAAATGTGTCAGTCAAAGAAGGTTTCTTCAAAGATGTGAATAAAAAGCAGCCATAATCGCAGCAGGTATTTTATGACTGACAGCTTGAATTAAAAATGTATAAAAATATATTTTTATTAATGCACGCGATGTCTGTGAAATGTTATGCCGAGTTTCTGTACTTGTTATACAAAGCAGTCAAACAAGGTCTGTCCTGTTCCTCCTCCAGCTGTCAATGTCATGGGTGGGAAAACAAACTGCTGCTCCCATTTCAAGTCTCTTTTAACTTGCTAATTTGAAGAATTAGAAACAAATGCATTTTAAAATCAATATGATTTTGCAGGGCCCGGTTCAATTACTTCAGGAAATGTTTCTATTAAATAAAATGCACTTTGAAACTTAGCAGGACTGTTGCTAGAGCAGAGTCCTGCCCTGTTAGTGGGGAAGAGCTGAGCTGCTGCGGGGAGGAAGGCAGCGGTGCTCCCTCGAGGGATGGAGACAGCCCTCCTCCGAGCGTGCGTGAGGCCAGCCAGCCTCCGTGCAAGGTGCATCGCAGCTTGGGATAGGACTCTGCGTGGTATTTTTCCATCTGCTTGTCTTGAAGTACACAGGTAGAGTGCTTGGGGCCTTTTACAGTGCGACTCCGGGGATGCTGTATGGTCTGTGGCTGCGTTTTATAGAGACAGCCCATCGCTGACACGCACCCTTGCACCCTTCTTTCTGAGCAGAGTCAGATTTTCACTATAGCTTTGAGATTCCTCTCCCCACCCAGCCTTCTGGCGGCAAAGACAGTCCATACGGTCCAACTCCGTGACGCTGAAAGAGCGTCGAGAGGCAATGAGGTGGTGCTCGGGTGGCCTTCTCCCTTCTGGCATCTTTTTCACTCGTCTGTGGGTCGAAACGTGATCTGTCAGCCCTAGTCATTCCACGCAACGTCGTTCCCCTGGGCGGGTATGAAATGTCTTCAGCATTTGTAGATGGTTCACTATTTCTTTATTATACTGTGTGTGAAATCGTTCTCTGCACTTCCGAGAGCACGCGGAATATCCACTGGGGATTTTTTAAAGTTTATTTTTAGCTTTTCCAAATAATTCACAGATTTGGATTAAATTTCACTTTATGTAGCAATTTAAAACAGTTGGTGTATGCTAAACGTCTGTCGCTGAAAACCGTGACCTACAAAAACTGTGTTATAATATCCTAAGCAATGAATTATTCAGATGCTCGCACATACTGTAGATGCAAGAGCGGCTTTGGAAATCCAGACTGAGCTTTTGATCCCATCATTCGTCCCCTTCTGGCACTTGGCCTCTGCTACAGTCGGGGAAAGGGCTACGGGAGGCAAAATAAAACCAAGTGGAGCAAACCAAGGAAGGAAGATGGGGAAGAGGCAGAAAAGGTAAAACGGTTATCGTAAAGGTATGGTGCTCAAGGACGTTGCATCTTCATCACCAGCCAGCGGCAACGCGGACATTTCCAAAATGTTGCTCCCGGTAGCCGTTACTGCAGCAGCCGTCTGTGTTTTTCTTAGAGGGACTGAATTGGTACCGCAATTTATAAGGAGTGTGGGAACTGTTGAGCTTAACTGTCGAGAAATGGGCTCACCGACAAACTTCTGACTTGGCGCGTTGGCAATCAGTCTGCTAACGGAGCCCGTGCAAAGAGCTGGGCCTGGAAGCAAAGCAAAGGACTTTCTAGTAAAATATTTATTTAAATAGGCCGTTACCTGTAATGTACTGTTCATTTCGGGTTTGTACGACTTATAAATGTTACTCAATTTTTTTTTTTTTTTCTTTTTGAAGTGGAACCTGTTACTTGTTTTGATTTGCATTTTTGTAATTCACTGCGCCATTTGAGAACCAGCAAACTGTCCTCAAAAGTTCCAGGTAAAACAAGCGATGCTATTTTAGCTAATTTATTCATCAATCTAGCTCTCTGCAAGTTCGCTGCAAACTAGACGAGAATTTCTTGTTCTTTCAGCCATTCGAAACAGGTCTTTGCTGTCCTGCTTTGTCAGCAGTGAAATATTGTGCACGTCTATTTTGAGATGCTTGCCGATTTATTTTTTAAGCAATAAAAATGCATTACAAAAATACCCAGTGCATCTAGTGCAAAATCTTGAGAACAAAGCAAGAACGTAGCTCCTGGTGGGAGAAGGCAGCAGTGCTGGTGGACGGAAAGAGATCTTACCCTTCTCCTGAGCGGGCAATGTGGGTATCTGGCGGCGAGAAGCACCGGTAAAACCCCGTTGCTCTCTTTCTGCTCTTGCTAGAGAATAAATGGTACTGCCGTCGTGGGTCCTTGCGAGCGGTACAGACCCACTGGCTGTGCCCGCGACCAGCTTTTAGTCATGAGCCTGGCACTCCTTTCTATCCCACGCTTAGGGATGTATATATGTATATGGCCTGGAGCACAAGTCTGATGAGGAGCGGCTGAGGGAACTGGGGGGTTTCATCCTGGAGAAGAGGAGGCTGAGGGGAGACCTCCTCGCGCTCTGCAACTGCCTGAAGGGAGGTTGGAGCGAGCGGGGGTCGGTCTCTTCTCCCAAGTAACAGCGATAGGACGAGAGGAAACGGCCTCAAGTTGTGCCAGGGGAGGTTTAGGTTGGACATGAGGAGAAATTTCTTTCCTGCAAGAGTGGTCAGGCCTTGGCCCAGGCTGCCCAGGGCAGTGGTGGAGTCCCCATCCCTGGAGGGATTTAAAAGACGTGTAGATGAGGCGCCTGGGGACATGGTTTAGTGGGCATGGGGGGGTTGGGTTGACGGTTGGACTCGATGACCTTAGAGGTCTTTTCCAACCTTAGTGATTCTATGGTTCTATGTATGGTAGGAAGCCAAAAGGCGCGAGAATACCAGCTGGTGTTACTGGAACTACCCTCGGCGTTAGACACTCAACGACAGGATTAGTGTCACCGCCCAGTTCAGCCCTGCGCTAAAGAAACGAGTACTAGGTCTTGTTTTGACGATACTGATTACACTATACATTTTCTTCCCTCTTGTTGCTGCGGGGAGCAATGTGCCTCCCGTTCGTTGCTCTGAGAGCGGCCCAAAGATCCGCTGTGGATGTGCTGCTGCCGATACCCCCGCGGCTACGGGGGGGCTGCCGTGGCTGGGGCAAGAGGGCGAATAAAGGCTAGGGGAGACTCAGCTTAAATACAATCCTTTCCCCAGAAAGCTTCAGTCTTTACGTTTTCCTGCTAGACTACAACGTATAATTCTATTGCCAAATGTTATTGTATTAACTATAGAGACCCAGTTCATATATACATATATTATCAAATATTATTGAATAGCTTTTTGTTAATGCTGACTTCAGTCACATCAGGGCCTAGAGACAGCCTCTGTGTTGCAACATTCATTTTCCTACTGTTTTACTTACTTTTGGGGCAGTAGTGGGGAAAGCTGTGTAAAGGAAGCATGCGCCTTCAACCACAGCCTGCAGTGGCACTTATTTTGTATTTTTTTGTTTGTTTTATCAAAGACAGGGACTGAAATAATAGTAAAAGAAGTTTAAAAAGCCCTACTAAAATACTTCCTTCTTATCTTTTTAACGAGGGCTAAGAAAAAATTCTATTATTAATCTGAAATTACTTAGAACCTACCTATCTCAGTGGTTAAAATGCAATTTGCTGAGTCTTTTACGCTTTTGATATAAATAAATAGAAACTTTTATTGTTCTGGGCTTTTATCTAAATATATTACCATTTTTTAATGTGCAAAAGCGATTCATCAGTGCCACTGGCATTTAATAAATTCTAGTGCCGATGCTTGTACAATAACATCAAGTAGTACTTTGTGCTGAAATTATACATAGGTATTAAATGATTTCCTGAAGGCTGCTCTTCACATAATAATATCTTCAAAGCTCTCTGCGAATACGGTGTAATTAATGGTCACAACAGGCTCGTGAAGTAGCTGGGAGGTGCCGTGGCTGTTCGTCCCCGTCCCGCTCCCCGCCGCTGCCCCTCCGGAGGGTGCGAGGGGCTCAAAGAGCCTGGGAGGGAGAAAGAACCAAGCCCGTGGTGCCACCAAGGTGACTAGCAGTTTGCGTGGGAAACGATTAAGAAAAACCTTTTATTTGGTTTCTCTTTGGTCCTGAATGTAGTAACAGAAATAGATTTTGTCACTGGGATTAAGAACATGGTTTTCCAGTGAAACCAAGCCTCCTGCGTCCCTGGGTGTGCCAATACAAATAGGTTTTCTTCTTTGGGAATCTGTAAAAGTGGGATGAGAGGGAGTGGTGTGTCTGATTATTGGGGCCATAATCTGATTTCTTAGGAACCCTTTAAAACCTCCCTGTGGGGAGGTCTGTGCAGCATATTCAAAGATAAACTGTTTGCAGGAGAAGCACGAGAAGCAGGAAGTGAAGCAAAATACGAAAACACCCCTTTCTCTCCCTTTCTTTCTCTCTCTTTCCTTCTCACTCTGTATGGTAGCGTCACTTTTGCTAAGCCTGTGGGCTGCTTTGTTGGCCAGTTAGTCACTGGGGCCAGTGGCCCACGCAGACCTCAGGAGAGTGATGGAGCAATAGCTTCCCTTAAAGCGCGGACAGCGACCGCTCGCCAGCGCTGAGCTTCAGTTCAAGAGCTGAACCCGCGGTGATTTTGCTAAATACACCTTTTGGCTGGTATCCCGACTCTTGCCCGCTGCTCCTCCGCCCAGATGCGTGGGCTGGTGCCGGAGCCTGGGGAAGGGAGAGGTTTCAGCAGCCGCTGCCGGAGGGTGAAGGCAGGTCACCTCCCCACAGCTCCCCTTCCCTGCCCCAGAGCAGCCTTTGCTGATGGAGCAGCTGAAGCGTTACAAAGGGGTTTGCAAGGGATAGAAAATGGTTGTCTTCTGCTTTTGTCCAGCTGCGAGGTGGCTGAGTCTCATCCGTCACCTAACGGCTCGTTTTTATCTGAATTCCAGCGGCGCTTCCACTCGTCTCGTACAAAGAACCGTTGAAAGAGATTAAAAAACCAGAAACTCGCAATCTGCATACCTTAGTGGCATCCATGGCAACAATTTTCCAGTTGCAATTAGGTAGACTGAGGAGACAATAAGACTGTTTATCATGCTGGAGGAGATAAATAAAGACTAATAGACACCTTTCTAATAATGCTTCTCCCTGAAGACTTCCATTTTTGCTGGATTAATATTCATGATTTATACTCAGGGACACGTTATCTTGCAGATTGGCGTTTTTTATTCAGATACTCATCTTTTATGTCTTTTGGCATCTGGCCAGTGTTATTTCCTAAGTTTCGTAAGATATATACCCAAACCCACTTCGCCTACTTGAGCAACAAAGCACTAGCCTGTTTTCAAAAAGTATAAGCTGCATGTGAAATACATGATGTGAAGTCAACAGCATATACCGATATTAATGCTCATTTCTCTTGATCGTTTCAAAAAAGACTGTGTCTTACCTACTGAGCTGGACAGACGTGATTGTCACAATTGCTACACCTGTGAATCGAGCTAAAAACCCCAAAAGAGATCCAAGTAGTCTGACAGTGAGGGCTGCCACGAAACCCCCGCCCTCCTTCCCTCCTCCCTGCATCAGTGCCCCCGCGACTGGGGGGCTTTTTCAAAGACATCATCCTTTTTTGTCTTTTTTTTTTTTTTGAAAGTAGAGAGTGTCAATTCGCTGGGATCTCGGCAGCACTTTTTTCCACATTCGTTGTTCATTACCACAAAAATCCCTTCCTTTGCTGAGTGCATCTTAGGTGCAGGATTGTCTGGTTTTCCGGACCCGAGAGCCTTCTGCTCTGCGATCACTGGAGGGTGCTGATCCGCGCTCTGCCCCGGGGCAGGGATGCGGGCGGAGGGGCTGAGTTAGGGGCTCCCACGGGGCGACTCCGAAAGTAAGAAATGACAGTAGGGCAGAAAAATCAAGAGACCCTCTGCTTTCGTTAGCACCGTACACATCGCAGCACACAGGACATAAGGATTATATATATTTTAAATAGCGTATCCCACAGTTTACAGTGCCCCGAATTTTCTGAAGATCACCCTTTTTGAAACAACTCCTCTGCTAATGCCAGGATGCTCATTTCATTAAGTCTTCTTAACATAAATGTTGCAGAAACTATCTATCTGCTATTTTTTGGCAATGAACTACCATCCCTGGAGGGATTTAAAAGACGTGTAGATGAGGTGCTTGGGGACATGGTTTAGTGGCATGGGGGGGTTGGGTTGACGGTTGGACTCGATGACCTTAGAGATCTTTTCCAACCTTAGTGATTCTATGATTCTATGATTCTATTTATAACAGATAACTAACACTGCAGTCCTTGCAAACTGTGATGCTTGATTAAAGGGCTCAATGTCATCAAAATGATGGAAGTGGGTGTTCTCAGGGTTGTTAAGTCCTACAGAGAACAATCAAGAAGTGGAGTTATGATGCCTCAATTAGCTGCAGGGTTAACTTCTGATGAAAATGAGGCATCCAAAATGCCTCAAACTGTGTTTGACAAGACTTTCTATAATGAATTGCTCAGTGCTTTTGCGTTCCAGCAGCATTCTTGGTTTGCTAAGCTGCAGAGATGCTACATGTATGCTGGACTTTTTAAATTAGAGAATATAAGTTCTGGTTTTTGCTTACGCTATTGCATGACAAGCAGTATTGAATATCATTGAATATAATTGCGGAGAACAACGATTATCATTTCTCTCACACCTCTGGAGCAGGGGGCAGGCAGGGCTGGGTGTGCTCATTTGCTGGAGGTATATTCCAAGCAGATCTTGCTCCATTCGGATACCAGCCCCAGATGCGCACAGCTGGGATCTCATCTCTCAAAACTGAGGAAAAGATGCCATATCGATGCCCCAGAGCAGAGGAGGACAAGGGGTAAATACAGAAAGCAAAAATAATCCCGGCAGCCTGAGGGAGGGCAGAGGTGAGAAGCAGCAGTGTGGGCAGGGGAGCTGCCGGAGGACACAGCAGCGCTTTGCCAGCCCTCGTTTCCCCCAGTGATGTGCCAAGGAACCTCTGCCGTGTTTGCATCGTGTTTACTCCTGTTTTAAGCCATAGCATCACAGTTTAGGCTCAGCTGATAACACAGGCGTTATGTTTAGAGTATCTCCCCAAAACGTACCAGGAACAGTGTTATACTATCGAGCTGGCACTGCCAAAAGGCAAAGTGTGACGGCAGGAGATCCATGCAAGATAATTATGCTCTGTCTTAATGTATGTATGAGGAAACATTAATATCTAGCTTGGATGGCTACGTCTAACACAAGAGTCCAAATGTACGCTGAGAAAATGACTCTGAGCGTGGTCAGGCTTGATCTCTCCTGGTGTACAGCAACTTTACTGACAGCAGCTCCAGCCTAGCCCACCGGAGATTTAGGAATTGCTTAGAAAAAAACAATTTGAGAAATTACTTGAAAGAGAAAAAAAGTGTTGCAGCTGTTGAAATGTCTGGGAATTTTGCTGTTGATTTAAGTGGCATGAGGGTGTTGCCCATGATACTCTACCAACCACCTTAAAATTACCTCACACGGTTCGCTAAGTAGGACCGTAGTTATTTTTGATTGCATGGCTGCTGCTCATGCACAATACTTGCATTTTAAAACAAGTTCCAAAAGGGTTCCCGTTAATAGCCCTAGGACTCGTCTAGTACGTACAGCAAGTTTCTGGGCCGTGGAGAACATAAAGGATCCAAATTAAGTCTCATATTACAGGTGGATGATGCATAACTTAATGCCTCCATAATTCATTGTAACAATATCAAATGATTAGAGCAAACTCAATCGCTTATTCCTGGGAAAAACTATTCATAGGCCAGATCACCATCAAAAGTTGTTTGTGCCTTTGCTTCACATAGACAATAACATAAGGTAACACAATAACAACCAGATTTTCTCACTTATTGCCTGTTTCTGTTGCTGTAAAAACCAGGAGGAAACAATGAAGATTTATTATTGTGGAACTTCATAATCAGGCTTGGCTACAGTCCTTGGCAAAAGAAACCTTCATCTGTGTCTTTTAATTTCACCTATCATCTCAGTTATAAAGGCCCTAAAATTTAATTATTATAAAATTTGCTGTTAATCTTCATGGAATTTCTTCAATAGAATCTAAACAAAAAGAAATTAAAAAGCCACAAGTACAACACCATCAGTAGATCCAATAAAACATAAAATATATTTGTTGAGTAACAGAAGAAAACCACAAGCAGAAAATGAGAGAAGTGAAAAGACTCACGGCAAAGTTCGATGTGCTGTCCACCTAAAACACAGTTTCTTTAAAAGAAATGGCTAATCATTAGTAAAAGCAGAGCTCTGGTTTTATCTAAGTATTGCTGAATTTTATGCTTCCAAATTAGCTAAAAACCCCTTTAACACTTCGAGTGAGCTACTTTGAGATGGGGATCTTTCTCCTGTCACTGTGGGCATCTCCTGCACCTCTCATGCTGTCCGATTAATAACCTGGCTGATATTAAAATGCTGTCTTAAACATTGATGAAAGTGGAGGGAAGTGGCCCTTTTTAATTAGACATCAGAAGCAGACTGCATCAGACTTTTGATACGAAAAGTAAGGACTTTTCTGGGGAAAAAGCTGCCGATGTTTTTTTCACACCTAGATAGCTCAGTGACAATTACTTGCTGGGTTTCAGTCATCTCAGAACTTAACTCATAAACCTGGTGGAAATGAATCGTTTTTAAATGAGAATGGATTTTAAACTTCCTCATAGACTTGTTCTCTAACAAATAAAAGGTAACTGTCATTACATCAGGCACCAAGTTGATTACATTTCAAAACTTCTTAGGTGCCTTCTGTTGCCTCTTAGGCCCCTGGTGCTTCAGGACTACCTCTGCAGAGCTTTGGAGCAAGCCCCTCGGAGCAGACCATGGACCACCTGTAGAACCAGCTGACAGCAAGGGGAAGATCCATTACGCAGTGGTTACGAGTCCAGACTGGAGATTCCCAAATCTTCACTCGGTTTGACTTGTGGTAGATGGAAATGCAGGAATTCCCATGTCCCGGAGAACTTGGTGGCAGGGCGTCTGTCTTTCCTTGTTGGGATTGTTTTGTCTGATTTGACTTGTAAAGAGCAACTTAGAATCATAGAATCACAGAATCGCTAAGGTTGGAAAAGACCTCTAAGATCATCGAGTCCAACTGCCAACCCAACCCCCCCATGCCCACTAAACCATGTCCCCAAGCGCCTCATCTCCACGTCTTTTAAATCCCTCCAGGGATGGGGACTCCACCACTGCCCTGGGCAGCCTGTGCCAAGGCCTGAGACTTGCAGCCTGAAGGTGACGGGTGCTGGGAGAGCTGGGCTCAAATCTCTGAGTAATATTTATTTCTAGGGACTTGGGTCCATGTTTTTCTGTTTCTGCCATCCTTGCTTGTTAGCGTACACCAGCGAATAAAGATTTGGACGCAGGGTCCTGGCAGAAGAACTCAGCCCATCACCTTTCTTACAAAATATTTTTCGTGGAGAGATTTCTTTTCCCTTCCCCCCCTTGCATATGTTTCCTCTTCATCTTCTTCCAAGCTGTCAGAAAGACCCCCTGTGTGATATTCATGAGAGAAGGCAGATGAACAGCAGCCTGCCACCTCCCTTATTACAGTGTATGGGCTGGAGATTTTTTGCTCACACTGTTTTTAAACCTGTTGGTGATTCAGTCAGGACTGCTAATGGTTATAGGGACAAATGGAGAGATAATCCGTTTGCTGATGAATATCCCCCGGAAAGTGGTTTATGTACAAATTAGGAGCCTATGCTACAGAGTGAGAGCACTCTCTCAGTTAAATCTGGGCTTTATTTGAAGATTATCTAAAGAATAAAACAGATTCTCCATTGCCTGTGTTTAACAGTTCACATCTGGAGCAACTGAGTTGTCTGAAGAGCGATGCTGTGGTTCATAGCATTCATTACTATGCGTCGTTTATCAGTGAATTATGTCCCCATTTAAACCAGTAACAGCAATTCACATCTTCAAGGACGACTGTGATGTTGGGGATGGGTTTCTTGTCACTTTTCTAGTTCTCGTGTCAATGTGGTCGGAAGACGCAGCCAGTTAACCCGCAGAGCATCTGGTGCACCACGAGTTGTGGCTTCCTCTGCTCTTGCTGCTTGGTCAGCATCGGTTGTCACCCACAGTCTGATATGAACACACACTTGGAGCCATGCTCCATGTCAGCTTTGCAAGCAAGGAAATGAATTAAAATGGTGTCAGGTGCCAGTTTTATCAGGCAGGACTTGTGCACCGTACAGGTGCGCAGGTGTGTGAGAACAAAGCCAAAGAACCGGGGCTCACTGCATCCCTGGGCGGTACCCGGGACCGGCGGGACGGAGCGCACGGCCGCTCTCCTCCGGCTGGTCCATCACCAGCACTTCACCATTTGGGGGATATAAAATATTGTATCTGGAGAGGCCATTTTTGGGAGAGCTGTAATGCTGCTTTTAATTACAATGGCAAGAAAGTAAAAAACCACCAGGGATGTGACCTTTTTGTTTATCTCTTGCTCTTCCACACTGAGTTTAAATTCTTTGCTGACTGGAAACTCTTGGAATGAGCTCCAGAAAGTGCAATTTGGCTGGAGTTTACACAGCTGAATTCAAGACTGTGACCCAAGAAACTTGGCTGATGGTGCATAAATGCCACAAGCAAGTTTCCGAAAAACACATCTTTGGGCACCTCCAAATTCTTCTGTCGTACGTACCCAGACTGATCGGAGCATTTAGGCTCATATAGCCCCAGGTGGTGTTTGACATTCAGAAAACGAATGGCCCTGGACACCGTGTGCCCTGCAGGACCCAGCTCCAAGGTGTGATTTGATCATGCCAAGACATGTAGATGAGGCGCTTGGGGACATGGTTTAGTGGGCATGGGGGGGTTGGGTCGACGGTTGGACTTGATGATCTTAGAGGTCTTTTCCAACCTTAATGATTCCGTGATTCTATGATTCTATACTGCCTGTATTGGATTCTGCTTCAAGTGATGGTGGTCGTATCGGCCGTTTGTCCATCACCAGCCTAAAAGATGTAAGGGTCAAAGCCAACAGTACCCACCGTGGGGCCAGATCCTGGGCATGGAGTGGGCTACAGCCCCGCTCCCCTCCGGCCACCCCGGCCCCACACAGCATTGCCTGGAGAGCGGGTGGCAAAGCCGGTGCTCTTTGTTAGTCCTCAGGAGGCTGTTTCCCAAATGAAGGTGTTTGCAGGTTCACTTTTTGTCTCCTCGGTCCTTTTCCCTCTCTGTGGAAGTTTGTACGCGCTCCCCTCGTCCCACGTCTCCTCTGTGTGTGTCCTCGGGTGGCAGAACGAATCGTCACCAGATGTGCAGCATCTGCGGTGGCCGAGGACTCACAGGATTTCAGCTCCTGCCAGATGTTGATGCCACCACACACGAGAGCGAAAAGGATGGGGTGCTGGCAGGTGCCTCCCCCAAAACGAGACAAGGATCGGGATCTGGGGGCTGTGTCTGGCAGAAGAGGGGGTCTGGGGCCCTTCGTATCCCAACTTTGGAGGAGGACAAAGGGAAATAACATCCTGGGCAACATTCCCTCTCTGATTAGCGTCAGGAGATTAATTGCCGGTGAAGTGCTCACCGCGGTGCTGCGCTCACGAGTCAGGAGGAGGGATCTGAAGGAGAAGGACGGGCTCAGGCAGCCCCCGCTCCTCCAAGGGGCCAACGCGCTCCCCGAGCCCACCCAGCGCCGCGCGGGGGGACGCGCCGGCAGAGCGCTGCCAGCCAGCTTCGTTAGAGCTCGTTAGCTGCGCTTTCCTTCCTCGGAGCACGCAGGGGGAAAAGCACAGCATGGATATGTTTTTAAAGCCATAATTAATTTCTGACTGTTGCTCTCGGCGTAGCTAGCTTGGTTTTTTCAGTCTTCTTCCAGGTGGGTGGTTTCTCTGCTCCCTTGCACACCCCAGCGCGATCTCTCGGCGGTCGGGGCGGCCGGGCTGCCTTCCCCGCGCTCCTCAGAGCCCCGGCCCCGGGACTTTGTGCCGAAAAACCTGCCACGGGTGACAGCTTTCACGTGTATTGCCACCGTCTGTCCTTCCAAGCGTGCTAACTTGCCTTTCCCCAAATCCCAGCGAAAACATGGCAAAAGACCTTCCGCACGTAACAAAGATGCCTTTAAACTGCTTTAGCACCCAAATCACTGAACCTCGTAGGGCAGGAGAACCCCCCCGCGGGGGCAGCCGGGCAGGGGGAGGCTGCGGGGCGTTTGGCGTGGAGCAAAACTAGCTCATGGCAATGGGAAGAAATGGGGCCGGGATGGCGACGCTGGGATTTCCTTCCCTGCAATTTTTTTCCTGCCATCCGTCAGTCCGAGGAACGCTCCGTGCACGTTTTCTGCCCGCACGCTGCTGGGATTTCTGTGTGTGATGAAGCGGCAGCAGAGAAACCCATTGGTGACAGCAAAACCGTTTTCTGTGGGAATATTAATTTCACTCTGAGTGGAAAAAAAAAAACCCAGCCTTGCTCTTCTGTGGGGGGTAGGCTTACCTCCCGCCGGGAGGGGAAGGAGTGTTATGCATAACCACATCCCGCTCAGAAAGAGGAGAAATCCAAGCCTTTTAAACACAAAAAGACACTGCTCCTTGTGCCACGACTAACCTGCCTCGAAATGCAAATTGTTTGATAATGGCATTTTCTTCCATCTATTCCCGCAGCATTTAATCATAGAATCATAGAATCACTAAGGTTGGAAAAGACCTCTAAGGGCATCGAGTCCAACCGTCAACCCAACCCCCCCATGCCCATTAAACCATCTCCCTAATGCGTGTCGCCATCTCCCAGAAGCCGTGGTGTGCCATGCCTGCATTTCCAGGACAAAAAGAAACACAGAAACAAAAAAAACACCCAACAGGAGAAAAGTGTAATTCCCGCTGCAATGAAGCAGCTGGCCAGCCGGCCATGCCACCGTTTTGGGTGGTGTTGGCTCACGGCTTTCTAACCCGTTGCCAGCCTCCCTGCTTTTCTCCTGCCGTTTCTCTTTGCCTGCAGACGGGCAGGATCCTGCTCTATCCGGTGTTTGGATCTGAAGAGCCATATCAAAAAATAGAAACTCTAAAACCTGGCAGAACAAATATTTTAGGCCACTCTCTGTTGGCTGACTGATTCAATTAGTAGTTGGCTGCGAAAATATCTTATTGTAGGCAGGCTATTTGTCTGGCATGAAATTGTCTGAGTGCTTGCCCTGGTTTCACAATCGTTTCCATTCAGAGCACCATTATCGTTATGTTTTATTATTTGTGGGACTAACGTGTTCCCGTGTGCCTTTGTACAGCCTGGTTCTTGCTTACACTGCCAGCTGATTTAATGGTGAAAAGAAACGCTTCAGTTGATTTTAGGCATGTGTTGGTACTTTTAAAAACTTTCAACTTTGTGATGAATGACTTAATACACAGTTACATGAACATACATTTATATGAGAGTACAATATATACACGCTATATGTAAATAGTATAATATGTGATATACAATATAGCTGCATTAATATGACAGTTTGGGTTAAGTTCTCCCTTCAGATGTGAAAATTTAAATGTCTTTGCAATCAATGGGTGTCTAATAACAGCCTGATAAATCTGACCCCCTGCCTGGACCGCGCTTTCGTGCAGCTCTTGTAAACCCGGGGAGCGGAGCTGATGGCAAACCCACCCCGCGGCACCCCGGCCCGGCCCAGCACGGCACGGCTGCTGAACCGGGCACGGCACCAGCTGTTTGTCCCCGTCCCAGTGCCCAGTTCCCAGTAGGCAAACCGCCTAACTGGGGAGCCGTGCCTGAAGCCTGACGCGATGGGGACATCAGCCACGGGGTCTGCGCTGCGAGCCGCGCGGGAAGAAGATGAAGGTTTGGTTTGGTTTCAGCAGTCCACGCAAACAAAGCGAGTAAAACAATTTGCTGAACAAGTTCTGCCAAAATTATGTAAGAATATCCATGATCCCGGAAAGTAGCTTTACAGTTTGGATCAGCTTACAACTCATTTTCCACCTGTCGTCTTTTTCACCGCTGGCTTTTAATGAGCTATGAGGTTTGGGTTTCATTTGGACTTCTTTAACACCCAACTGGAAAGCTTCGGATGTATTGACATCACCACAAAAAAGCTATTATTTTCAATTAGTTGTTAAAGACGTCAGGATTTGACGCTGCCTTGTAGTTCTGCCTGCCCGTGTTTCTTGAGGACTGTCTCTGTGCGCTTTGGGCTATCAAATACGAATTACTAGTCTTGATCAAAGTCCAAACTAGTTCTTAACGAATTATTGAGTCTTGGGAAAGCTGTGTGCCATTTACAGGCACAGGGAACTTGGAATCTAAGACAAAACTTAACAAAAGGGCATGAAATGACTTACAAGTTTGGTATTCTGAATATTCTGATTTCTCATTTTAATAGCATAGAGCATCGCTTTGGATTATTGATTCCTTTTTTTTTCTTTCTTGCAGCTCTTGTACTAAATTGAAAGAATAAAATCTGGAGAGCTGTCTTGGCATCTAGCAGAGATCTGAACGCTCAAGAAACTGTTTGAATAATGTATTACTGCTTTCCTGACTGATGTCCTTAATATCAACTTCCCTACTCTCAAGCACCTTGGAGCGACTCTTTTTAAATATTGTATTGCACGACCAAGTATATTAGGGCACAATATCCTGGCTGGGATTCAGAAGATCCTTTCAGCCACCCCGTTGAGTCACTGCAGTGTCTTGGTGCGGCTGCCTGACCCCTCTCCTGCTGCCCCAGCTGGGCAAGAGGGCAGGAGCAGCACCCACTTACTGCCACGCAGTTTGGGACCCCGAGATGAATCATAGAATCACAGAATCACANTGATGAGGAGTGTTACGTGTCAATATTAACCTTCCAATACCTGGTGCTATTGGTTTCAATGTTTTTCTTGTATACAAGGCAGTATCTTCTAAGAATTGGACTTTTTTGGAAGTGTATGTCACAGCATTGGCGGTTATTATCGGTGCCCATAAGCTAATTTGGGGAGACCTGCTTTTTGCCGCATGCAGGACCGGGTAGGCAGAGGTCTGGACTTGCAGCCACACCACGTGCAAGTGTCCCACCGCAGCTGGAGCTCTCACTAATTGCCTTTTACCATTTCACAAGTTTCAATACTCTTTACTAACGAGCCTTCCGCCTAAAGGTTGTATTTTACTATCACGTGGGAATCACCTTTGCTTTGTTTGTCTCCACATTTTCCTGGTAATAACGATATGTATTAATATTCAGTGCTCTGCAACTCCGTATATAGCCTTGTGTCTTTATGGTCTCTTGGTGACAGGCAGCTGTTACCGTTAAGTTATTCACACCTCCTTGTAAATGTCTTCACATATGTATAAATCTAACAAAGTAATCAATAAAGATATAAAATAACCTAGGAGAAAACATTACGATATAAAATAATTCAGGCCCTAAACCCTCTATATCTGGATCTGACCAGCGCAGAGCAACGCACCCTGTGTGACTGTTGTGCTGCCGTCGGTCGGTGGGAAGGGATGCTGATTTACACCAGGCAGGGATACCCTCTTGGGAAAGTAACTCTGGGTCAGAGGTTTTTATACTTCTAGGACTTCCAAGTCTGGGATTGATTATGTTAATGGTTGAGTCTAAATCACTTTGACATCTGCTCGGGGATGAGTTGACCCTCCTGTGTGTGAAGTTGATGCTGAGGGAAGGTTTAACCAGGCTTGTTGGTGCTTGTTGTAGCAGAATAGAGAGGAAAACGGTTGATCGCCATAAGGGCCACGTTATCTGAACAACTGGAAGTAAAATCATAATCTACAGAAATTAAAATGTTAAAAAAGAAGACAAACCACAGCAGTTACTCCCTTTTCAGCTGCTGTTGTTCTTATCTTTTCTGAGCCATTAACTTTTTACCAGCTAGAAGGATCTGCTCCAATTTAGTTTTCCAGATGCCACTTTAAAAATCCAGTCTCACTAAAAAGGAAGAAAAAGTCATCAGGTTCTTGGGTAAATTTTCTCTTTTCACTGGTTGTTAACCTGCATGCTGGAGCCGAGTTAGCCGCTGGCTCCTGCTGGAGGTGAGATTACTGCGTGGATTACTTGGGATCTCTGTGATTACCCTCGTTCTGTGCCGATGAGTCTGCCCTGGCTCCCGCCCGAGCAGGGAGCTTTGCTCAACAGAGTTAGTCCTCGCATGGCTTTTCTCTCAGGCTTCCACCTTCAGCTCCTGCCTCCTAGCCCAGACCCAGCAGCCTGGGCCCCGCTGCTGAAGGCAAGTTTCCGTACGGATTATACAGCTGGGGTGGGTGTCACATCTGCCCAGCGCGCCCGGTCACCGGAGACTGCCGTCAGGATGAGTGCTGAGCCCCCGGCCGCAGCCAGACCTCCCAGGAGCTCTGGCCGGAGGTGCTCATCTCTTCCCTGGTGGCCTCTGCTGTCCTCAGCCCCCGAGCTTCGCTTTATTAACCCTTGCTTGGGTACTCGCACCGAGCTGCAGAGTCCAGCCTTTGGTATAGGTGATGTCCATAAACCCACAGCTTCCAAAGACGCCGGTGGGCAGGGTGCTATTAAGGAGTGGTTGTAACAACCCTTCTGTTGTTTTCTGTCAAACTTACTATTTCAAGTAGGTTTACCCTATACTTTAGATCCCAACTCTACCCAAAATGTCTAGTATTTTTACTTCTCAGTGTGCCTCACCTCAATATCTATAGCCAGCTTCCGCAGAAGGAGACCAGTCCGTTCATTCTGCCGTTCATTCTTCAAACCCTACCAACACACAAGAACTTGGAGATCATCAAGAGTTTAAATCCACCATCTTTTGTGAGAAGTGACTCATAAAGCGCTGTGGGTGTGCAGAACTTTCTAAAAACAGGTCATGCTTTGCTTTAGAAAGTGGCAGCCTGTGGGTCTAACTTTATGAGTTCTTCACGCATGTCCGTAGCTCCTCAGTAACCAGCGCAGTCGAAGTCAGTGTGACCTGCGCTTAAATAACTGCGAGGTGCCTCGTATAACGTGCCCTCGAAAGACAAACTGTGATTCTTCGTCCCCTCTGGCAAGCTTAACCCTCAAGACTAGTGGAACAAGTATACAGCCATGCACTTAATGTCAATAATTTATTTGTTCATTAGTGCATCCAAATTTGGTCTGGATCTCATTTAAAATGATGCTTAACTAAGTGACAGCCATTCTGCTGATGAGCTGCTGTTGCAAAAGCTTCTGCCAGTGCATTGCAGCTTCAGTTACCAGTGCCTGCCGTGGCTCCTGCTCCTCCAGTGTACGGCCTCTCACAAAGGATTAGATCATTTTGCCAAAACTAGGCAAAATCCCACCAATTTTGACTGAAATCCCGCTTCAGCGACGGCAGGACTGTGATGTTACCCAAAGACTTGAGGGTGAGAGTTTTTTCCTCCCTTGACAGTCACGTCTTTCTTCAGTGGGTGACCAGCCTGGTACAGCAAGTCAGCTTTGTCTTTGATATACCTATCTTTGAAGGTTACATTTACATTTGGCCTTTGTAGAAGCAAGAATACTGTAATCCTAACAGAGATTTACTCCATGTTGAGTGCATGAATACCATGCCATCTCCAACATCTGATACCATGTGTGGTACCAGAGTGAGCTCTACATGGACACATACCAGGGGAAATATGCCCCAAAAGAAAAGAAATCATAGAATCATAGANAGTCATGAACTGAGCTGACTTATTGGATTTAGGGACATTCAGAGATGTAACAAGCTTTAGCATGCACAGATTTTGATGTTTGGGCTGTCAAGCAAAAATAAACTTTCAAGAGGGGAAAGCCTCACACGTATGATAGTCCCATGGTCGCAGCCTCCCACCTTCTTGATGGCACGGACCGTTTCCCTTCCTCCTGGCACAGCAATGACAACCTTGTGCCAACTACAGCAAGGGGCTCCGTGGGAAACCAGTGCCGAGGCCTCTCTCAGAGCACGCCGAGCCGTCTCTGGACGGGGTTTAGCATCTGGGCACTGGGAAGGGACGCGCCATGGGACCAGCCAGCTATTTCCAGACCATTGCCAGTGACTCTGCAGATAAGCTTGGATGAGGGATTTAGGCCAGCAGCCAGGAGCAATGGAGACAAGTAGTCAGAGAGGAATAAAGAGCGAAAGGCTGCTCTTCTTAATGAGTGCAATAAAACAATAAAAGTGCAATTATGCAGTAAAACTATTGTCATCTTGGGTTTAGAAGATAATGTACTAGGCAACGGTGCTCATTTTAGCCTGTGTTTTCAGGCATCTTTTAGCCTCTGACATTATAATTACGTACTGCTATCTCACTCCTGCATCTCTTCATTTTTATGGGTACTGAAGCGTTGCATCAGAACAATGTCAGATCCCGAAATTCTGTGCACTCATGCGGGTCCTTAACGTTGTTTTGCTTTGCCAGTTTGTGAACGTGCCTTGAAACGCAGTCCCTCCATCCGGCACATTTGTCAAGTAACATGAGAGCACGGAGACAAATAATTACAGCCAAAGTGCAAGACGTATTCCCAACGCTGAACGCAGTGTACTTTTTTCTCTTGCACGTGAAATCTAGAAATTGTGCATGAAATAATTTTTATCAGCTTCTTCCATATCTCATATTAATAGCATAATTTTATAGTTGTTATAAATTATGGTTTCTGTTTAGATTTTGAAAATATGTCCTAATTCCTGTGGTTAAATTTTGACTTAATAGGTAGAAATACTGACACACTCAGAATAGCCTGCCTTGTCGGTGCTTTGTTTTTCTTTTTGGCAAATATTATTTGCTCTCCATCTCCCTCCCTGGTTTCCATCAGCTATTTTGGGAATCAGTTTGATGGTGGACTATTAGAACAAAAGGATGAAAATATACCTGTGCTGTTTGTGTGTATTTATACTGAACTCATTTTACTACGATCCCCTGGCTTTAGGCAGTTATTTCTTATGTACTGTTACGTCTTACGGTTGTGAAGTTTTTAAGCTGTGTTAGACTCAGTTGAGTGAAGGGATTTCTGCTTTGGGGTGGTCTACAATGATCACCTGGGAGTTTGACCAAACTTCTTCCCTGTGTGTTAAAAAGAAACGTTACTATTCAGATTGAAAATTTTAACTTGAAGCTGTATCTGCATGACAATATAACACCAGAAGAAAGTCCTTCTTTAACTGTAGCTTTAGGATTGTTGCAACGGTATAATAATCATCAACACCATCATCATCTTCTGTCTTTTAGTAAAACAGCATCCTTCAATTTTTAGTTGACTCAGGTCTTCTTCTTAATAGTGGTTCATCTTGAACGCTGGGATGTAGTCTCTGCTTTTCTAAAGGTTAATATAAATATGTAATGAATGGTACAGATTAAACACTGGTGACATTCTGTTTTCCCATCTTGTATAGATAAAATATTTACACTTTAACAGTGATCAATTTAGAAAGCAGGTGCAGCTTTGATGTTTACATCTTTTAATCAGCAACCTTAATTAACAAGTTGTTTGCTAATGATTAATCACTTGCACAAATACCATGTGGATTTGTCAATTTTGAAGTTACAGGCATCTTGGATGTTGGGTTTTTTCACTTTAAGAGGAAAAATGACATAAGATTATGATGACTGTGTCCTTTCAAGTGCTTGAGCCTGGAAGGTACAGGAGCAGGACCAGGTGTTTTCCAAATACTAAGTAGAAAGCCCGGTCTAAGTGGTGAAAGGTATCCTTTGCAGAAACACAGGCGTTATTTATCAGGCTTTGGTAATTGCTATAATGCTTTTAATACCGACCTCCCAGATGCAGCTTTGCAGGGAGGAGGTTGGGGGTGATCATTACCTACACCTGTTAGTAGCTGCTCCGCATATAAGATAGGTTGGCTATGGTGGTCATAGTGGCTCTTGGGCATGGAGTTGGCTAGCCTGGCTATTGCTTCTGGAGTTGGCTTTCAAAATCAGCACTGCTAAAGGCACAGGTTTGCTTTGCTTTTGTCTTTGTGGGGGCTTGGAGAGTGATGATGTCAAGATATGGGAAATTATCAGGTTAGGGCATGATCTGACTTAGAGGGAAAAAATAGAAAAGCAGGATGGAAAGAAGACATTAAGAGTTTGGGGGTGTGTGTTAGTACTCAGACTTTTAGGGTATGCCCAGTTCATTTTATTGTCAGACACTGTTTTCCCAAATAATGCTGCCCTGGGGCTCACTCTCTTTGCTTCTGAGTTTTTAACTCTGTGTCCATCAAGGACATGATCATTGTTGGAGTTTGGATTGTCTAATAAGGATGAGAATTACAGTTTGAAGTATTACTTTTCTTTTGATTAGCGTAGTATGAATTTGGTGATGTTTTCTGGCTCTGGTGGTTTCTTTTGGCCTCAGTGGTGTTGTGGTTTTGTTGCACAGAACTAAGCCTTTTTTGTATGAAACAAGATTGTGTTGGTGACTTGAAAGCTGCTAAATGTAGCAAAACCAGAATGTTTGCTACAAAAATAGGGGTTTATTACTTTTCTTGCAGCATCCCTGGTGGGTAATGGAGGCCTCTCTTTCACTTTCACGGAGCAAAACCTGCAAATTTTCTCATCAATGACAAATTTCTGGGGAAACTCATTAAAGATAAACTCTCTGCTGTACAGCTTGTAATGGCTTCTTCTTGTTATGCAATATTTTGCTTTCTGGTAACAAAGGCAGATGTTGGAAATTGCCTCAGCTACAGTGGTGTCATTCAGTTTTAATTTGCTACTTCATGTCGTGAAGGACTTTGTGGCTTCGTTTAGTCATATGAAGATTTTTGACAGTGATAAAGGTGGAAAAGCCTGTGTCCTCCCAGATAGGCTGCATGGATGCTTCATGTAAAGCTCACACGCTGTTAACAACCGGATTATTTGCAACAGTCTGTTAACTCATCTTATTACTAGATCGTGAGCCTTACAGCTGACCTCCGGAGCGATGAGGAGGTGTTGAGATGGTTTGTATCTATTCTGCTGGTTTATATTGTTGTGCCTCCCATGGAATGAATGATAATGCTGAATCACCGAGGCAATAAGATTTAAGGGAGGTTTTGTGAAATGAGTGTGATATTTCAGAAAATGTAATTGGGAAACACTTAGAGGAAGAAGATACCTTAATAACTGTCTTCAGAAGAAGTGAGAGTATCTGAATCCTCTCGAAGGCAAGGAATCGATTGCTCTGCGGTACAGATCTCCTATTGATTGTTAGCCCATCTCTGTGGAGACAAGAGCTTGGCATTTAACCTTGCACAGCAGAGGCATGAAATCTGAACCTGGTGTGCGAGGAGCTCTCTGTACTCCGCTTCATCTGTAGCTGTTCTCAAATGCCAGAATAAGAGCTTCTGCTCTTTAAAACGGACTTTTATTTGCTTGTTCGACAGCGATAGAAGCTGAATTTGTGAACAGTTTAAGTATTACTGGGAATGTAGTATTTAAGAGTAGACCCTCCACTGGAGACAGAATGCTGAACTGACTCTGATGGGGGTACGTGTATGGTGGGCGAGGGCGAAGGGGAGTTACTGTTGGTTATTTTCATAATTCTCTTGCCAATATGTATCTTGGCTAACTACAGCTAATCCGGTATTTCCAGACTCGTGGAAAACAATGATCTACTGTGTTCCTGCACTATGAGCTGGGGACTTAACAATGTTTGCCCAACACCTGGAACTACCAGGTGTTATTTCCAGCATGCAACTACAAACTTATGTTCAAGAAATGCAGTTTGCAGCCTGGTACTGGTTTCCTGCGCTAGGTGCAAGAGTCTGTGGATTACAAGTGGTCTTAAACCCAAGGTTGTTGCAAATATTTTTTCCTTCGTGCTACAGTAGGGAATGCTTCTGTGTATCAGTGGGGATAAATGATCTCCACCAAGATATGTGCTTGACCAAATAATTCTGCTAGCCTAAAACTTTAAGTATTTAGTAAAATAAAAAGTATTAAGTAACTTTCTGCAGTAAGCAAGGGATTTAGGCACTTGGCAGAGAACGTTAGTCAGCTGGGCCACACTGTTGTATCTGCAAACACCACGTGGTGTGTCCTCCTAGAAGGGTATGAGTGAAAAACAAGCCGTTTTCTCTTGTGCAAGCTCGGTTTGGTGAGAGGAGTGACTGCATGCCCAAACCATCCTCTGTTTTTTGCCTAGTAGTGTGGTTGATGGGAAGTTGCTTAAAAAACTTTTCAGGTTGGAGCAACCACAGAGGTTCTTAGTTGTGGGGTGATGAGAAGGTGAAAGGTGGCTCTGAGCGGGTGGACACGTGCAGAGAAGACACAAATGCGTGTCTGTGCCATCGTCCTTTCTGCACCTCTGCTCCCAAACCGTCCCTCCGAAGCAAAGCTCTTGTTTCTTGCTCCACCGTGGAGGTGGTCAGAGTCCTTTATTCTAGGAAAAGCAAAAAGTGATGCGGCATGGTGACACAAACAACATCAGGAGTTAAACGGGAAAATGTCTTGATGCCATACGTCTGCTCGCTGTGAGCCTTTACGGTAAGCCCCCATTGTAAAGCACGAACCGACTGCCGAAATTGGTGAGCAGAGCACTAATCCTGCCATTGAAGGCTGCGTTTTAACCAGCCTGGCTCAATTGTCCAAGCGAAGATGCAAGCCCCTGATAGCTCAGATGGAGGGACTAAAGCATGGGTTATCTGCCGGGGAAGGGATTGTTTTTGGAGCATTTTCTTAGTTGAATCTAAACAGTCCTTGACAGCTTTGTGGCTGAGACAGTCAGGTGCACAAAGGGGATAAAAGCCTTCATACAACCTACAATTTCCAGCACTTAACAGCAGCCCTCAGCTATTGTGAGCGGTATTATTCCATACTGATGCTGTGATTCTGTGCATGAGGATTTGGTCTGTTTTAAGAGGTCGCACATGGGTATTAATTGTCTTCACAGCAAAGGCACAATGGCACTTACAATGGGCTCCTTAGTTTCTGTGTGTGATTTTTTTCCTACTTATTTGCAGTAATTTGAAGATTGATGCATAGCAATTAAGTGTAGCTTATGAGACAAGATTTTTTTCAAAAATACATATCAAAGTTTTCAGTGAAGGTACACTTCAAGATGGATCTCTTGATACAGTTTCTCATTATTCTGCTATTTAACTGGCAATGAAATATCACTTTGTCTTTCTGTTGCTGATTTTCTTCATAAACTGTTACAACTCTGTAATAGACTGAGTTGTAAAACAAGATTTGATGTTCCAAAAGATAAATCTGGAGGCTAGTTCAGTACACATTTCTCCAAAATGGAGTGTCCTCATGCAAGACAGTTCACTATGGAGTATAAAATAATTTTTAGGAAATGCACGAAGGCGTCATGAAAAATAGAAACCTTATATTTGAGTGTGCTGCCAATTTAGAAATGTTATTTAAATAATAGCATGTCCAAGTAATAGGTTCTTTAGCATGTTTTATTAGGTACCAATTTAAATGTACAGGGTAGATGCATTTCTGGCTGGCACAAGTGATTTTTCCCATTCCATAAGTCTTGTCAAAATTTTGACATGTCTCTTCCCCCTTCATACTTGGAAGAGAATGAGGTCTGTCAAAGATTCCTATCCCAGAATAGTAAATTAAGAAATGCAGATGTAGCAAATGTTTTGGCTGGTGGTGAGAGCACTTGCTTCAAGCAGCAGCTTGAGCTTCCAGTCAAGATAAACTCTCTCCTACAAGGACTCGTGCGGTATTCTGCATTTCTCTAGCCAAATGCATGGACATTTTTAGCAGTTCTGGCCTATTACATTCTTCATTCAACAAGCTACAACTCTCCAGTGCCCTTCTCAGGCGTCAGGTACATGTAAATAAGATGCGTCATTTTGCTGTTTACTCATTACAACCAACTTTCCTGTTTGTAGAGTTCATAAAAATGTGTTTCCCTTGGGCTCTTTAATGGCAGCAAACCCTGGTTGACTGTAACACACAAGGGCTTTCAGCTGGGAGACCTGAAGATGCAGACGCGAGTGCTGTGTTGCTGCTCCTCTCTGTGCAGAGCAAAGGGTCTTCTGAGATGTCCTCATGTTTGTCTTGAATTCTGACAGAGCATGGATGCTACTCTGACATCACCTGTGGGTCTTCTGCAGGTTGCTAATGGCCTGTGAAATCTGCTCCACAAATGTCGTATCTGATTTTGCTCCATTTCAGTTGATGAGTTGTTCTTCCTGCCTCTAACAGTAATACCTACAGGATTATACTCTGATTTCTATCCAGGGAGGAGGGCTTGGGCTTTATCTGAGCAATGCTTTTAAAAAAATGAAAGTATCCAACATTTACTATTTCCTTTTTATGATGAGGAAAGACTAATCTTGATTCTATTAGATTCCCTGGACCTCCACATGTTGCCAGCCTCTAGATGAAATACTATTTGTGTGACTGATCTTAAGCTCCTGCTGCTCTTGGACACTTCCCATCAGTGTACAGCAAGTTCAGTGCCCGGGGCACAGAATTAATTTCTGTAGTAACCAGCTGGGATATCACAGGGAGTTGTGACTTCAAATGAAGAAAGAACAGATCAAGGCTTTCACTGGAACCTGGGTTCCATGCAAATGCCCTTTAGAACAAAGGACCTATTGTACCTTTGTTTATGACATGGAAGAATCATTAGAGATCTCCAGGCTAGTTGATGGGGGAGATTTAAGATCTACAGGAATGCATACGTGTGTGGTTTAGTGTCTACAAATGGTAATAATTCAAGTGCTTCACAAACATTAAGCATTTGCAGCACCTTAATGAGGAAGAAAACATGAAAGGAAGTGGCCACCTCCAGAGTTAATTGGCATTTCTTATCCCAAGTTATCTTGGCCATTATTCCCTTATCAGCAGTATGTGGAAGAACATTGTCATCTATCTTCCGTGGTTTATTTCCCTTAAAGATATAGAGATTTCTGACTTTTACCATGAGGGAGAACACAGGCAATTTAATGCTGAATGGCAAAATATCATTAGAGGCTGTGGGTTGTACACAATGAAACTGGAGGGATCTTCAGTGACAGGTCACACCAACATAAGGGCTCGGAAAGGAATCGGCTTGCTTGTGCCTTCAGCAGCATGTGCTGTTCTTGGAGGGTGCACAAAAAGGGGATCTTTTTCCTGCAAATGGGTGTTTGCTATTCCCAAGTAGTCCATGGGGAATCAATAATAATGTGATGAAAATGCAGAAGCTGATTTGGAGAAGGGAGGTGTTGGGCGAGTTGCTGAGAAGCCTCCTCTTCGGTGCACGTCGGTGTGCCGTGCTCCTCCTGACCCAGTGGACTGCCTCTCCGGGGACAGGTGGGAATACAGAGACTTGAAGGAAAGCTGTAATATTTTTGTTTTGATCCAAATGTTTAATAAACTTCAGAAATGGGGGGGGGAAAAAAAAATTGGAGCTGATTCATATATTTGCACGTCAAAGATGTTCAATGAACTTCTTTTCAGCCTGCATGGGGAAAGGAAAGGAGTAAAGGAAAACTGCTTTTGAATGAAGGCAAAATATTGCAAAACCTCCTTACTACAAAGTTGAGCTGAAAATTTGACTAATATACAAGCAACTCATAGGTGTGAATGATAAATAGGGAATCGGTTATTTTCTAGATATTATCTTGAGTACAGTGAAGATAACACTATGGGAGCTGAAATACCTGGAGGAAAACAGACGTCTGTAAGTTACTTTTATTTTTCATGAGTTGCTCGGGGGACGGCATAGGCAGATCATCATTGTTTCAGTGGCATTTGGATAACTTTTTTCAGGTTGGGACTGATGTGAATCCCATTAAACTTGCTGGGAATCATTAGATTCACTTCATGGCTTTTTTCACTGGGCCCTGTAAAAGGTCAGCACTCTTCATTGCTATTGCTGTTTATTATTAATTATTATTGCTCCATATGCCCCTGGGGCTGCTATCCAAGTCATTCTAATATCCGTATTGCTGAGGAAAAGGGATTTGGCAAGCGGCAGTACTTAGTGCCAGCCAGAAGCATGGGAGGGCTGGAGATGAGGTACGTATAGCTATCGTGATGAGAACACCCTTGCATACACCAGCTATGTGCAGTCTTGCATGGATGTACCGATCAAATTATTGTTTTTTAAGCAAAACCACATGGCCAGATCTTCAGTTTTACTGAAGGTGATGAAGCAGTACTCCTTTACTCCAGCTGAGATAAGGGTCACTGCATTTTGCCACTAGCTGGAGCAGTGTAGGTGAAGGGCAGGAGTCGAGACAAGCGCACGATGTGCTTCTCCTGTCCCTCACCTGATGTCCAGCTCTTTGATCCATGTTTCTTTATCCCTGAGCAGGAAGGCTGGTGCCTGTCCCAAAGAGCAGGTTGAAGGGCTGTGCTTCATGTGCTCTTTTCATGCCTGGGCTGCTCTGGGCACCGCTGGCACCAGCAGCCTGGCAGCGGGAATGGCTTGTCCTGCCCATGTGTCCTGCCTGGCAATATACGGTGACACGAATCTGCCACAGACTGACACCCGGGGGAACAAATACCGCTTCTAATTCTGGATTTGTATGGGACCTTACTTTCTATGTCAAATGAACAGAACCCCCTCAGAACTTGCAGGGATCTGAAATAAAGAACAGAATTTTACTTTGATATGTCATCGTTCTTATCAGTGACTGGCAGTTTCTTAATGTGGCCTCTAAGCTCTGAGCAGGAGCAGAGATCTGTGTCCATTGTGTGTGGGTACCTGTCTCCAGCAGTGGCCACCTACCCGGTGAATTAGGAGTAAAATCTCATTCCTCATCCTTGCAGCAATAAGTTATCGCACTAAAGCACAAGATGTAATTTTTTAATTAATTGCATTTTATCATGCATAAATACATGTTTTATTATTGTCTGTAAAACTAGCTTGCCCCTTTTTAATATCCAGCTGCTGTGCTTGTCTCCAGCCTGCTGTGGCAAGCCACTCCACATGTCGCTTGGTTGTGCTCAATATCTCTGCTTTGAGTTTACAAGGTGAGACCAGGCTTATTTTCCCTTTTACTTTGCATCAGGGAAGCTGTGGAGAACTAGCAAGTCAGCTGTGGCGAGGTAACTGCTCATCGCTGGGTACGTTCGTTGCTGGAGATGTGGAATTTGTGTCAGCTTCCATTTCAAAAAAAGTCTGTGTTCACTTCAATTCGTGATGCTCCTCACTCCCCAAAAACCCAAGTGTCAAGTTAGCATGTACTGACAGAGCTGTTTAAAAATGAGCTCAAGAGGGGATGCTGGTTGGTCTCGCTGGAAACTGTTTAAATCCTGCAAGGATCTTAAAAGGCAGAGAGCTCTTGAATTGTCTTTTTTTCCCCGGAATAAAATTTGTGATTTCAGGCCTGTGAATGATGAGCTGATGGACATAAAACTGTGCCTGATGTTCTGCTGCTGTCATAAACCCTACAGCGTGATGGCCGGTGGTGCTGGGGCTGTCTCCCTCCTGCTCTTCTCAGGTCGTGCGTGACTCCCGCAGACAGCGTGTCATCCATCTCGGGCTGCTTTCCACCGCGGATGTCCCAGAAGTGACGTGGTGGTGTGAAATGGCAGCGACTGGAAGTGTGAAAAGGTTAATGGCAGTGCCGAGCGGCACAGCTGATTTTTACGGCACTCTTTCCTAGGCCAGGAAAAAAGACATTCCTTCTGGGTAGACCATCATGGGGGACGAATGGTTAATTGCTGTTCTCTTCTGCTCCATCCAGATCACTAACCTCTATTTACTTTCTTGCTTTCCACCCAAGGAAAGCTGTCATTTGGGCCACTTACACAGACCTCATACTTGACACTAAGTTAAAATATTCTCCTGGGGCGTGCTAACCCTTGGTGTAGATGGTTATGCCCACTTTGATGTAGGGAAAGCTGGGGCAGAGTGCGACTGAGCTGTTTGATCAGAGTTGTGAATCAAGGCAGTGGTGGAAAATTTCCTGGTTTTGTTTTATTTATTGAATTACATTTTTTTCTGAGCTCCTGAAAATATACGCCAGCCCAGTTCCTGCAGCATAAAAGTCACTTAATGTTATTTTCCATTATCTCCCTTGGAAAATGAACTCTCAGCACTTATCCTTGCCATGCCTGTAACATAAAGCAACCATATTTCAAAAAGAAGGAACAGAAGAGAAGAGAGAACGGTGGGAGCAGGTAGCAGGAGCTGTTAGGTGTGTGTTAAAGGATCTGCAAGAGCGGTTTGTGCCCACGGGTAAGGGTAAAATGTGGCTTTGGCTGAAGGACAATGATGCAGTTTCCCAGTGACTACTTAGGTTTTAAAATCTTCTTTCCTTCCATGTAAGAATAAAAATAAAACCTTCGAAGTACCTTTAAAGAAATATTAAAATTGTATCAAAAATGTAAGTCTTGCTCAAAGGCTGGGTTTATCTTTGGAACAGAGCGGCTTATCAAGCATACCTGAGACATCCGGAATATTCCCATCAGAACCCATGGAGAGCTGCAAATGTCCCACTTGCGGCAAAAGCAGCATCAAAAGTGGTAATTTGTGGGGGAAGCTGAGAAGATGGGTTGCCTGCTGTGTTTGTGTGTGTGCTGAGACTAAAGGCTGGCCAGGAGCCTGCTGAGGATGACGGTGCGGGCAGAGGCACTGGTGGTGCTGGTGAGCTGTGGTGCGCTTTGCAAGACCCCACCGCGAGCTCAGTAACTGTTTGCACTAAACCGTTGGTGGTTTAGTGCTTATTTCGAATTTCACTGGTATTTCAATAACCTTCAGAGAGGGTTTTGTAGTGGCTTTGGTGCCTGGTGGCTCAGCAAAATGGGCATTTTGACTCCTCCAAAGCTGCTCCTTCAGCAGAGATCACTGCAACCGCCCCTGGGGAAGTGCTTGGGCTTAACACGCAGGTTGCCTTGCCCAAGGAGACAACACGGCGAAGCAGATGAACAGAGGGCATGAAAGACAAAATCCATCTGAAAAATGTCAAGCACATGACAAAGGGGAGGGAAAGCTGGAGAGCAGCATTATTTCTAAAACACAGCTGTAAGTGACCTTTAAAAGTTCAGAGCGGTCCTAAGAAAAGCAAGAGGAAGGTGTAGAAGATTTTTGTCTAGCTAACTTGAGGTCACAGAGGACAGCGAAAATGATGGAATTGTGCAAAATGAAAGATCCTCCTTATAGGCAAAAGATTAAAAAAAAAATTGTTACAGTGCAAAACCTCTGTGACCGTTTCATTTAGTGCAGTGTGTTAGAGGCTGTTGCTTGGCTGCAAGCAGGAGGAGGAACTAAGGACATCACAGAAAATGGCAATTCCTGAGGATGAGTTTCACTTCAGTAAAACCTGGGTATGTCAAATGCTGTATCATCTATGTATTTCATGCTACCTGAGTTATATCAAGTTATCATTTCTTTATCACTTTGGTATGTAGGCAATGAAGCCCCTGCCTTCACCTGCTTTGATTTCAAATGTTAGCTCTCACCTGCTGTGAGCTAAATTGTTTTAAGATAAGAATGTAACACTTTCAGCTAGACTCAATTCACATCTTCAGTGTAACTCATACTCTTAATTATATCCTAAGTGAATTTACAGTGATTTTTGAGGGCTAAGTATCTTGTCCAGAGTCTTTTTGTACTAGTTCTGGCTAAGTTAGGCGAAAATGAAGGTTTTGGATCCCTTGCTTCCAGGTCCACTGCAAACCAGTGGGTTTTGCTTTCAGCCTTTTGAGCGCCAAGGTTGGTGTGAACACTTCTCCCTCTGCTTAGCCAGGAAAACTAGGACTCGGAGCCTGCTATTAGAGTACCAGAGAGGTAAGGTAAGGCTCTGACATACTGCAGGGTTACCCAACCCCTGCCTAAAAAAACCGCACTGTTAGTAATTAATACTGACTACTGTAGGACGATGGTTATTTAGACAGTAATAACAAATATTCAAAGACCCTGGTGCTCCCTGCCCAGCTTTCCTGGGTGCAAGCAGAAGGGGATGGTGACTAGTTTAAGCATCAGGTGTGTCAATGAAAAGGCATTATAAATTGCTTGTTCAACAACTCTTTTGTCACTGCACTGTCAACTTACTGCATCCTAGAAGAGCCAGAAATGGGAAAAACTTGAGTGAACATCATAGCATCAGCAATTAGTCAGTACAATTGTCTTTTATTACTCAGAATACTGTTGTCTCCGGAGAAATATGTATAAATGTTTATGACAATCTGGTCCTTAACAATGAAGTATGTGGAGAGAATCCATCCTCTTCCAGGGAGTCAGTTAAATGACGGCAAAGCAGTGATAGTTCATCTGCTTCTCTGCCAAAGCATCGTGCCAGGGCTGAGGCTCCCATCCTCTGCATCACGCTTGTGGAGAGGACTGTTGTGGGGGGCATCGCGTTAGCTTGATGAGAAGGAGTGGACTGGTCTAATAATGTCATCCCAGAGACGGGGTGCGTCTACAGCCTCTATCTTTAGCAACTTGAAGTGTGATAGGCGGGGGTTATCTTCTTTACAGTACTATTGTGAAATAAAATGTGCTTCTGAATATTTGAGACTAATATTTGCTTGGGGGGAAAAATCATTAGGTTTCTCTTGCAAAGATGAATGTGTAGTTTTGAGGAACTGTATCTGTGTCCCAGAATAGTTAGCAGCTGCTGTAATAATTCTTCTGAAGTTATAAAGGAAGTGACAGGCTTTCTGGGGTTTGTTTTGGTAGGCGTCCAAAAAAGAAGAAAATTGGGCTTCAGGCATCATATTCATCACTAGGCTGGAGAAGAAGGAAAGTCAGTGCAGCCCTGAAGCTTTGCTCCATATAACAGCAGGAGAAAGTCTTGCAACTGCTGGTCCTGCTCCCACCAAAAAGGGAAAACGGTTCTATGGCTGCACTGGGTCAGAGAAACAGCCTGGGCTGGTCGCATCCTTTAAAGATCCTGTTCTGGAATAGCTACAGCCTGAAGCATGCTCCTCCACGTTGGTTCACATAGTCTCATTCTTCCATGCTGTTTTCCTGAAATCATAAAGCAGAAGATCCCTGTTCTTAGAGTGAAATAGGGAGTGAGAATGGTTGTAGCCTCCTTAAAGCTTGTTCTGCCTACAGGGCTGATGTCCCTTGTGCTAGATTAGTGTTCCTGTTCTTCAGATTTCATAGGTGTCCGTCACTGTAGAACAATGCATAAATACCTCCCATACCAGAACAAAAGAAATTATTTTTCACCTAGAAATAGCCTAACTGGAAGAAATGGAACATAAAATATTGCACAGCAGGTGGCAATGGTGAAATGATAAAAAAAGAAACAGAAAATAACTGCATAGTTGTGCTTTTTTTTTTCCCTTCCCCAGAAGGGAAAATGATTCACAAAGTAATTTGAGATGGATGCTTTGAGCCTTAGCAGTGTCAGTTCTCCATGGCTGAGGGGGACATAGTGCTTAATCTACCTCCTCGGTCTATGTGGGTAACAAGCATCTTTTATTTTTATATTTTAATGAGCACATGCAAGTCATACCAGGTTTCCAGACAAGCCTAAATCATAAGAATACTCCCAGAAGCTTTGTTTCCTCCTCTAAACTCTGCTCAAAACCAGAGAGGGAAAACTGTCGATGGATGTGTCTGTGCAGGGAGTCTGAATTGATGCTCTGCACTTGGGACTGCCCACACCCCAGCTGGCAGCAGAATGGGGTAGGAGAGAGCCTGTGGGTGCCTTATATCTTTATAATCAAGTGTATTTTGTAATTGGTCATCTCCACAGTGGGTAGTCTCCTCTACCCAATTTTTCTGCTGTCTGCTCTGCAGTGGTGCAGCTCTTGGATGTGTCTTCTTGGGGACTGGGCACCATGGTGTCCCTTTGAGGATCATGGGGAAACACGTAACGGACGTCTGGACGTAGGTGAGGAAGATGAGGTTATTCTTCTGACAACAAAAACTTCTAGGATGGAGTACAAAAGGTGGGAATCCTTGCATAAAGGAGACACAGGCTCTACCTGATGTAACTTTTAGCCTGGAGAAGAGGAGGCTGAGGGGAGACCTCATCGCGCTCTGCAACTGCCTGAAGGGAGGTGGGAGCGAGGGGGGGTCGGTCTCTTCTCCCAAGTAACAGCGATGGGATGAGAGGAAACGGCCTCAAGTTGTGCCAGGGGAGGTTTAGGTTGGACATGAGGAAAAAATTCTTTCCTGCAAGAGTGGTCAGGCCTTGGCCCAGGCTGCCCAGGGCAGTGGTGGAGTCCCCATCCCTGGAGGGCTTTAAAAGACGTGGAGATGAGGCGCTTGGGGGCATGGTTTAGTGGGCATGGGGGGGTTGGGTTGACGGTTGGCCTCCATGATCTTAGAGGTCTTTTCCAACCTTAGTGATTCTATGATTTGTCTTTGACTCTGAATTTTGTGGACCAATAGCTTTAGCCAAAGCCTGCCGAGTTCTCAAATTTGGGTAACTTTGCGTGTGACTTCTTTAGGATTCTCCTGAAGCCCTGGCTATTAACGGCTGTAAGGAAGGTGTTACTAGATGAGAGGAACTGCTGCTTTTTACTCTTGTGCTCTTTTGTAATAACCAAAATTTTGTGTAATATCGAAGTTGTGAATTAATTGGATTTGAACCGTCCTTCACTGTCTGCTGGTGCTTCTGTACCTGGAGAGGCCCAAGGTTAAATGGAGCATGGAAACAAACTGTCTGTGTACTGAATGCAGCTTTCTCCATTAAAATCTTGGAGGAAAGCAGCATTTTTCAATTCCCTCTGCGCATTTCTGTTCCAGGACTAGGCAGCACTCTTGCGTCTTCTCAGGAATCCATTTGGCACTTCTTGTGAGCAATAAAATCAAATCTGAATCAAAGGAAAGCGTAAATGAGGACAAGAACAGCCTGTTATTTTGATGTCAGACCAGAGCCCATCATTAAGAATTCTGGCTGAAATAGGTTTTTATTAGAACTTGGTCAGTGGACATAAAAGCATGCTGCAGGAGTGTCTCAGTCCCTGTTGAAAACAGCAAGATTTGGGTGGGAGCGAGCCTGGCCATGGAGCACATGGGGCATTATGGGCTTGGCTTGTGTAGGCTGGCAGAGAAAACCTCTCTAGAAAATACTAGAAGCGAGATTGCTCACGTCAATCTGCTTTGGCACCATGTAAGTGTGCATTACGACAGAGATTAATAAGATCCAAAAGTTATAAGTATCAGAATTTGAGCACTTCTCAAAATGCACAAGAGGAGCACAGTGTAATCTGTTGTGCGTTTCCTATAAGCCCTTTCAATTTAACTTTCCTTTTCCGCTTTAATAGGTCACTTGCTTTTATGCAGTGCTTTCCTTCTTGATGCGTAACTTTAACTTCTTTCTTTCTTTCTTTCCTTCAGACCGGCTCCAGTTTCAATATTTCATTGCTTTCCAGCTCTTCCACGCTTCGGTATCTTTTGATTGTAATTTGATTTTACTCAAGCAACTTCCTGGCACTCTGAAAGCTCGGTGCAGCGGCAGCATCCGTTGCTGAGCATGAGATCCCAAGGGCAGCAGTGACATTTAACAACAGGGAGCCAGAGCCTGTTTGCAGGGAAACCTGGCAGGGACTTGGAGTCCAACCTGTCCTACCCATCTCCTCCACCTCCGGTAACTCGCCTCTTTTCAAGGGGATTCTTCTCTGTTAACATTCTGCATAAATAAGCAACGTAGTGCGGTGACACCCAAGTAGTAGGATCTATTCCCTCATGAAGAGCAATGGTTTTCACTTGTCTTGCTTCATAGCAAGGAACCACGTTCCCGTAAGGGCTTTGGAGCTGGTTTTGAGAAGCAGAGGTGTGCCTGTGGCTGGGGGGACTTCACTTTCTAGGGAAAATGAAGCCTGGGCTTAGCGAGTGCAAAACGGCAAATTGCAGAACCCCCGTCCACATCGGGTGCGATGTGACATCTCGGCATCCATCACCCGGGATGAAACTCGTAGCAAGTCACGGGGGCAGACCCATCCCTCAGCCATGTAACTGCACTGTCTTTGGAGGAATCGCATGCTGGTATGATAAACAAGAAACCCAGTCATTACCTTGTGGGGGCAAATGATGAGCTGAATAATTACTGTGTGAAGGTGGCTTTTTGCTTGGGGCTCCGGGGCCCATCGTGCTGCCCAGAGGGAGCTTGTGCAGCCAACATGGGTGGAAAAGAGGGATATTTTTATGGGGTCATTGTGTTTATCGATACATATATAAGCATCCCAATGGAGCAAAATCACACACTTTAAAATGATTCCTCTGATCTAAAGCTCTTTTGTGCTGATCCTCCAGAAACTGGCTCTGCTACTTCCCCTTCAAAATACGGCTCAGAAATGGAGAGGGGGTGATGCACTTCACCGTTCTCATTTCAATCCAGCCTTGTTAAACAGCTCCTGACGAAGGCTCAGCTGCTCTGACTTGCTGTTATGGGAGAGGTTTGGGCAAATTGCTTTAGGGACTGCTCCCGGGTAATTAAAACATGCTTTGCCTCTCACCCCTCCAGGCTGATCTGAATTTGTACTGTGAGTAACGGGGGGAGTTAATGGGATTTTCTTACAGGAACTTATTCTCTGGGGGACGAGCAATGTTAAAATTTGTTAAGAAGGAGGCGGAATCAGTAAACCTGTGCTGTTGGGGTCAGGTCACAGGGAACCTCAGTCCTGAACCACTTGGCTGACAGGAGCTTGCAGACACTTGGGCAATTAGCTGGGAACCAGCCATAGGCCTGGCTATTTAAAAAACCCAAAAGCGTATGAGTGCTTGGCACAGGGGCTTTTAGCTAATGAGCATCCCGGGGAGTGGACACAGCTCTTGGCAGCGCTGCCAGAAAGGAGAAGGAGAATTGCAGCATCTGAGCAGCAGTGGTAATGGAAAGAGCAATTAAGGCATGTATGTCAGCTTCCTCTCTATTTGTAGCCCGCAGATTTGATTAGAGATGCGTGTGTGCAAGTCGAACGGGTGTGCCCCTGAGCCGGGCACGAATCTCTTCGAGGTGCCAAAAAAGAGACCTTCAGCTCGAGCTGTCCTTACTTGCAACACTTCAAGCACATCTGTAGGAACGTCTCTGATTTCTGAGGATTTTTCTGGTTTTATTTGGGAAGGTGATACTCCTTTCCTTAAAACTGTGTGCTAACGGCGTGGTGAGACTGTATTTGCGGAAGCGTAGCCCTGCCCCGAGGGAGCTGGTCCTGCCCCATGGGGCAGAGAGGGGGGACGAGGGCTGGCGGGGTCCCAGCACCTGCGGGCTGCGCCCATCAGTGCTCACCCAGTGCTGGTGCTTTAACTGTCGGGTCTATTCGCAAGAAACTCCTCTTCCACTGAGAAATCCGTAATAGTCCCTATAAATCAGCAGTAGACTAAGCTTGTGTGTCATCTTTTAATTACCGGAAAATCCCTGAGATCAGAAGATGGCATCATAAGGTTTATAGCTCAGCTTTCGTTTGGATTCAGATGCCTTACTTGGTCAAAATTTGCTCTGAAATTCAGAAGAATTTGTCTGAATAAGGCACACAGGATGCAGTTTATCATCAGCATGTGCTGTGGGTGATTGTACTTACTCAGCTCCCTTAGCCGCATACAGCCTGATAAAACAAACACAGCCAGACGCATTACAGACCGAACCCAACAGATAAATCCTTACTTTCAAAATTAACTAGGCAGCAAAGCGTGTTGTTTTTCACTAAGCATTTGTAAGTTGTAGCTGAATAAGGTATTTGTTCTCTCTGAATGGAGCAAGGGCTATAAATAATGTATAGCGCAGTCTGGATTTACTCTCTCCGACGTCTCGTAATGATAGTAGCGTAACAGGGCTTTAAGGGAGAAGATGCTCCCTATAGCTGAGTAAGAATAAAGTGCGTATTGGTGTGACGTCTGCGGTTACGGACGTGGCGATGGCTATTTCTACGGGATGTGGGCAGAGCTGTGTGTCATGTGCGGCTGGGCCTGCCGGCAGGACCAGGCTGTAAATAACAGTTAAATACAGTGACATAATTCCCCCCCAAAATCTATAGACCCATTATAGCTTCAGTCGTAATTAAGAATGTATTAAATCTGGTGCTATCCATTAACCTAACTGGCATAAAGCTCTGGTTGGGGCCTGGGAGGACATGTGTACTCAGGCTGAGATGAGGCTTTAAATGGGAGAAAACGGGCTGAGAAATTTGCTTTTATGTACAATGAACAGCACAGAGCTCTAGAAGGAGCACCAGCCTTTGATAAGCTGCTTGAAAGGCACGTGGGGCTCTACCTAGCTCTAATTTGAGGGAAGCGTAATTGTAATAAAAATTGGAAAACGTTCAGCTACTTAATGAAGTGTGAGAGAAACTCTGAATGTTGGTTTTCTGTCGGCACCAAGACAGATGACCCATCCAGCATTACTTCTCCATGCCGAAGTGACAAAAAGCCCTGCTGTCCCTAGCATGGTGCTAGAGTTGCGCCAGGGGAGGTTTAGGTTGGACATTAGGAAAAAATTCGTTCCTGAAAGAGTGGTCAGGCCTGGGCACAGGCGGCCCAGGGCAGTGGTGGAGTCCCCATCCCTGGAGGGATTTAAAAGACGTGTAGATGAGGCGCTTGGGGACATGGTTTAGTGGGCATGGGGGGGTTGGGTTGACGGTTGGACTCGATGACCTTAGAGGTCTTTTCCAACCTTAGTGATTCTGTGATTCTATGAAGGTAGGGTTTGGATGAAAAATAACCAAGTTGTTGGCGTGAATGCCTCTACCGCGGGGCTGAGGCTGTGCTGCCCACGGACGCCGAGGAGGTGTCGCTGCGGTGCGGCTGGGTGCTGGCTCTGCCGGTCGGACCGTCGCTGCCCTTCGGTCTGACCCTGCTGAACCCCCACCAGCGACAGGATGGTGGCTTCAATTTTATTTAAGGCTTCTGTGTATTTTATAGTGAGCTGATATTTTGCTGCGAGGTCTCTGCTTTCCAATCTTATCTAGTTTATGTTTTCATACGCACGTTATACCACTTACTGTGCTGTTTCTAAACAAGACAGAAGAAGCTCGGGTGATGCCAGCGGTGCCTCCGTGTTTCGCTGGCTGCCTGCATGGCCAGTGCTCGCACAAATTAACTTTATGTTTATGGGAAAAGTGGACTTAAGTACACTTTATTGCTATCTGTGATCCATCGTTCTCTTTCCTTCTCTTTTTTCTTTTTTTTTTTTTTAAAAAAAGAACAAATACTGACAGGTTGCTGATTTAAGAGAAGCAACTAGACTAGGAGCAATAGACAGAGGGGTTTGGCAAGACAGCTGTCAGGGACAGCTTTGTTTGCTCTTTTATAATGATAAAAACATGGGCTGAGAAATCTATTCTTCTACACTTGAAATTTGTTGGGAAACATGGGATCGGTTTCACTGCAGAGGGAATAAAGATGTTTAATTGGGTTGTTGCCTTGGTGGATAAGACAAAGATCAGTAAAGATGAGTCCTCAGTGAAATTTTATATGCAATGGTAAAGTTGCTTTTTTCTTTATTCATGTAAATGCTCTGAGCCCATCAATCTTCTATAAACTTGTGGGAAACTACGGACAACAGGACTTCAACCTTTAGCATAAAGGTTTCCTTGGATAAGGACAACAGATGCCAATAAAATAAAATTTTCTTCAGGCTTTTTCCTTGTGCAAATGACCCTCACAGTCTCCATAGACCATGATGGAGTCTGTTGCCATGGCTCTGCTGAAGCTGGGGGAGAAGTTTCTGCTGGTTGTGGCAAGGGCAGGTTTTTGTGGTGTGTAATCAGGTAGCTAAGCTCTCTATTTTGATCGAAAATGCAAAGTTTCCTCGTTATATGTTTCAGGAGATAAATAGCTGCTTTGAATGACTCTAATGACATGATGGCAATTGCTCATTTCAAGGCAATATTCTGCTGCTACCGGTTTATTTTTATACTGAGAAATAAAAACAGAATGGTCTTATCAAAGCGTAGAGGATACAATTCACCAAACTACAGAATTCTTATTTTTTCCCAGCGTTTGATAAATCTTGTTAGGAAGCATTTCAGATTCCCTGGTAGTTGTTTCTAGAAAGTTTTTATATGATGATGTTCACAACATTAAGCCATTTTATTAGTATGTGTTGTGTTTTTGTTTTTTTTCTAAATTTCCACATCTTTTCAGGCTCCAGATTAAACGATTCTGCTGGTCTAATTGAATTAGAGCAGTAAAGTACCAGGGGTGGGAAGGACGGGTGTGATTCAGCAGGCTGGGCACGTAGGGGCTCCTTGACCTTCCTTTTGGCAGGACCAGGACTCCTTCACTTCTGTAACTACTTCTCTCTGTTGCCCTTGGGCTGGTTTGGTTGATCACAGTCTACTTTGCCCTTATTTCTCTATGCCCTTATTTTGGAAACCAACCTGTTGTCAATATGATCTTTTCCCAAGTGCTTCTTTTATATCCTATACCTTTTGCAAAACCACCTTACACTGGTGGTCTTGTATTTGCAGGTGAGATCAAGCCTAAAAAAATTAAACCTGTTAAGCTGACAGAACGAAAAAACAACAACAACAACAACAAAAAACCCAAAACAAAACAAACAAAAACCAAACAAAAACCAAAACTCTTTAGCTTTGGGACATCTGTGCTCCAGACCTGGATGCTGAGCTTTGGGGTCACATCTGAGTATTTCCATGACAGCTTATCCATTGACTCTGTTCACTTGTTTTTGTCCGTAGCTGATTATAATTAAAGGTCTGGGTATAGAGATACTTTCAGAGGTAAAGGAATGAAAAACAGCTTTCATTGCAATGAACTTTTACAGTGTCAGAATTTGGCATTTTATTTGTTGTTTTTATTCTGATAAGGCTCTCTTGAAAGATGTGACATTTTGTACGGTTACCAAAATGGAAAATTTCCCCTGCAAATGAGTCTTACGGAACTGATTAGAAATGAGCATTTTAAGTGATCTCCCACTGCTGCTGCTCATCTCTCTGATGAGACCTGAGATACTGCAAGCTCGCTTCGCGCCCGCCTCGCAGAGGCAATGACTTTTCAATTTTGTGAATTCTTTAATAATGTCTTCAACTTAATTGACAATCTCGGAGACACACGTGAAACTGTTTGTTGCTTCCCAAATGAAATGTCCTGTCTGTAGAGCTCATCCCCCATCACTCTTCCTAGCAGTTCTTTTCAGACTTGATAGAAATGAAGAATAAGGCAATCTGTATGCAGAAATGGAAAATTTTCAAGACGGTGACTTTTACATAGATCTGCTCTCGTATTTTCTTGAGCCAGTGTAGAGATTGTCACCAGCTTCAAAGGGGTTTTGTGTCTAATCATCCTAATCAAACCTCTGGGAACTAACTAAATTCACACTGAAAACTTCCAGATTGATAAAGAGGAGGGAAATATAGCTGCCTTTTACTTAAGCCTTAGAAGTTTAGCATTTGATATTCATGGCTATCTGAATGTTTCAGGGATGTGTGTGTGCATACATATTTTAATTTTTTTTCCTTATATCCCCACATTGGTAACAAGCACCAGCCCTCGGAGTTCCGCATTAAAAACCAGATTATTGTATCAATAATTCACCTCTACCTACCTCTAACTGGGGAGACACGCTTCTCTATCCAGGTAAAACTCTTTCACTTAAGCCTTATTTTTACTTTTTAAACTCAGATAAGTCACTTGAAGATTTTATGCCCTTTGTCCTTCAGCTTATAGTTGATCAGTATTTCTTAAGGGTTGTCAGATGATGTTCTGGCAAATGAAACTAGTGGACCTTTTTTATCTGATCCCACCCAGTCTTTCCTCAGTCTAGGATAAGAAAACTTATGATCAGTGTATTTGACTCCAATGTAAAAGGTTTTTTTTCCCTTCCCTTCACAGAACAAATTAACCAGGGATGTGTCACTGCATGTTCAGTTTAGTTTATTTTGACGTTGCCTAGATCTCAACTAATTTTTAGAGAATAAAACCAAAACTAAGCAATGATGGGAAGGAGTGAGGAAGTATCTTTATGCTATGTCTTCATTAAAAAGAACTGTTCTTCCAAGCAATCTAGAAAAATATTTGCTTTCCTGAGAAGACACTTTTACAGACCATCAAATGAGCTGGTTGCTAGTTGACAAGGCTGAGAAACAAACAGATACAGGTCAGGATCTCTTGGTTGCTGTGTGACTCACGACACTGTTGCAGCTGGAAACATTTTTTTGATGGACAACTTGTCAAATAAGAATTTTGTTATAAGAGGACTTTGAATAAATATATTTTCAAGACATAAATTGCACTGTGGCCTCTGAAATGAAAATATGGGAGAAGATAATTTCTAGGTGCTCTAAATAAAATAGCCGGGTATACTGGTAGGTTTATGGATCTTCACTGCTATAACTAAAATGTCCATTTGACTGAAATAAGAACTGTAATTTATCCAATTAATATTCTGGAGTGCGTGATCATAAAGTAACACAAGAGTTTCTGTTGTGTTATGCAGCTCTTGCTGTCCTTGAAACTCAAGAGCAATGCAGGTAGGACAAAACGCATAGTAAGAGAGGAGGAAAAATACTGGTATTAAATTCACTGAGGAGAAGTAATATAGTCTCAAGACGTCGTGCTGCTGGGACAAGCTGGCTTTTCGTGCTGGGAAGGGCGAGCTCCGCTGCCTGGAGCGCCTGTCCCTTTGGTGAGGCAGGGTCCCCTGCCCAGCCTGCCGCCAGCCCTCCCCACCTTCGCCTCCCCCAGGTGCCACGGGGAGGCTTGTACTATTTATTTGGGTGCGGTAACAAACATGCTTAGGTTCGTTTGCTTTTATGGCATCTGTGTCATCTTTGTGTGTGATTCTCCATTGACGGCAAGCATTTGCATCCTTTGACATAAGGTCAAAACCAACACATTTCTGAATATTTAATATTTACATTCAGAAATGCATTTTCACGTCTGCAGTTATACATTCAGTTCATCTCTAGCGCACGTGAGCTTGCTGCCCAGCACAGACAGCGTTTCCTCATCCAAAGCCTATTCCCTTCCTCTCCAAGCCACTGATTTTGTTCGATACTTTTCTGCAAGCTTTTTGTGACAGCTCATTTCCCTTGTCTTTCCCCTTCCATACTGGTGGATTATATTGATTTTTGTCATCTGCACGTCATGTTTCTTGTTTCTCGCAAGCCGTGCTTGCAGGAGGGGAGGTGGGTGAGGGGTACAAGCCCGGAGCCATGAGCGTGCCCTGGAGCTGGCCCTGCAGTGCTCCATCAGTTCATGTGCACATGGGAGGGGAGGAAGGATTTCCTTTGTTTAATCTAGGTTCCTTCTTTTGCCAGGTGCATTTCGAAAGTGTGGGCAACTCGTTATGTTTATGTTCATTAAATATGTCTTTCACTGGAGTTGTTACACAGGTCTGCTATGAAACAACATAATTTTTTTGTGTCCCTCTAAGTGCCAACCAAAGGGCAGACCCACATCTCGGATCCCTCTTGCATGTCTCGCTGGTGGAGCGGGTGTCCCAGCAGTCCCTGTCTGTCGGGCACCCAAAGGGGCCCCATCCTGGGGCACACCGTGACCCCCACATCCCTTGCAACAGAAACCTCCAGGAGGGGCAGTCCCTTCAGGGCCCCAAATGTGGGCGATGAGCCCAAAACATGGGTTCCTGGCAGTGGGAAGGTTTTCTTCGTGATTCATGGCTTCATGATTCAGGCTATCAAATCCCGCCTGGATTCGTTGGCTCTGTACTTCATCTTAGGGCTGTGCCATTTGGAGTCATAATGTACCAACCATTAATGAAATTCCCCCTTGCAAAGGACCCTAAAGTCATTAACCAGCATCATTGATTGTGTACGAATGTCAATCGATGGCTTCTGCCGGCGAGCGCGGATGCAGTCAGATGGCGTCCCTGCACAGCAGACACCCATCCTCTCGACTCGCCGGTTTATCTGTGCCCAACCCCCTGCTCCTCCGCGGCTCCATCGCGGGCACAGGAGACCAAAAGGTTCAATAAGGACCAGCAGATAGGCGCTCTTAAAATATGCAGTGTATTTAAGATTTCTGCTTGCAGTTTTCTTTGTGTGCCTTCATTGTTTTGTTTTTTTCCCTCCTTTAGCATTGAATTGTAACAAATTGTAGCATCATCGACACTCACAAATTACGTATATTGACTTTTCTGTGGATGGCAACACATGCGGCTGTGGGTTCAGCGGGTTTTGCAGAATGTGGGGAGACAAAAGAAGTTAAAAAAAAAAAAAAACCACCAAAACCAAACAGGTGACTATTGGTGCTGTTACGAAGCCCTTGCCTCCCCACTTCTGAATAATGAATAAATCGGGCACTTGATGAAGGTGTAGAACTTGGATCACGTTTTGTGTAGCTCTTTTACACACAAAGCTTGCTGATATATCAATTTGAAATGTTAGTGCCTTGATTTGGGGTTGGTTTGTTCTTTTTGTTTTGGCTTGGTGTACCCTGTGTGGTGCCTCAGCCTCTCGGTTGGGATGAACAGCAAAACCCACCTCAGCAACTCAGGACTTCACTCCAAACTCATCTAATTTTCACAGCTGTAAATCATTGCAATCTTTGCTTGGGCTGGATACTGCCAAAACCCTACTTTAATCTAGAGAGTCTTGTTCTGCCTCTGCTCCCTTTAAAACATGATTTGGATGTGCCAATGCTTCTCTGGTGTGAGATGAGTTTCCTTGTCCTCAGCTCTGCCTGTGCTGGGGCGGGAGCAGAGCAGGGGCAAGGACAACAGCTGGGGCAGGCTTACTCAGATCCTTCCTGATGGTTAATTGGATATTAATGATCAGAAGCTCTCAAACAGAATCATTTTACTCTGATTTTCTGGTCCTGATCCTGGGTTTTTATTCCCAGGTGTCTGGGGACATTCAGGGGCAGAAGGGAGGGAAGGAGGAAAGAGAAGACTCTCTCAAGGCATTAGGAATTTACCTGAAATTCTTTAATGGTTCAAATTTCCCAAGAATCTCAAGAAAGAGTGAGGGATGAAGAAATAGCAGTGTCGACTGACTTATCATTGCAAAGGAGGGAGCAGAGCCTGTCCCGGTATGGCTTTCAAGCAGTGTTTTCTGTTCTGTTAATATTAACTTGAAATATTCTCTTAAAAGCGTCTTTCCAAAACAACAAGCTTTCCTATGTCCAAGTGTCCTTGTAGGAAAGGATTTCAAGGCGTGGACTTTTGCATTATTTCCTTCTTTTCTCCTTAGAGATAAATGTTAATAGGCAGGAATAATACAGGTTAATCAGATTTTTTTTTTCAATAATTTCTGATAATAGCAGAAGTTTCCCCAAGGTCTCTGCTGTATGGAGAAGTGACATCTCAAGCCACAAGCAAAATTACCAAATGTGACCGAGATCTTCAGAGGAAAATGAGACAAAACTGAACCCACCACGCTCTTGCTCCTCCTTTTGGGTGGTTGCAATTGCAGGGGGGCTGGGTGGGCTGTACAGGGCCACGGCCCCACGCCGGGACGGTGGCACTTGGGGATGCTCTGCGCGGCAGTGTCCATCGCCCAGCGCATCCCCAGCCCCGGGCAAGCCGCGTGCCATCCCCGCGCCGTGTCGATAAACGGCTTCAGGGATGATGACCCGTTGGCTTGATGCCATCGGGAGAAGGCATGTTGACAACCGGTCCTGTCAAATACATGAGGCTGGGGAAGGAGCAGCCCGTTGGGTGAGGGAGGACCTCAGAAGTGACTCGGTGGGCAGTGGGTCCCGCTGCGAGCGGGGTGCCTGTGCCGCGGAGGGCTGGCTGGTGTCCTGCGGGGCCATCGGCAGTTGTTGATAAGATGCAATGACTGAGCTGGTACGAAAGACCGCTGGTGTGTTGTGCTGAACCCAGTGGGGATTTAAAGCGCTCTGTGAAACTAAAAATAGCCACAGGAGCGCAGCCTCGTCTGGGCATGCTGATTTGCATGTTTATGCTCACCCCATCCAGCGCTCGTACTCTTGGGTCTGAAGACCATGCAGTGCTCCGGTGAAGAAAGAGGGGCTGCTTCCAGCTGAGGAAGCGGCAGGGTCTTTGCTGACCACAAAGATGAAATGCCCTCCTCCTGCCGTTTTGCAGGTTCTTCACGCCACGCTTGTGTGTAGGAACCCTCTCCCGCTCTGTGTGATGAAAAATGACTTATGTTGTAAAACCAAGTCAGGATTGATCGTCCCTTTCCTTAGCGCTGTATTTGCAGTAAGCGGGAGGCTCCACAGCAGTGGCTTCCAGAAAATCCCACGGCAGATTGATATCCAAACTGCTGTTTGCTTAGGAGTTAGAAGTTTTCAGTAATTAAAGGAGTTATTTCCAGGTTACCTGTTGTGCGCACTGGTCTACGCCAAGTTACTAAGCTCCAGGCTTGTCTTAGTGATGATGGAAACAGGGTATGTTACCCAGCTGCAGGGATTACTCCTGGTTTTAGGCTGGAGTGACTAAAACTCAGTTGGCAAACGTGACTCCTGCCCATGCTTACACTGCACGAACTGGGGCTCCTTTTCTCCCCGGGGGTCCTGCCACTGCTGATGGTGGCAATTCCCGGAGCATCTCTTTCCAAAGTGTACCTTGTACACTCCTGGGTATCTTCTTATGCTTGGAAAAGCTAGGCTGTGCATATTCCCAAATCGTTCCCCTTTCCCTCCCGTTTAGACTTTCTAGAAAGCCTGTAAAACCCCCTAAATTGCTAAATAGGCAGTGTCTTGTGACACCAGAAAGTTAACCTCACGGTTGCTTTGGGCTTCTATCTAAAAACCAGTGTGGTTCACCCCAAGAATTTTTTTTATTTTTAATTATAGCTTCCTCATGGTAAGTTTGTTTTGATGTATTTGTACAGCACCTGGCACAGTGGAGCACACCTTTCAAATTTGAGCCCTTAGGCGCTGACACAATATAATTAGTAGTTTGCTGCTATTTCTACTATTTTATATAGCACCTAGCATCTTGCTGTTGCATTGGGTTTTTACAAAGCTCCTGGCTTTCATTAAAATGATAGAGGGCAATTTTGTAACTATTTGAAATACTTCTGGTACTACAAAAATAGATTGTAAAATGTGCCATTATTAAAAAGACTGGAAGCCCTTTTTTCTACATAATCTTGGCCGTGAAGATATGTCCCTATCAGATAAAAATAATTCCATTTTTAAAATACCTTTCATCGTCTTTGTTCTGGAGGTCAGATTTTTGCAAGGGCTCCCATTTTACAAACATAACCTTTCTGTTCATTGAGCTACAGCGCAGGAATAACCTAGCTGGCAACTCTTCAGACCGAAACCTGGAATTGCTGTAACTATTGCTCATTTGCAAGGTAAGATCAAAGAGCTTAATTACGTGCACTAAATGACTTGTGCTCTGAACAACAGTATTCTCATTTTAATTAAACTGTGAAAATGAGTCAATAGCTTTCACCTCCTTTCTTTTTCCCCTCCATCCTCTATCTTCTACCAAAAATTCAGTCAGCTTTGACATTGCCCCCCGGGTCCCCGCGGTGGCCACCCCTGCCAGCACAGACCTGCCTGGTGCCGCAGGAGGCTGCTAAAAACCTCACCGTGTTCATAAAACAGTCTCTGCTGTTTAATCTCTGCTCTCCAGGCTGCTCTTCCCAGCAGCGACGTCTCCCAGGCGCCGAGCTGTGTCCCCCGCTGCCAGCTCCCCTCTCCAGCCAGGGGCATCAAGGGCTCCTGTCCACAGAAACACTAAAACTGAAGTGGAGCTGGACGGGTTTCGCTGCCTTTGCCATCTCGTTGTGTGCCCAGGTAGTCACTGCTGCCCTGACGCCCTGTTAACCGGTTGTGGGTGACATGACACAGCGTCGATGGATGGTGGCTGAGTTCTTACAGCCGCGTTTGCTGAGCTCGGGCAAGGTTTCACCACGCTTTCTCGCACTGGGCAATATTTTCACTTTATGAGCAGCATCCTTGATTTCGGAGATAAAAGGCTACTTGAAGAACGTACTGCTCAACATAAATAAAAGTAAAGCCTTGTGCAAAGTGTCCTAATGAGTCCCCATGAGTTACAGGGAGGGATTTCTTTCCTCCGCACCTTTTCTGGGGGTTTTGCTTCCCCTGCGAATGTTGTCACTGTGCCGACAGATGAGCAACCGAGCGATGTGCGCGGGTGTTCTTGGAGAGCGCGTTGCAGACTTGCCTGCGGATAGAGCAACTCCTGTTTGCTAATTTGATGTCGGATACCTAACAAGTGTTAATTAAGCAAATTGTTTCAAGAAGTAGCTTTGAAAACCGCCGTGCCCTTTCAGGGGCTCCTTGCAGTCAGAAGGTGTGTTTGGACCATCTTAGAGACGGGTGCTCGAGTGCCGTAATGACCCAGATTTTTGACCAAGGAATGGGTTTAATGTGTTATAAATTATTTCACATCAGTAGGAAAAAATGTACACACTCTCTTACACCTTGTCTAGTTTTGATTTGCTGTAACAGAGCTGATTTAAGTCTCTTCCCCAAGCAAGCTATGTGCACTCCTAATTACCTCTGGGTGACATGGGGTGGGGGGGAGGCTGTGGGGTGTGGGAGAGGGGCTGGGGTGCCTGATTCAGGGCACCCATAGGATCACAGAATCACTGAGGTTGGAAAAGACCTCTAAGGTCACTGAGTCCAACCGTCAGCCCAACCCCCCCATGCCCACTAAACCATGTCCCCAAGCGCCTCATCTCCACGTCTTTTAAATCCCTCCAGGGATGGGGACTCCACCCCTGCCCTGGGCAGCCTGTGCCAAGGCCTGACCACTCTTGCAGGAAAGAATTTTTTCCTAATGTCCATACACGGCTTAAGGGGCTGTTTGTTCCTTTAACCCCATCACACAAGGTCAGCAATGATCCTTTAACCTGGGGATGAAATAGCTATTAAGAATGAGGTACTGTAAAAATGTCACTTTAGGAAAAGGAGCCCATTTTAGAGGAATATATTGATTTTTCTTTTCCTCTGTTTCGGGTAACACAAATAGTCCCCTTGTTGTTGGCTGACAGTGGCTGTTACCACCTGTGATTAATAGTTCACTTGTGTTGCCAAACAGATGCTTTAATTCTGTTTTAATGCGAGCGGTGGTGCTGAGAAAAATGCTACATGTACACAGTGAAAGTAGCTTTTCTGATGAAAAATTATAATCTCTGAACTGCAGAGTAAATTCCTGCTTTTTATAAATAGGGACCCTTGGACATGAGCACAAAGGCAGCCTTTATCTCTCGCAAACACTAAATATTTGGGTTTGGATGAAGGCAGTGACTGCTGGGGGCTGCTTGAGCCTTCCCCGCTGCCCGAGAGGGGTGTGAAGGGGGGTTTTGGCAGTGCCGTGGGCCCCCCCCCTCACCCCCACCTCTCCTCGGCCGCGGTGCCGGAGCCGGGCAGCGTGTTGCCGGCAGGGTGGTGGGTTGCTGCGCTCTCCGTTGGGTTTTATCCACCGGTGTTTGGGACCGCGCGTCAGCACCGCATCTCTGCGGCGTGCCGGAAGACCCAGGGCACATCTTCCAAAGGTTAAAGATGAAAGGTACAACGCGAGGCAGACAGTTTAAAAGCTTAAAATGAAAGGAAAGGAGTTAATAGCTGTACGCATGACAGAGCTGACAGACCATGATCTTGTGCAGAAAATACTCTTGACAGTAGCGATCCAGCTTTTAAAAATCTGATTTACCCAGCTAAAAGTTATGTACCGAAAAGAGGGCTTTCCCCTATCATATTATTTTATGCTGTAATAAAACAGTTTTCTGAACTCTACTTCTAGTGTTAGGCTCTAAGCATCCCGCCAAGAGGTTACAGGTAAATGGATTGCCTCTTGTTGTGTTGTCTGCAAACCTGCCGCAGCTCTGTTGGTCCGCGATTGATTTCTGGAAGCTTCTTCCTCCTGCCATCGTGGTTACGGGGGTCCCTTCTCCGTGCCTTGTCGCAAGGTGCCGCTACCTGAAGCAACTGGCTTAGAAAAAGTATTTTAGCCCTGTTACAACTTCTGTTTTTGTGCAAAAGGACTAGCTTGAGAGCGTCCAAGATGCTGACGTTAACCCCGGGTGCCAGCCCGTTTCACCTAAGGGGCATGTGCGTATGCATGCTGTACGTACCTATGTATATATGTAGCCAATATAACAGGTTGTTTCTCACTTGCTCCCTTTGTCAGCCTGAGAACAGCTGATACGAGTGGCTTTATCAAACAGATTTTAGGAACTAGAGTTGCCTTATGGAGTTGCATCAGTTGGAACACTTATTTTTGGTTTTTTTTTTTGTTTGTTTTATTTTATAAAAAACCATATTCTAGGGCAGATGATGTCCCTTTCTAGACTGCCTGGGGAGCCCTCGCCTCTGCTCAGTGTGACCCTTTGCAGTGGCAGCAACTGAAATAAAACTGAAATAAAAATGCTGGGAAACTCTGACGTGGCAGGACAGACAAAACATGTCAGAAGACGTGATAGTGCATAGTGTTGGTCCAAACCAACATGCTTGGGTAGGCTTGCATCTCTGCTTCTAATAGGCTGGCAATTTGTAATGTAAAATAGGTTATAAATACTCCGTTAATGCTTCCCATCGCTGCCAGCCCTGCGGGACTTCTCAAGGTCTCCAGCGCGTGAGCTGCCAGCTCTCCCGAAAGCCCCAGCTCTCCCGGTGGCTCGGCGTACCTCCGTAGTTACCTGCGGCACTGCGCTGGCAGCCGATGCTGACAAACCCAGGCTGTCCCCCCACCTGCCCTCCTGCATAAAACCAGGGGTTTTTTTAACCCCTTATACAATGCTGATTCCCAGATGCTGCAGCTACAAGCACGACAGCCGTTTTCTCCTCCAACATCTGGGCTGAGTACGAAAACCTCAACTGGTGTGTCTGTATCTGAAGGAAACATGAATACGGAGAAGTCAGGTTGTGTCAGTAAGAGTAAATGTAATGAACCTTTCTAATGAATGTCTTCAGAATGTCTTCAAAGAGTGGTGAAGTGGCACAGGCTGCCCAGGGCAGTGGCGGAGTCCCCATCCCTGGAGGGATTTAAAAGACGGGTAGATAAGGCGCTTGGGGACATGATTTAGTGGGCATGGGGGGGTTGGGTTGACCGTTGGACTCGATGATCTTAGAGGTCTTTTCCAACCTCAGTGATTCCATGATTCTATGAAATTAGGCTCTAAGCGCAGGCTGGGTTAGATGGTTCATGCTAGATCATATCTGGGGGATGTTCAGCATTAATATTTGGGGGACGTTCACCATTAAGATGTTGCAGGGCTGGGTGCTGCTGAACGGGATGCAGGCACACAGCTCTTCCCGGGTGCTTCCAGCAGCTGGTTGTCTTGCACTTTGCTGCCTGCCATCTCTCGGGATGCCTCGCTGCCTATTTTAGGTGTGTAGCTACAGTGTATCGATCTTCTTAGGTTAATTAACAACGCGATGAAATTACTTATTTCAGGATGTGGTTACTGCTGTTTCTGCATGTAACTCTTAAACAAAACCAAACCCCTGAGCCATTCCGGAAGCAAAATTGTATGGTGAGGTCTCAACCGCACAAGGCTGATTTGGTGAATACACCAATAATTATACAGGTGGTAATTTTTCATGTCAAAGCATGGAACCTCAATGTGTCTTAATCTGTGTGTACCTCTCTTTTTGGATTTCCTGTATTTTTTTCACTATTTTGTGACCAAAAATCTAATATAGATGCAAAACATGAGAGTTCTAGTCTAGTTAAAAATGTGACTTTTGAGGTAACCTGTTGCCTTGACTCTCAACTTCTACGAAAGGGTGTAGATTTCTAGCTGTCACCATCTGTTTTTTCCTGCCTTTTGAGCTCTCCCTAAATGTATCAAATTTATCTGACATGTCTGTTTCTTATGACTGAAAACACCGTGTATCCAGAAGAAATATTCTCTTTAATTTAAACACAAGGGGCTCATAACAAAGTTTTTGACGGTGTTCATCATTCCTGGGCTTGAGGAGGGGGGGCCTGGGGCTCCCTCGTCCCTACTGCACCCACCCACCGTAAACACTTCTGGACTGCCAGGGCTGCCGGGGAGTCTGTTTTTGGGCAAATACACTTCATTGTGGTCTTACTGGCAAATAACTAGTGTTAGGAAGTGACCTGGGGTCACGCCAAGCGATTTTGAAGGGCTGAGAGAGTTTCGACTAGAAGTAAATATCCCTGCGAGGGACTTGGGGTGGAGACTTCTTGCTTTGAAGGTGACTCAGCAGAGTCAAACCAGGCTTGTATTTGGGTTTAAATATATCGGCTGATGTTTGACCTCCCATCACTTCTAAAAACCCTGAGGAGTAACGTGCAGCAGAGGTGGAAGGAGGAGTCTGTAGCAGCAGTACACTACTCGATCTGGTATTTGTTGGTGATTTGCTAAACTTGAAGAGCCCAGACCAAAGATGATCTTGCCATTTCAACAGGATAGCGGGAACGTTACCGTGCTATGTTCCTGCAGCCAGTCATGAGTAATGTTTGCAAATGCTATTAAAAGGAAAATCAGTGTAGGAGGGAAATAGCTCTCAGGTGTATCTCCTGATTTGAAATATTTCATTCTTTTTCAACAAGGAAAAAGAAAGTCAAATTATAATATAGAAAATAAAACATGGTTCTCTGGTTTTATTCACCTCTAAAGGTAATAAAGTAGTCAGAACAAAATGCTGTTTTATTATAATGTCTCCTGGTTTGCTTTTTTGCTCCCAAGATGTAATTTATAGGGTGACAGAAAAAAATATCAATCTTTAAATTGCTCTCAGTGGTGCAATACCAACATGTATTGCAGCTCTGATAATGTGCTTGATTTTTTTTTTTTCTTCCTCAGTTAGTTTCGCAGTGCAATACTAAGTTGTATTTACACATATTTCTGAGCAATGTACACGACAAAGCTGCAATATAAATCAAATTCTGTGAGTGCAAATAAAGCCTACTACTCTGCTGCTGCTTTCGTTATTCCCATTTCAGTCTCTTATGCCAGAGTTTGTGGAAAAAGATTCTTTTCAAATCCAATCTGGTTTCTGCTAGCTCTGCTTCAGTCTGATTTTATAGAGTTGGAAAGGAAAAGTATGTTTTTCCTAAATACGTACCTACCTCCTCGCAGGTGGGGAGAGCGCGGCACACGCTGCCCTGCAGGTCTCCTGCAAAGCGCACAGGGCTCGGCTGTGGGTTTGCTGTGCTGGAAGTGGGGGTTCAGAGCAGAAACTGGGTCCTCTGGGGTGGGAGGCGAGAAGCGATGGGGCTGTGCTCTGCCCTGCTGCTGGTACCTCCCTGCTCACAAGAACACCTGGAAAAGACTCGAGGCTGGGCTCATTGGGTGGAAAGGTCCGTTCAGGAGAAGTGCTGGGGTCAGAGACTGGCAGGCTGAAGTACCTGACGTAAATCTCTCCAGGCATCTTTCACGGAGCTGTGCACCTCTTATTAGCAGTATGCTCAGTCATTGATCTTGAATTAGAGCTTTGATTTATGAAACTTGCTTTTGAACCTGCTCCTAAATGTGAAATTATGGGAATAAACATGACATGCCTTTTTTTCTGTGGTGGCAAATGTGGCTGAGGATATTTTTGGCAAATCAGTCCTATCCCCTCATCCCGGTTTGATCCCTTTGCATCCACGGTTTACAACAGCTTTCTAACTGCGGGCACGGTGGTGCACAAGGAAGGGGAGCATCTTGTCCAGTGGCTGGAACAGGTCTCTCCCTTCTTATTCTTTATTTTTATGGTTATTCTTGATCTGGATCACTTTAGCAAACTAGCTTACAGTGTGGCCATGTCAGTAAAAGCATAGGTGTTTAAAAAAAAAACCAAGTTGTATTGAGCAGCATAGGGGGAGTGGGATAAACGGCACAAGCTTCTAGTTATCGCTGTTTGGGAGATGTGATGTGCATCTCCACGCTGAGGAATGATTCCTTCATTCTCCGAAAGAAATATACTTCCAGTTCTTTCACCTTTAATTACATAAACTCACGACACTTGGCATCCAACCCGTCCCATGGCGGTGATGGTGATAGATAGAAAATAGTTCTGCACTGTAGTGAAAATGGAAATGCCTTGTGTTTGAGGCATCAGGTGAGCAGTGTTTTCACACATGCTTTATTTTTGCATTAAGTTTAATTAAAATCTAACATGACACTGAGTTCAACTTGAAAATACGTAACCTATGTTGGAAATTGTAGGGCAACATTTTTGAAAAACAGTGAACCCAGCCCAGTTCTTACGTATTTTGAGTCTTGCAAATTAATGACTCTCTTAAGATTAATTTTCAGTAGGATAATGTTGTCTCAGCTCTTCATTCTCTACTTTGGACACACAGTCTGATTTTAGACCCATTTGAAAGATGTCTGTATTTCTTAAAGATAGCTTTTTCCATTAAATATCATGAAAACTGACTATTTCCAGGGGAAGGAAGCCTAAATTATGGGTTTTGCTGAATAACGTGCTACTCCGTGTGCCGGCGTTACTTGTGCTAACCTTCGATCGCTTACCGCCCTAAACCTCTCCTACTCTTACTTGTGCGTTTTGACCCTCGTGGTGTGATTTTTCTCCGGGGAAGCTCCGTGTGCCTGCTGGCTTCCATCCCAGCACCATGATCCGCATACGTACGCCGGGGCAGTTCTAAATTTAGGGAGGAGGCTGGGAGTGGTCTAGCTCGGTCTGTTACTCCACGGAGGGCTTTTGCTCAGAGCCCTGTCAAAGTATTCCCTGAGGGATATGGATCAGCAAAACTGACACTTCTACTCCTATTGCTCTTAATTAAGGCTGGGCTAATTGCCCTACTGTTTGCAGAATACCCTGCATGGTCATGCTGGAGCTGCTCCCTGTCCCTGGGACTCTGCCCCCGGCACCTGGCTTTGCTTATCCATCATGTCCCAAGCCACGCTGATCGCTCCTTCCCATCTCACTCGGACAGCTGCTACAAAATAATACTTACAAAGCACCTACCCACTGGAGGCTGAGGGATTTTTTTTTTATTTATTTGGTCTGGTTTTCTGCAGAAGAAACCCGTTGTAACCCACGTATGAACTTTTAAGCCTTAATAATGTAATTTGTCTGGCTTTTCCTGCTGATCTGCATGGTGGCATCAAAACAATGGAAGTCTGCTCAAGGACATGCCAGGTTGATGTTTCAAAACTGGTTAAGGCTAATTCTGAAAAAAGCCCTACTGCAGACGGTGCTGCACGCCTGCTGCCCTTGAGGTGTCATTTTCCCTTTAATAGAGATCAATTCAATAAAGGTATATTTGCTAGTTAACATCTTAGCCATCTTCCTACCTACCCCTCTCCGCCCTCTGAGACTGGACTGACAAATTTTGAAGAATTTATTTTTACACCTGGCAATGTCACCAGATTTGAGCAGTTTCTTTTGTGGGCAGATGCTTCGCTCTGTCCATGTGTTCATGCAATCTCATGCTGGTTACGGCAGGTTCCTAATTTTTCTCTGGATTATATATTTAAAGAAAAAGGGACAGGAAAAAAAAAAAAGACTTGAAATATGTTTTAAAACACAACCCAATCCTTGCTCCATGTAGACTTAGAATAACATATGGCTGGTGTCATGGTTCCTTTTTCAGTCTCGGTTTACTGCGCTTTCTCCTCATAAAGCTGGGATGGTCCTTATCTCTTAAATCTTATTTGTACAGTGCCTTGGGATGTGAGACAGGAAAAGTACTTTACAGAGTTTATTGTATTTATTATTGTATTGTAAGCTACCCAAGGCTACGGAGTTGTATTACCAATATCCAATAAGGTGATGAATAATAGGCAGGTGTAGGAGCTGCATGCATCGCTTTCCGTCTTGCCTGTGTGAAGCCCCGTTATTGGGTTATAACGAAGAAGGATGGGGGGAGAGGTGGGATTGACTGTCTTTGGGTGCCATCTGCACCCCACCCTCTCAGGGCTCTACTGTTCCAGGCCCCCTGAAACTGGGTGCAGTTTGGGGGCTCTTAGGTCATATTGCGTCACTTCAGTTTGGCATCGACCAGTGAAATGAAATTAATGAATCATCCCCAAAAAAGCCCGCAGGCTGCCAGGAGCTGCAAGCAGAGAGGGAAGATGGGGTTTTGGCAAATTTCTCTGCCGTCGGGAAACGATAGTTGGGAAGGGTGGGCAGCGTTTGTCTGCAAAGAGTGGAGACAAAGCTCTTCTTTCTGGCCCCTGGTCCTTGATTTTCCTGCACCGCAAACCCACAGAAAAAAAGAAAACCACATTTTTCACACACTGGATGGGCAGCTGGGTGGGAGTGCCCCAAGGCTGCCACGGCAAGTGGGAACAAAAGGGCTGTGGCAAGGTGTGCTTGCAAAGCGGGGTGCACCGCGCCGGGCAGGCTGGGCAGCTGAAGATCTCGGGGTGGGGTGTTGGAACAGGTCTTGCTGCAATTGCAGAGGCTGCTTACCTCCACTTTGCATGGCTTTGAGAGCTTTACGACGTTCCAAACCACTGGTAGTTGTCCCTGCAGGGGTGAAGGTCACCTTTGTGCGGTGATCATCTTTTTACCAAATTATGATGGCCAAAAATAACGCACTTTGAAGAGCTTTAGCAACTATGCTTTGTGCTTTGATGTTGGGCAAGCATTAACTTCCTTGTGCAGAAATGCATTAAATTTCCTCATGGAAATTTGGCTTCTGTTGACCGGATAATTTTGGTTTAGTCATGGGATTAAATATAAATTAATCAAAAATAGAATTGAAGCTATTCCATTTATTTCAACAAATGGAATAGGTTCATCTTGAGGGCGCTCACAAGCCATGTCCAGGACACCCAGGTGATCAGGCCCAGCCAGCATGGGTCCAAGGAAGGCAGGTCCTGCTTGACCAACCTGATCTCCTTCTATGACCAGGTGACCCGCTGTGTTGATGAGGGAAAGGCTGTGGACGTGGTGTACCTGGACTTCAGTAAAGCCTTTGACACTGTCTCCCACGGCATTCTCCTGGAGAAGCTGGCGGCTCACGGCCCAGACAGGTTCACTCTTCGCTGGGTAAGAAACTGGCTGGACGGCCGAGCCCAGAGAGTTGT